>CM070822.1:2835971-2860026 GCA_036326025.1 Chrosomus eos | reverse complement strand
CTATGGTTACAATAGTAACCTGAGACGTTCCCTTTATCGAAAAGGGAACTTCGAGATGCGTCGAAACGCTGCGGGAACGAGAATACCCAATGCGCCATAATTCAAGTACCTGAGTGTCAGACTGTTCAGCTAAGCACTAAGCACCTGAGAACCTGGGGCAGCATCCAGGTCCAGGCTGTAAAACCTCATGAATGTGAGCGGAGAGGACCAGCCCGCCGCATCACAAACGTCATGGAGAGAAACCCCATGCAGCAAGGCTTTAGAAGCCGCCATACTCCTGGTAGAATGAGCTCGGACCACCAAAGGACAAGGCTGGCCCGAGTACTCATAAGCAAATGAAATAGCCTCGACTATCCACTTACTGACTGTCTGTTTTGAAGCAGGAAGACCTTTTTTAGGTGATCCAAAGCAAATAAATAGTTGATCGGACTTCCTGATTGAGGATGTCCGATGTACATATGTGTCCAATGCTCGCACTGGACACAACAAGTGCAGTCTTTCCTGGTCCGCAGTTGCAAACGGAGGAGGACAGAAAGCCTGCAGCACAATAGGCCTCGGAGTCAAGGTCGGCACCTTAGGGACGTATCCCTGTTTTGGATAAAGGAACGCCTTGACCATCCCCGGTGCAAATTCAAGGCAGGTGGGGGAGACCGAAAGAGCCTGAAGGTCACCAACTCTCTTGAGGGACGAAATAGCTAGGAGAAAGATGGTCTTAAGAGTAAGGAACTTCTCTGAGACCGAATCTAAGGGCTCGAATGGAGCCCTAGACAGGCCCTCTAGAACTACAGTCAAATCCCAAGCTGGCACCTTAGTGCGAGTTGCAGGCCTCAGCCTCAAAGTGCCACGAAGGAAACGTGTAATCAGGGGGTCTCGACCCAAAGATAAACCTCCCACCATGGTATGATAAGCCGCAATGGCTGCCACGTAAACTTTTAGTGTGGAAGGACATAGACCTGACACAAAGCGCTCCTGCAGGAACTCGATTACTGTGTTGACAGAACAATTAACCGGATCCCACTGATGTCGGTGACACCATAAGGAGAAAACTCTCCATTTAAGCGCATAGAGTTTCCTCGTAGCTGGAGCTCTGGAGCTTAGGATGGTCTCAACAGCCTCAGCTGAAAGACCACTATCTACAAGTTGGGCCCCCTCAGAGGCCAAACCCAAAGATTCCATATCTCTGGCCGAGGGTGAAATATTGTGCCCCCGGCCTGAGACAGAAGGTCCCTCCTCAAAGGGATCTCCAATGGAGGCCCGTCTAACAGAAGGATCAGGTCCGCAAACCAGATCCGACTTGGCCAGCGTGGTGCTACTAGCAGTAGGCTTATCCCACACTGACGGACCCGCTCCAGAACTCCTGGGAGCAGAGCAACAGGGGGAAAGGCGTACAGACGTAGCCTCGGCCACGTCTGCACCATGGCATCCAGCCCCAGGGGGGCCGGGTGAGTAAGTGAATACCAGAGGGGACAGTGCGTCGTGTTGTGAGACGCGAACAGGTCCACCTCTGCTCTGCCATATGCCTCCCAGATTTTCTCCACCGCCTCGGGGTGGAGTCTCCAATCCCCTGGCCTCAGCTCCTGCCTCGACAGGATGTCTGCTCCTATATTCTGGTCCCCAGGAATATACACTGCCCTCAGGGAGAGTACCTTCCCCAGGGACCACAGGAGGATCCGGTGCGCCAGTTTGCAAAGCGGACGCGACCTAGACCCCCCTGGCGGTTCAGATAAGAGACCACAGATGTGTTGTCTGTTCGAACGAGCACATGATGGCCTCTTAGGTCCGGAAGGAAATGTCTCAACGCATTGAAGACAGCCATCATCTCCAGGCAATTGATGTGCCACGAAAGATGATGGCTTTTCCACAGACCCTGAACCGAGCGGCCTTCCATTACCGCTCCCCAGCCGGTGAGGGAAGCATCTGTCGAGATAGTAGCTCGATGGCAAAGAGCTCCCAACACCGGGCCCTGGGTTAAGAACCAGTGTTTCCTCCATATCTCTAAGGCACGAAGGCATCGCCGCGTAACCTTGATCATACGGAAAGGGTTTCCCCTCGGGGAGAACCCTCTGGTCCTGAGCCACCACTGTAAAGGCCTCATGTACAGCAGGCCAAAAGGTATACGTTGGACGCTGCTGCCAGTAGACCCAACAGTTTCTCGAACTGTTTTACAGTGCGTGACTGACCTAGCTTTAGCTCTTTGGTGGCTGCCAGGATAACAGCTACACGAACGGGCGATAGGCTGGCCCTCATCGTCACTGAATCCCATACCACACCAAGGAAAGTGGTTCTCAATACTGGAGAAAGCACACTCTTCTTGGTATTGAGCATCAACCCCAACATCTGCATAAGAGCGAGAACGACACCTCGGTGCCGAACCGCCAACTGCTCCGATTCCGCAGAATCAGCCAGTCACCGATGTAGTTCAGAATACGTACGCCCTGAAGCCCAAGGGGGCTAGAGCTGTATCCACGCATTTCGTGAACGTGCGGGGTGATAAAGCTAGACCGAAAGGAAGAACCCGATATTGGTATTCTTTGCCCCCGAAAGAAAACCCTAGGAACTTCCTGTGCTGAGGGAGGATGGAGATATGGAAGTATGCATCCTTTAGATCTATCGTGACAAACCAGTCCTCGGATCTGATTTGGGTCACGATCTGCTTGAGGGTCAGCATCTTGAACTTGAGTTTCTGAACTGACCGATTCAACAGGCGAAGATCTAAAATGGGATGCAACCCTCCATCCTTTTTTGGAACAATGAAATAACGGCTGTAAAAACCCGACTCTCGGTCGGGTGAGTACACCTGTTCTATAGCCTCTTTGCTAACAGGGCCCTTACTTCTTGCTCCATTACCAGAGCCTGCTCGGGATGCACCACTGAGGGTAGCACCCCGCTGTAACGAGGAGGACGAGAGCCAAACTGGATTCTGTATCCTTTCTCTACAATCTGCAGGACCCAATGAGAAATATTCGGCAGAAGCTTCCACGCTGCCAGAAAATTTACTAAGGGAACCAGCCTCTCAAGGCTGGTCTCTGGTGTTACTGAGAGAGCCAAATCTGGAGCCTGAAACATACCGGCAGGAACTACCTGACCTGACTGCTCTAAAACCCCCCTCAGAGGGCGCGAAACCGATGCTGTGCCGCAGCATAGCACCAGCGACTCGCTGGAGACCACTGCGCCCTGAAGCACCAGAGGTGGCAGGGTTGGCAGGAGGGTCTCGTGAGGACCCCGAAGTGGAACGGGCACCGTATAATGAGGTGAACACCGCTCCACTCCGGTCGGGGCTGTCCTCACAGGCCTGATGCCTAAGCATCAGGACCCTTTTTTTTTTTTTTTGAACCGAAGCTTTCTTCGCCTGAAGAACGGTCCTCAGATCCGGCTTAGGCTTAGGCGACTTCGGTTGAGAGGGTTGCGTCTGTCTCCAGTATCTACATGGAGGAACACGAGACGCAGCACTCTCTTACTGTGCACATAATATGATGAACTCGACGGCTGGGGCTGCTCACGCCCAGCAGCCCCAGGGGGGCTGGACACAGCGAGGGAGAAACCTTATTATATATATATTTTTTTATATATATATATCTTTTATCACCTAACAACGACCGCATGGAATGCGTCGCCGAAGAGACCCGAAGGCTCAAATTTCGCTATATCCAGAACCCCAGCAGATCGGCCTGATAAGCCTGGAGCATTATAATATAGATTTCTATAAACATTCTCCAGCTGACCTGCTGCCGTATAAGCTTTACCCATAAAACCAAAGTAGTACTGCTTAAACCTACGCGCTGCCTCGGCAAACGCGAGATCCCAGCCACAGAATCTTATTTTTGCAAAATACACTCGAAATCTAAGCGGTGCCTCGGCAAACGCGAGATCCGAGCTAGATTCTGATTACAACATTAAACCTACACGCTGCCTCGGCAAACGCGAGATTCTTTAGTATAGACTTATGAGCAAAGCAGAGACTTAAATGATGATACTGGACCAGGTGAAAAAATAGCATTTTCCTATTTTTATTTCTGTTCAGCCTGGGGCATCATATCATAACCGTAATCTTTCAACCCTCTAATCTTGAATAAACATTTAACACGAGGGCTGAAAGTAGTGATAAATACGGTTTATTCCATAATTTAAATATTCAGTGTGTAAATCAGGGAAAAAATGGAAGCCTCGTGGTGGAGATAATGTGATAGAAATAAGAAAACGCTCGTCAAGTTTCTTAGGACGAGCGTTCCTTTTTCTCAGCTGGCCATTAAATATTTAATTTACTAACAGCACGGGACAAAACCTCCACCAGTTCATCATATACTGGAAAAATAGATGGCGAATCTAATTCAACAGTGTGTGTGCTTGCTTTCACTTTCAATATTCTCAACACAAACCTCCTCGGAGGAAGAATATGACGGAAAAAAGGGCTCTCTCTCCCCGAGCGGAAGAAACCGCAGAGCGTGCTTCCAACACCGGGGAGATAGAGCTGGATCTTCCGGGCAAGGAAGAAGAAAAGGCCCTCGGACCGTTCTCCCACCCCTCCAAAAGATCCTCTTGCGATCCCCAGGAATGCATTCTCCGCGCCGCCTCGGCAAGAGCAGAGCATGCTAATCTGGTAGTTTCACTTTCACAATGTTAGCACTCAGCATGCTCTTACTCTCAAACAAATTGACACAAAGCTGTGTGTGTCCCCACCCGTTTAAATAAACGCGGGCAGGGAGGAACACACTGTTTGTACATTTGTTTCGCCATAACGATACCAACAATATTGCAACAGACAACAATAAATAGACAGGGACAGTTTGACACAGATCGCTTGCTGAGGCACAGAAGCTAAAATGCCGGCGAGCAGCGGAAGTGCTCTTATCCTTTCCTGGTCATGACGTCACCCGCCCGTGACGCTCATTCCCTTTTTCCATTGGACTAGTTGGCATAGATGCTTCAGACGCATTCACGCAGAAGGCGTTCCCGCAGCGTTTCGACGCATCTCGAAGTTCCCTTTTCGATAAAGGGAACTAATTTAAGCAGGGTTCGAAATGACTTCTGACTCTTGGGGGGTCCCCTAAAATGTATGTAATTAAAACAATTCTGAAGACTATCTTGCTACACTGTACGCAAAATTATATGGATCAATGTCAGGGTTTTCTTCTTTACTCAAAATGAGGCAGAGGTGGCAAAATCGTAACACTAGGGGGGTCTGGGGGCATGCCCCCCCGGAGAAAATTTTGTACATTTTAAAGATAAATTCATTAATCTGGTGCACTTTGAGTCACTCGAATCTGTTGTTAAAAATAAATAATAATCCATCCGCCAACCACTCATATTCTTTGATTTAGATATCTGCATCTGATCATCACATTACAAATATTCAATCAAGCATGATAATATGGTAACATATCACACTGAAGAAGGCAGATTTTTTAAAGCAACATTTATTTAAAATAAAAGTTCTTCTTTTGGCAAAATTAAATTTCCTTTATAGCCTAAACAGACGCTTTACTCCCTTTAAACTTAAATAGTCAATGTTTCATTTTTGTAAACACTCTTATCTGAATAATTTTTTGTACCTTTAAAAAGGGCACTTTTCCCCTAATTTTATTTAGTGTATGCTCTAAATTTAATTTCAAATTCTTACATTGTATTAATAGGCTACATTCAATTAAAATAATAAGACAGCCTAGCGGCTGTTACCAAACAAATTAAATAATTTACATTGAAAAATTATAACCGTATTAAATGAGATTCTGAGATTGTTTTAAATATTTTTTGAATATACAATTAAGGAATGTTGAAAAGAATGATGCTTTGAAACTAAACCGCCAGTAGGAGGTGGCAGGCGACCGTCTTGAATGAGCGAGTCATTGAGTCATTCATTTAAACGATTCGTTCAAACGGCTGATTTATTCAGAATGAGGAGTTTTAATAATGGGTAATTGAATCTTTGACTCGAGCGAATAGTTCAAAACGCTGAATTATTCAGTAATGAATCATGAGTGTTGCTCTGAGATGCGCTGTGGTTCTGTTGTTTGGAACTATTTTCGCTGCTGAAACAGAACAAAAACAGCCATTGCGTCTAAAAATGTAAGTAACTTAATTTTAATTATTTTAACTATTTGTTTATTGAACTGTTATGAAATCAATATCTCGGTTTCAATCGTGATGGCATTCAGGAAAACAGCACTTTGGTCGTGTGTAGGCTATATATTGTTTCTTAACTACAAATGAATATGGTATAACTGCGCGAGCCCCAACAGCGCAACTTTGTTACCGTCCGTACATTAGCGGGAGCACCACAACAACAACTCACTCGGCTAATAGCTGCCCTATAGCTGCCTGGCGCTGTAATTAAATAATTACTGGTATAAATATAAAGTGTCACTAAAGACCTATAATTTTCACAATCATTTTTAATGTTAAAATATATTTGTCGGGGACCCCCCAAAATCCAAAAATAAATTCTTATGGGGGGTCCTTAATGACTTATGGAGGGTCCGGGACCCCCCCAGACCCCCCTCATTTCGAACCCTGAATTTAAGCTTGGGCTACTTTGATTTTTTTTTTAAGTCAAGTTTTGAGTCTCTGTAGAACTATACAATGGCGGTTAGCCAACATTTATGAACGTGTTTTTTTTTTTTTTTGCTAATGTACTTTCCCGGCTTTTTGTTGTAATTGAAAGTGATTTGGCTCAGCGTGTAAACGCACGTTTCAAGCGGATCAGTGGGTGAAATACATTGATATGCACAGTCATATTACAACATGATCTGAAACGTGGCAAAGTTCTTAGTAACTGCACTCCTGTTATGATAATCCTCTCGTGGGTGTAAGCATATTCTCGCTGGAGCGTGAAATATTATACTATTTTTCAGTGATGAATGATGTTATGAAGATTTAAGTTTGCATAAGGAATATTATGACTGAAATAACACAATCAGCTTGCACTCCCTGCGCAGTAATTTCAATTACACTCTCCGAGACACCGTACCTAAACTGGATCTTTGTGACATTTCGATGTTTTTGTTTCACTTTAGTGGCTTTAATTCCTTGAAGGCCAGCTTTGTTCACGATTAGCTCTGCCTCCTTTCTTCTTCAGGGTGTTGTGAATCAAAGACCAAGTGGTGGTGTTTTCTTTGTGAAAAAATTTAATAATTTCCACTACAATCTTTGAAACTATTTTGGTGACCTTAGAAATAATGTTCTGCTATTTAGATCCTGTAAAAAATAATATACACATCATTTGATCTTTATAAATGTGCTAGCTAAGGCTGTTTCTTCTTATTTATAATATATCATATCTGTTCTTGACACGCATATCACGCTATTGCTCCTCCTGTGTAGGATCACGCTGTGCAGTGGAAGCCGTATTACCTCAGATTAGATAAGCTTGAGTTACATTTGCTCTGCTAATATCATAATACATGAAGGTGAACCTGAAACAAAAAGCTCTGGTCATAATGAAGTCTTCTCAGCGGAGGATATTCCTGCCCAGGCGCTGGGCTATTAATCATGGGTAATCTGTGTGCGATGGAAAATCACCTGTGGCCATGAGAGAAGACGCCGTACAAAAGAGGAACAGGGAGAATAGCTCAAGGTAGAGTCACTACTGCAAACAATAACCCAGGGATCAGGTCAGCGACAGTCATACCAACAACACTCTCGTTTGAGAAGCGATTGGCTCTGCTGGTTTGAATGGTTTCTTTATTGCTGTCGCTTGCTTTTTCTTCACAGACCAATCTCACACTGAGAGACAAGTTATGTTCTCCAGTACACTACGACTATGTCTCTCAGTGGACATTTTAGTGTGTGTGTGATGGGTAGGTTTAGGGGTCGGGTTAGTGTGTGTGTGTGTGTGTGTGTGTGTGTGTGTGTGTGTGTGTGTGTGTGTGTGTGTGTGTGTGTGTGTGTGTGTGTGTGTGTGTGTGTGTGCGCGTGCGTGCGTGCGTGCGTGCGTGCGTGATGGGCAGGTTTACGTGTGTGTGTGTGTGATGGGCAGGTTTATTGTGTGTGTGTGTGTGTGTGTGTGTGTGTGTGTGTGTGTGTGTGTGTGTGTGTGTGTGTGTGTGTGTGCACGTGTGTGCGTGTGTGCGTGTGTGTGATGGGTAGGTTTAGGGGTCGGGTTAGTGTGTGTGTGTGATGGGCAGGTTTAGGCCCCATCCACACTACTGCGTTTTAGTTTAAAAACGGAGAATTAAAACGAATACGATCTCCGTCCACACCAGCGTTTTAGCTGCGTATCATAATTGATCTCCGTCCACATTAAAACAACTGAAAACGCGGATCACGTGACCATTCACCTACACTGGGCATGCGCGTGCCGGTGTAAACACAACACAACTTCATTGATAAAATTATCCCACCATGCGCTGGTTCTTCCCGGCTTAACCGGGATGGGGCCTTAGGGGTTGGGTTTGTGTGTGTGTGTTGTAACGCAAAGTTGAGATGTTGCCCAGAGAGATAAAAACAGGTGTCCGAGGAAAATAAGCACGAGACGAGAGATGTCGTATTTTCCCCGCGTTTAATAAAATAACTTTACGTCACACACTCGTCCGCATACATATGGGGATCGAGTGAGGAAAAAAAATGTATACAAAGAAACATCCAACTCTGGTCACAATATAAAACGAAATAAAAGAAAGAACACAAAAGAGAGTCGGCAGAGCGGTTATCTCTTTCCTCACTTGTCAAAAACTAACTGACATGCACATGCGCAGTTCTCATTTTAACTGAGATTGCAATAAAACACAATGTGACCGTTACAGTGTGTGTGTGTGTGTGTGCGTGTGCGTGTGTGTGATGGGTAGGTTTAGGGGTCGGGTTAGTGTGGGTTTGTGTGATGGGTAGGTTTAGGGGTTGGGTTTGTGTGTGTGTGTGTGTGTGTGTGTGTGTGTGTGTGTGTGTGTGTGTGTGTGTGTGTGTGTGTGTGTGTGTGTGTGTGTGCGCGTGTGTGTGTGTGATGGGTAGGTTTAGGGGTCGGGTTTGTGTGTGTGTGTGTGTGTGTGTGTGTGTGTGTGTGTGTGTGTGTGTGTGTGATGGGCAGGTTTACGGGTGTGTGTGTGTGTGTGTGTGTGATGGGCAGGTTTACGTGTGTGTGTGTGTGTGTGTGTGTGTGTGGTGTGTGTGTGTGTGTGTGTGTGTGTGTTGTGTGTGCGCGTGTGTGTGTGTGCGTGTGTGATGGGTAGGTTTAGGGGTCGGGTTAGTGTGTGTGTTTGTGTGTGTGTCTGTGTGATGGACAGGTTTAGGGGTCGGGTTAGTGTGTGTGTTTGTGTGTGTGTGTCTGTGTGATGGACAGGTTTAGGGGTTAGTGTGTGTGTGTGTGTGTGTGTGTGTGTGTGTGTGTGTGTGTGTGTGTGTGGGGTGTTGTGTGTGTGTGTGTGTGTGTGTGTGTGTGTGTGTGTGTGTGTGTGTGTGTGTGTGTGTGATATACAGTAGTCAACATTCGAAGTGGATCAAAAAAGTTCATCAAAATTGTCCTAAGACAAGAACGAGTATTGTTCACAATTCCTGTAACTTTGATGAAAGGTTTTGATCCACCTCAAATGTTGACTACTGTATATATAACTAGTTTTTTTTTTTTTTTTTTTAGTTTTTTTTTTACAACATGTCAGTTGTTCACATTGACAATTGTTCATGTTGGACAAAAATTCATTTAATTAGTTTGATTGTGGTTGCATAATGCAGTTGCACTATGCATAAGGCGCATGTTTTAAAAGTCATACATTTATGCAGATATTACTATAATGTATGATAACGCAGCTCCACTTCTGTTTAAACATTCCACTTTACCTTGGTATATGATGTGCAAATGAAAAAGAAAATCTTGGATTAATTTCCAAGAAAAAAAATGCACCTATAATCAATTTGATCATTAATTTGCACAGGAAAGCATTGCTAAAGTGACGTGTCCGTTGAGCTCTCTCACACACGGTCTACACATTACACATTGAAACACATTGATTTTTTTATAGTGTTCAATTAGCCAAATGAATCTGTTTATCGATCAGGAAAAATGACACTAAGCCACTGTGCGCTAGTCAGTGACTTCTAGCCTGTAACCCATTAAAGATGATGCCGGTGTTAAATGCCGGTGTTAAAGAACGTCTGACAGCACAGCTGAACATCTGTCATTCATATATCATATATATATATATATCTTTGGATATTGTGTCAATTACAAATGTCATTCTCATTAAGACATGCCCTCTCAACTTTTTAAGCAGACTTTGAAAATATCTGTATGTTATATTATTCTTTAAGTTTTAGGTTCAAAGTTTGGGGTCTGAAATAATATTGGGAACTGCTAAATTAATAAAAAACGTTTTTTTCTCCATCGTAATCTAATTGGATTTTTTTTTCACACTGGGGTTCCTTCATGTATCTCGTTGTTTTATGACAGACAGACATGTACATTCTGATGAACAACAAATTAAAGTTGTGCTCATGTTTGACAGTCAAATTTGAGGGGCAAATGTGTAGAGTACCTAGCCTAGCGGTCAGTGTTAATAGGTTTAACATCTGCAGTTAGTGCACTGGCATACGTGTGGCTAATCCTGCTTTGATTAATTGTCGTGCAACTGTGTGTGTTGTGATTGGGTGAACAGATGGACGTCAGTCTCGCTTCCATCACTCTGATAACACACATGAACAGGAACATCAGCTGCTAATCGCTACCGCTAGCCTGTGTATAACCCGAGAGCGCTGTCCAACTTCTACACTGACAACTGAGAATTAATCAGTGGATGTTAAAAGTCACTGCATGAAATCAAAATTCTTGCCAATTCTTGATTATTCATGTAATATTGCAGTGTGTATTATAAACATGGGCATGGAGGCCCACATCTGGTGCCATCCACCTAATAAGGACTTTTTACACAATAACAAAATAGGCTATTACTTTTACTTATTTTATATACAAAGGTGTAGCCTATATAAATATTATATCAAAATAATGGCATTAAGCAATTATTGTTTAAAATCATCAAGCAAATATGTTAAGACAAACTAATAAAATAACAACAAAAGACAAGAAACTAATAAAATTATCAAATAAACTTTTTTTTTAAAGTAGGCCGATTATAAATGATTTATCCGAGCACATCAATATTTTTTTAATTCATGTTCCATTTTGAATCAGAAAACTTCCCCTCCTCTTGCCCATCTCTTCTCTGATGATGTGGGCGGGGCTCAACCTGTCACTCACATGAGATCAGTTAATAGCAAACCACAACCATCCAATCAGTTCACCACAGACAGAATCAAGCCCCGCCCACATTTGTTCTTGTTCCAGAATCCGTTTTACTCGATACACTGCGCAATAGGGAACAAAAGACTAGCGCAACTTCAGTTTCATGCTGACTTTAACAAGTCATTGTCATTTTGATTCAGCTCGACTAAAAGTTAATGTAGCTGATATTGCCTAATACACTCTCTTGATCTAATTTTTTACTTGAAGAATATTCTTCCACTAAGTTAAATGAGTTGTGAACACAATTTCATGTTGATTTAAAAGTTTTAACTGTTCTGTGAAGTTAATTTCTTCAGACAAAGATTCGCAAACAGTTTAGAGAGCTTTTCCACTCTGATGCAAATCTGTTTTGAACATTAATTCCACATCATGTCAGAGTTATTCTCTCAAATATGATTTAATTGAGCGCTGTTTTCAAGCCTCTTGGGCTTTAGTGACCTAACGATTGCTTTTAAACAGCTTTCTGTTTTAATTCATTCAAAGAAGGAAATCTCACACATTTGTTTACGGTGGCTAACAGATGTTGTCTCAGCACCGGTGTGTGTTTTTTTTTTAATTATTTTTTTGTTTTTTTTCGTGCTGGTTTTAAAGTAGGCTATGCATCCATTACAGCTGCTGAGGAAGGACAGAGAAAACATGGACTATTCAGCTGTTTCTTATGCGACAAAAAGGAGAAATTAGTTTTTGTACCTGTGCATGCCGTGAGCGACTCACACAAAGTTAACTTGGTTGCTCTCGGACAGCTGTCACACATAGTTCGTGTTTTAGATGAAAAGCGTGAATTGGTTACGCATATGTGCATGCAGTCAAACCCAGATAACAAAAATATCTTATAAACAGAACCCGGTTGCACTACTTTTCCATTGTTTTTCTATACGTGTTTGAGCGTTGTGCTCCGATGATGTTTATCATGCACAAGTTACAGTTTTTTACTGTCTCAATACTTCACTTTTACTTCACTCTAAACACAGTGAGCACAACAGAAGTATATGTGGATAAACTGTGGATCATTTATCATTGCTTTGGCACAAAATGCATTCAATGACTACATCTTTCAAATTACATTAAGTATTTTCTCACTTCGACACAACAACTGCCAGAACTCTGTGTACTTACAGGACAATCTGCACATGTTTACATACTGTTATTAAAACTGGTAAACTTAAGTTCAAAACAAGAACATAAAACTAAACTGAATATGACAGCAATTTGATGAAGTTATTTGAGACATGAAGTGATTTGAGACATGTATGAAGTGATTTGAGACATGATGAAGTGATTTGAGACATGAAGTGATTTGAGACATGATGAAGTGATTTGAGACATGATGAAGTGATTTGAGACATGATGAAGTGATTTGAGACATGATGAAGTGATTTGAGACATGATGAAGTGATTTGAGACATGATGAAGTGATTTGAGACATGATGAAGTGATCTGAGACATGATGAAGTGATTTGAGACATGATGAAGTGATTTGAGACATGAAGTGATTTGAGACATGAAGTGATTTGAGACATGAAGTGATTTGAGACATGATGAAGTGATTTGAGACATGAAGTGATTTGAGACATGTATGAAGTGATTTGAGACATGAAGTGATTTGAGACATGTATGAAGTGATTTGAGACATGAAGTGATTTGAGACATGAATGAAGTGATTTGAGACATGATGAAGTGATTTGAGACATGTATGAAGTGATTTGAGACATGTATGAAGTGATTTGAGACATGATGAAGTGATTTGAGACATGAAGTGATTTGAGACATGATGAAGTGATCTGAGACATGATGAAGGGATTTGAGACATGATGAAGTGATTTGAGACATGATGAAGTGATTTGAGACATGATGAAGTGATTTGAGACATGAAGTGATTTGAGACATGATGAAGTGATTTGAGACATGATAAAGTGATTTGAGACATGATAAAGTGATTTGAGACATGAATGAAGTGATTTGAGACATGATGAAGTGATTTGAGACATGATGAAGTGATTTGAGACATGACGAAGTGATTTGAGACGTCACATGAATGAAGTGATTTGAGACATGATGAAGTGATCTGAGATGATGAAGTGATTTGAGATGATGAAGTGATTTGAGACATGTTGAAGTGATTTGAGACATGATGAAGTGATTTGAGACATGTTGAAGTGATTTGAGATGTCACATGAATGAAGTGATTAGAGACATGATGAAGTGATTTGAGACATGATGAAGTGATTTGAGACATGATGAAGTGATTTGAGACATGACGAAGTGATTTGAGACGTCACATGAATGAAGTGATTTGAGACATGATGAAGTGATCTGAGATGATGAAGTGATTTGAGATGATGAAGTGATTTGAGACATGTTGAAGTGATTTGAGACATGATGAAGTGATTTGAGACATGTTGAAGTGATTTGAGACATGATGAAGTGATTTGAGACATGTTGAAGTGATTTGAGATGTCACATGAATGAAGTGATTAGAGACATGTTGAAGTGATTTGAGATGTCACATGAATGAAGTGATTAGAGACATGATGAAGTGATCTGAGATGATGAAGTGATTTGAGATGATGAAGTGATTTGAGACATGATGAAGTGATCTGAGATGATGATGTGATTTGAGATGAAGTGATTTGAGACATGATGAAGTGATTAGAGACATGAAGTGATTTGAGACATGAAGGGATTTGAGACATGAATGAAGTGATTTGAGACATGAAGGGATTTGAGACATGAATGAAGTGATTTGAGACATGATGAAGTGATTTGAGACATGATAAAGTGATTTGAGACATGATGAAGTGACATGATGAAGTGATTTGAGACATGAATGAAGTGATTTGAGACATGAATGAAGTGATTTGAGACATGATGAAGTGATTTGAGACATGAATGAAGTGATTTGAGACATGATGAAGTGATTTGAGACATGAAGTGATTTGAGACATGAATGAAGTGATTTGAGACATGATGAAGTGATTTGAGACATGATGAAGTGACATGATGAAGTGATTTGAGACATGAATGAAGTGATTTGAGACATGAATGAAGTGATTTGAGACATGATGAAGTGATTTGAGACGTCAGATGAATGAAGTGATTTGAGACATGATGAAGTGATTTGAGACATGATGAAGTGACATGATGAAGTGATTTGAGACATGAATGAAGTGATTTGAGACATGAATGAAGTGATTTGAGACATGATGAAGTGATTTGAGACGTCAGATGAATGAAGTGATTTGAGACATGATGAAGTGATTTGAGACATGAATGAAGTGATTTGAGACATGATGAAGTGATTTGAGACATGATGAAGTGATTAGAGACATGATGAAGTGATTTGAGACATGAATGAAGTGATTTGAGACATGATGAAGTGATCTGAGACATGATGAAGTGATTTGGTAGTTTTAGTGCATTTTGAAAGTGAAATGAACTGCTTTGGCGAGCTGAAAGTTGGTTTGGAGAACTGTGTCTACGTTTACATGCAGTGAATATTCGGGTTATGGTCGGGTTAAGGTCAATATGCGGGTTTCTGAAACATTAGGAATAACCCGTTTACATGCGTGAGCAGAGAGAGTTACTCCTACATGGAATTGCAATATCCCGATGTAAATGGGTTTTTGTATGCGCTGAGAAGTTTCTCTACTCAAAAGACCAAGATTCCTTGCGAATAGAACATGTGCAAATCACTATGGGGATATGCTGATACGTGTTTACATGACCAAAAATTACGGTTAGAAAATGGTTACCCCAGGTATAATATCCGGGTTTTTAAAATCCAGGATATGAGCATATTCGGGTTTTTGCCGGTGTTTACATGGGCGTGCGCGATTATTGCTAATATCCCGATTATTGTTATTTTTTTTTATTTTTTTTTGGATATTGCTAATATCCCGGTTTTGAACGGGTTATTGGCTGCATGTAAACGTAGTCACTGTGAAGAGTTTTGAAAAAGTGACCTTAGTATTGAGAAATGTGTCCTAGCGACTGTAATAAATAAATGCACAAAATGTTTTTTTGCTGCAGATCGCAATTGCATGTGATGTCTATGTGTCCTGTTGAGTGACATAAGAAATACTGAAGTTCTGTGATCTGTTTCTTTTTTTTACTTTTACTATACCAAACTCCAGCGCAACACGAACACATGGGGTTGTGCTCGCCGGCCCAGAAAATAACATGTGCCGTCACCTGAGAAATAGCCTTTACAAACCTGATCCAATGAGTTCTGTGAGCCGCGGGCTTTGGAGACGGAGGACTATTAGAAGTGCAGGGTGATAGTCTGCCGGCTGCTCCTGGACAGGGATTCTTCAAAACTAATTAAGAGTGACATGAGGGCATTGAGAAGCTTCGTCAAACAACAGCGGAATTGGCAGGCAAAGGAAGGACTGACACTGCACAGGTCATTTGTGTGTGTGTGTGTGTGTGTGTTGTGTGTGTGTGTGTGTGTGTGTGTGTGTGTGCGTGCGTGCGTGTGTGTGTGTGTGTGTGTGTGTGGTGTGTGTGTGTGTGTGTGTGTGTGTGTGTGTGTGTGTGTGTGTGTGTGTGTGTGTGTGTGTGTGTGTGTGTGTGTGTGCGCTATTGGATCATGCAGCAACAGTAATTCAGATTTTATTGCAATCCGTCCTTCTATTTGGGTGGGCGGCGAGGAAACAGATCAGCAATAAACCAACAGCATCTCCTCACCAACAACCATAACACAGGAGCTCTGATCCTAAAGCTAGAGAGCTGCCTAGACAGCATGTTATTATACATTATATATATACATTATGTGTGTGTGTGTGTGTGTGTGTGTGTGTGCGTGCGTGCGTGCGTGCGTGCGTGCGTGCGTGCGTGCGTGCGTGCGTGCGTGCGTGCGTGCGTGCGTGCGTGCGTGCGTGCGTGCGAAGTCAGAGGTTAGTTGTCAAAACAAGCAAGAAAGGTTGACATGTTATAGTATTTTGTCATTATCTTTGCCTACGTTGACTATGATCTTGACTATGTCTACCTATGTAAAACAGAGCAGCCTTGAGCTTTTTACAGCTCTGATCATGTGTGATAATAACAGCAAACCTGCAGGTTAATTGAAAACGCAGCAGTTGTACCATTTTATTTGGATTTGGCTCTGAAATGCATTAAGGAAAGTGTAATGTAGACTTTAAGAACAGCTCTATATGGCACAATCATCTGTTTAACTTCAGACCTCGAGGGTTCGAGAGGCTTCTGGGTAATCGACGTGTGATTAAGTGCTCAGCGTGACACCATTATACAGTCATATGCACTCGGTCTCTTTATGTTGCAGCAAAACTTCAGAAATTCACCACGTCCTGATGTGATTTTTGTTTTAATTATTCGTCTTGCTCATATATGGCTGATTCTATTACAAACCTGCTGAGAAAATGTTTTAATGGTCCTTTGAGATTTGAATTATTCTCTATTTGGCAGGGATTTCCCATTATTATTCCAACTTTAAGAGCCTACGGGGTCATATCAAGAGAAATCAAGTTTACATTGATTAAAAGAGTTTGACATATTATGCTATAACTTTAAGGAGCTCAAGACCTCCTTCCCAGATCAGAAATAGCTGCAAAAATGAATGATCTTTCTTTACATGATAAGACATGTTATATTTTGACAGCACAGATATTATGACACATACACAACATTATCTCAAAGTACTTGTTACAAAGCAAGTGTTCTCATAAACACAAATGACAGATCCCATGGAAAGAAAGTTTTTTGTTTTGTTGTTGATGTTTTTAACATGACTGTGGTGTGAAGCAGGAGCGATTGCTAGTCGTAGACCAGCGTCACACGCAACGCCAGTCCCGCGGATATAAAGGAATAAGGACATTTCATACTACCGAACTACACGCAAGTGCTGAATTAATACTCACACAGGTCAGTTTATTACACGAGTTAAACTTGAGGTAACGCAGCTTCACTCAACATTAGAATAACATACAGATCATATTCTAACATTTCATCATGTTGAACTAAATAACATTGATTAGTTTTATGCACATTTGCTCACCTGTCTAATAAAGTACATGAACACTCGCGTCTCTGTCGAGTGGAAGTTAGTCGTGTACGTGGAGCTCTCGCATCTCGAAACATGTTGATCTTCGCTTTAGTCTTTTTGTCTCAAAGTCTGCTTGCCATGGTCCATAATGTTTGAACAAAACATCAACAGCGTGAGCGTCCTGCTAGGCATAACGGCATAACCCAGTTGTCAAAGTCTGTCGCCATGGTTACTGGTTACATGGTTACATGGCAGTACGAGCGGAAACAATGGTGGTAACCGAGGCTAACGCGGATATGACGTCATTGACTGGCGACTCCTCACCGCTGCTCACACGCCCCGTTTCCTTGGTTAAAATCACAATTTTCTCACGATTTACAAATAGTTGGAAACATTAAAGGGTACCTATCATGGAATTTTGAAAATTACCTTTCATGTAGTGTGTAACATAGATCTAAGTGAACAAAAACATCCTGCAAAGTTTTAAATATGAAAGTTCACCGTATACAAAGTTATTGTCTCTCAAAAGTATGAGTCGACTCTGAGTTGCTGATATGAATCGATAGACAAACGATGCATTTTCTCTAACTTTCGTACGTCACTTGTACAAGTTATTTGAATTCGACACGCCCACTCATTGCGCGCGCCAGAAAACAGTGAAAACAACATGTCGACGAGACGCTGTTCTGAAGTGCGAATCAAAAGCAAACTTTTTTTTTTCACTGGCCAGAGACAAGCATGTGAAGACTCAGTGGCTAGAGTTTATATTTACAACTATACCCGTCCCGAACCTTGTGTGTGTTCATGTCATTTTAATGACGATCGCTTCACAAACACAAATGCTTTCAAGTGTGGATTCGTGAGTCGGCTGATATAGGAAGGTTCAATACCAAGTTTATTTGGATCACCTTCCTCCTCCGAATCACAACCTGTAAGTACTATTAATAATTGTTGCTTTTATGTGTGTGTGTGTGTGTGTGTGTGTGTGTGTGCGCGTGTGTGCGTGCGTGCGTGCGTGCGAGTGAGTGAGAGAGTTACGATCAGCAGCTTCTAGGTCTCCAATGTCATTTTGTTTTGTTTTTTGAAATATGTGAAATTATGTGAAGCGTATTGTAGTACTGCAGTGCTTTATCAATATGTTTAAGCTTTGGGCTAACGCAAAATATAACTGACTGCGTCATCTGACCAATCACCACAGAGTACCGTCACGTTAAGGAGGGGTTTGGACAAATGAGTCGTCAAACGAATCATTAGGGAGTCGGTGAGCAAATCAGGTAAAAATAAATGCATATTATAAGACAACAAAAGTGTTTTTTGTCATTGCAGGCATGTAAAACTGTTGTTGGGGACTGGGATATTAGGAACATTTTAAATGCATAATAGGTGCCCTTTAAGGAAATTGTAATTAATCAACTAAACAAAATATATAACATTGGCCTAGTGGTTTTTGGACATTTTACTGCAAAAATCCTACATATTGTACCTTTAATCAAACAACAAAACACAGCCTTAACAAACGTGAATCTATTTTTAATTTATATTAAATGCCACACAACTTACATTCTGCTGTGAAATCTCTCTTTAAAGTTCTGTTCAGTCCCTCCTGAGGGTTTATGGGAGTATTAAGTTCTAACAGTATAAGCCACTGTCTGCCAGAGCCCTTGGTCATAATACAGCGCGATTGCACGGATCGATACATGATATTCCCGCGGAGTGGAAGATGATGGCAAATAGCATCAGAGTTGTCATATATTCTATAGTTGTTCCGGGGGAAGCAGACGTTTGCAGCTGAAGTTTGTGAGAGAAGTCAGAAGTTTGGTGATTAAATATAATGAGCAGTGTTTCCTCTGACTGCTATTAATGGACTGGTTGTTAGTCTGAGGTGATTTCTTTGATCTACAGGCAAATTAACACTGAGTTATGTGTAGCTTTTAGTGGAAAATCTCCCGTCTGTGTCAGACTGCTTTGGATCAATATCTGCGGAGCCGGTCTCAGGTGATTACCTGCAATTTCCGACCTTAGAAAGGTAGAATATCCATGTGTTCATTGACGTGTGCGTGTGTGTGTGTGTGTGTTGTGTGTGTGTGTGTGTGTGTGTGTGTGTGTGTGTGTGTGTGTGTGTGTTTGCCTATGTGACTCTAATTGTAATGTCATGATGATATGATATATGCATCAAAACCAGTACAGAAATATGGGGTCAGTACAATTTAGTTGTTTTTGAAGTCACTTATGCTTATTTGAAAACAGTAAAATTATGAAATATTAATAACATTTAAATAACTTTCTATGTGAATATATAGTAAAAATGTAATTTATTCCAGTGATCAAAGCTGAATTTACTCCAGTTTTCAGTGTCACATGATCCTTCAGAAATCGTTTGCTGCTCAAGAAATACTGCGTGTGTGTGTGTGTGTGTGTGTGTGTGTGTGTACGTGTGTGTGTGTGTGTGTGTGTGTGTGTGTGTGTGTGTGTGTGTGTGTGTGTGTGTGTGTGTGTGTGTGTGTGTGTGTGTGTGTGTGTGTGTGTGTGTGTGTGTGTGTTTGCCTATTTGCCTAATTTTCAACATCATTACTCCAGTCTTCAGTGTCACATGATCCTTCAGAAATAATTTGCTGCTCAAGAAATACTTCTGATTATTATCAGTGTTTGGTTCGATTCACTTATAAGGCAGATCCCTATGTAGGTAATAGTCTAGTATAGTCTAGTCTAGTTAATAGTAACAGTCTGCAAAGCAGCGCACTAGGTTTAGCAACAGAGGTTTATTCCTGTATTAGGCTTTAGCTAGTGTGGATTGAACACTTAGCATGTCTCCTTCCCATGTGGCAGCTCATATTTTGTGATCTTGCTCCTCCAGAAGCAGCTTTAGCCTGTATCCGTTCGCTCAGTAAATGTCACTAAGCATTTATCCCAGTGGATTGTGTTTAAAAGCGCACTGATCACTGCTCTGAACATGTCAGCTCACCAGCCAATGCCATCCAGTCCCGTCCGGTTACGGATCAGGGATCAGCGGGTGGCTGGAGCTTTGCTTTTCATGGCCATGCTTTTCATTACAGGATGTTCGCGCTTCTACGTTTGCACACTTATTATCTGTCTTTCATTTTTACTGTGCGTTTGGACTCGAGCGTGTCTCGCCATCTGCTAGCAGTCGTTCACTGTGAGTTTTACCCCCTGCTGGAGACAAAGATACACATGAGTGCTTAGCCTTTGAGGATTCTTCTTCTGTTCGTGTGTGTGTGTGTGTGTGTGTGTGTGTGTGTGTGTGTGTGTGTGTGTGTGTGTGTGTTTGTGTGTGTGTGTGTGTGTGTGTGTGTGTGTGTGTGTGTGTGTGTGTGTGTGTGTGTGTGTGTGTGTGTGTGTGTGTTCATTCTCAGGACTGAGTGTGTTGCATGTGCTCATGTCTGTTAATTCTCAGGACTGAGTGTGTTGCATGTGCTCATGTCTGTTAATTGAGTAAGAGCTTTCATTTTTTAAATCTAATTAAGGAAAGTTGTAAATCTGTCTTTGAGTGCGAGCGTGTGTCCTTATCAGCTGCTAATTATGCTTCCAGCATCTGAGAAGTGTGTGTGTGTGTGTGTGTGTGTGTGTGTGTGTGTGTGTGTGTGTGTGTGTGTGTGTGTGTGTGTGTGTGTGTGTGTGTGTGTGTGTGTGTGTGTGGTCTGAGAGTTTCTGTGAAAACTTTATCAAGCTCGAAATGGCCGATGACTAACAAATCCAGACATGTTCTTCCATTTTAGCATGTTTATTATTAGCTTTTATGATCTGAGTCAGATATTAACCAGTACCACGAATACAAGATTTTTTGCCCCTAATAATGTATTTGATGTAGCATGTATTGTGGTGATTTTCAGATAGATAGATAGAAACTGAACACGCATCTCTATACTGTATCGGTGTACATTATAATGGCTTTTATTTGCTTTTGAAACAACCCTACATCCAGTGAAGGCAAATATCAGCCGTTAAGCGACTGAACGCCAGTGGGCGGGGCCTATGATGCGATAACGTATAACTATGTATCGATATCTTGCTTTGGAGGCAGTCATATGCAAATGCATTTGCCCGTATGGCGTCACAGATCTGCAATATCAAAAAAAGCCATTTTTAGAGCTTGATGAAATAAATGCTTTGTTTATAATGAGGAGGATTTAGCTGGATGTTTTAATGGTACAAAGTCCTCAAGGCAAATCTGATCTCTCGTGTCGTGACCCCTTTAAAACAGTGGATTATTATAGAGACTGAGAACTCTGAGGAAGAGTTACATACAGATCTGGTCATCTCTCTCTCTCTCTCTCTCTCTCTCTCTCTCTCTCTCTCTCTCTCTCTCTCTCTCTCTCTCTCTCTCTCTCTCTCTCTCTCTCTCTCTCTCTCTCTCTCTCTCTCAGATGTACATCCAGACGACCACCCTCACCATCTCTCTCAGCCTCAGCGCGTCTGTGTCTCTCGGGATGCTCTACATGCCCAAGGTGTACATCATCCTCTTCCACCCGGAGCAGAACGTGCCCAAACGCAAGCGCAGCTTCAAGGCCATCGTCACTGCCGCCACCATGTCAGGAAAACTAGTGCCGAAGGGAAGCGACCGGCCCAACGGCGAGGTGAAGACCGAGCTTTGTGAGAGCATGGAGACCAACAGTGAGTATTTCAGAAAACCCCTTTCAGATGATTGATTACCCATAACCACTTGGGTTTTTTTATACTATTTATTTGCCATTTTCTTATTACAACACAACATACAAAGACAAAGAACAAGGGGCACTATATTTTATATAATAACAAAATAAAGTATTAAAAGCGCTTATTATGTGTCCTTTGATACGTAAAAAGTATTGACCACTTGGGTTTTAAAGGTTAGGACGACACCTATAGTGCTAGTTAATAAGTTGCATTAAAAAGACACAAAAACCAAGACTGATTTAATGAATTCCCATTGCTTTAGATGACAAGTAGTTCATAGCAGATGTTAATTTGTCTGATTTTCAAAACGTTTTTTGCTTTGAATCGAATACTGTGATTAATCTCGCAACTGGCTGGTTTGGTTCAAGGCTAAAAGGATTAGTTCACTTTTTAAAAAAAAACTTTTGCTGATAATTTACTCACCCTCATGTCATCCAAGATGTCCATGTCTTTCTTTCTTCAGTCGAAAAGAAATGAAGGGTTTTGATGAAAACATTCCAGGATTTTTCTCCATATAATGGACTTCAATGGGACCCAAACGGTTCAAGGTCCAAATGACAGTTTCAGTGCAGCTTCAAAGGGCTTTAAACGACACCAGACGATGAATAAGGGTCTTATCTAGCCAAACCATCGCTCATTTCAAAAATAAATAAAAACGTTTTATAAGCACAAATGCTCGCCTTGCTCTGTTCTGTTCTCGCGTTCATGTGACATCACGTAATACACAATTACGTTGAAAAGGTCACGAACGCCCATCACAGAACAGAGCAAGGCGAGCATTTGTGCTTATAAAACTTAAACTTTTTTATTTATTTTTGAAATGAGCGATGGTTTCGCTAGATAAGACCCTTATTCATCGTCTGAAATCGTTTAAAGCCCTTTGAAGCTGCACTGAAATTTGGACCTTGAACCGTTTGGGTCCCATTGAAGTCCATTATATGGAGAAAAATCCTGGAATGTTTTCATCAAAAACCTTCATTTCTTTCGACTGAAGAAAGACATGGACATCTTGGATAACATGGGGGTGAGTACATTATCAGCAAAAGTTTTTTTAAAAGTGAACTAATCCTTTAAAGCTTTTGGTTGAAGTTTATTTAAATGTAGAAAATGAATAGTAAATATGCTTTGATAGTCCAAGTCCGCTGTACACGTGTGTTTCTGCTCTCTTAGCGTCACATTTATCTCTGTTTTTTCCTCCAGATGTTTGGTAAATGTTACATCTGTATGTTGAACAGCTGAACGGTAAACTTAACCAAACACAAGTCTTGTTTTAAGACCTAAAGTTTCCCGCTGAGATGTTTGCCTGAGGTAGACAGGCAAAGTAAAGCGTGACATCAATGTCCCCGGTCTGATTAGCATATCCGACTAGCTGCGTTATTTGCCAGCTTGATAAAAAAAATTGGCTCTTTTTGATTTTTTGATTTATTTATTTTTTGTTCTGCAAAGTGTGGGATTATGGAGTAGTGTTGAAAATGTAATCACTCAGAAGTGATCCAAGGCTTTGAGGGGAAATAAGCCCATTTTAAGTCATCAAACCAATTACTTTGCTCTGTGCTGTGGGTGATGCTTTGCCTTCTGAAACATGAAAGCACAACTCATGTGTCAGTAGCAAGACCACCCAAAACTAAAATATGCAAGTTTGTATTTGATGCTAGGCCTTTTCCCCCACTTTTATGTAGTAAAGAGAGGATTTAGAGGAGGGAACTATTATAACTCTTTTACATCATGACGTTAGTAGCTAGGCATACGTTTGTCTGTTTGTGTGTTAATAAATCATTGAATCATTCATTCAACAGATTTGGCTTTCACAACACAAACAAGACTTATTATTCTTAAATAAATGTACGAGTATTTATTAAAAGAAGAGACTCCATTGAATAGAAAAATAACCAAAAAATGAATTCACCAAGAACTACTAGACACATTTAGACTTGTGTGAGAATATATTTGACAAACTAGCCACGCTTTAACATGTTTTGTTTTTTTTCTTGGCAATTGTGCCGCTTTTATGTCTGGTTTGTTCACAAAGATTTGTACAAAAACACTGATTCATTCCCAATGATAACAACACCTCTAAAAGCCAAATTTAAACTTGTTTACATGAGAATATGTTTGACATTAAAAATAAAATGCCAACTAGAAGTTTCATGTTTTTATTAAAA
>CM070822.1:2797997-2828006 GCA_036326025.1 Chrosomus eos | reverse complement strand
GACATTTTAATGACGATTGCTTTGCAAACACAACTGACTGGGTCATCTGACCAATCACCACGATTAGCGTCACGCAAAGGAGGGGTTTGGAAAAATGAGTCGTTGAACGGATCATTAGGGAGTCGCTGAGCAAATCAAGTAAAAATAAATGCATATTATAAGACAACAAAAGTGTTTTTTTGTTATTGCAAGCATGTAAAACTGTTGTTGGGGACTCTAAAAACAATATTAGGAAGATTTTAAAAGCCATAATAGGTACCCTTTAATATTTTGTTCATATTTTAAAGAGCACATAAAGTGGTGATGCTGATGGAAAAAGTATGAGTATATATATATTTTAACGCTTTTGTGAAGGAAACGCAAAGTTTTCTTGGGGGGAACTCAAAACTATAAGATATAGTTTTAAATATAAATTATATTGTTTCCTCCCATCTCATATTCCCATGTTGCTTTAGGTGCTCTGTTAAATATTGATAAAAACATATTAATTTTGGATTTACAACCACTTTTTTGCACACAGACTTTGCAAGAGATTAAAAAAAAGTGCACAAATGAGCATTATGATATTTAATCCAAAAAAATGCATATGCACTATATCTAAACCATTATGATACTCTAGTCTAAATGCATCCACGATTCAAAATTATTCCAGTGGAAATGTTTTCCTAGGCAGAGAACTGTGAATTCAGATAAGTTTATCTTTTCCTTTCTGTCTTTCTTCCTTAACTTTGCTTCTCTCCCGACACGTGGAAAGCTATTTTTGTGTGTGTTAGTTTTGCCTAATAAGATTTAGATAGAGTGAAAAACAGAATAATTTTGAGTCGAAGCGCCGTTTATTGTTTGCGGGACCTAGAATGTCCATCCCCGAAGGAGGATGAGGCGGGAAATAAGTTTAATCTCCAGACTTTCAGCTGCCAGATAGCAACACAATTGCACCTGAATATGAACGTATGATATTTTTTGTCAGTTGTTATATGAGACATAATCTCTCCGGGGAACCTGCATGAAAGAGGAACTTATGAGTGAGAGAAGCTCCAAAAGCCCATGCAAAAACACTGCGTTTACTCCCTTTACATTCATCTTTTTCTCCTCCACCATATTCAATCTCAAAGGTATGTTGATATCTATTTACAGGTGCTGGTCATATAATTATAATATCATCAAAAAGTTAAAGATAATTCCCTTCAAAAAGTGAAATTTGGATATAATATTCATTCATTACACAGACTGATATATTTCAAGTGTTCATTCCTTTTAATTTTGATGATTATAACTGACAACTAATCAGTATCTCAGAAAATTAGAATATTGTGAAAAGGTTCAATATTGAAGACAACATTTCTAAAAATCCTTTTTTTGTATTGGTCTTAATTAATATTCTAATTTTCGGAGATACTGAATTTGGGATTTTCATTAGTTGTCAGTTTTAATCATCACAATTAAATTAAATAAACATTGGAAAATATGTCAGTCTGTGTGTAATGAATTAATATAATATCCAAGTTTCACTTTTTGAATGGAATTACTGAAATAAATAAACTTTTTGATGATATTCTAATTATATGACCAGCACCTGTGTGTGTGTATATATATATATATATATATATATATATATATATATATATATATATATATATATATATATATATATATATATATATATATATATATATAATTTTTTGCCATTTGATATCTAACCAACATTAATGACATTAATCCGCATGGTAATGTGTGTGACGTCAATGCCTCGAAAAACACACAAAACACATCTAAAACAGGAAAGAGCTTTTGAGATTGACTGTACAACTAGATTTTACAAGAAATCTGAGGTATATTTTTACAGACTGCCGAAAGCTACAGAACTGGGAAGCAAATGGATCGCTGCAATTCATAGAAACAACTGGACTCCAAGCAGCAAAAGGTGGATTTGCAGTTATCATTTTGTGTCAATATGCTGAATTTAGGGGTAAAATCATACCCTATATACTGTATTATTACATATTGTATTAACAACTCATCAAATTAAATATTTACCATGGTATATTCTGCATAATTGGATGTTTTTTAAACACTGACAAAAAACGATATATGTTTTAAGGGCTGGACGATATGAAGATATACTGTATATAACATTGATATAAGTAATCTCATACCTATATTGTATTTATATAAAGCATTCACAGGTAAATTTGCTTTATGTTTTTTTTCCCCGGCATTGAAATCAGGCACATATAAAATGTCAGAAAACACGATTCCTGGCTGTATGTCAATATCCATGGATCACTGAATCTTTGGTAAGTTGTAAGGAACATTATATCGAGTCCAACGTTTAGTTTAAACTGATAATCGTTTGTTTTACTCGAGTTTTTGCAGTTTTCTCCTATTAAATCCAGTCACTTCTGCTCTTCTTCTGTGTTCCCGCGGGAAAGTGACGTCAATGCATTCCCTCTATTAGCATAGTGAATTCTGATTGGCCTACTTCATTGTATTTATTTGCATGCTCAATTGTAATTGGTCTTTGTTTTACACTAACTTAACCTTCTAAAAACAGCTTTATTGCACATCATGTGTTGATTCTCATGCACAATTATACACTATTTAATTCATAGTGAACCTAAACTTCCCTAATACTTTTTTTTCAATGGAATATTGCAGTATTTATTATTAATTTAGCGTGCACATCACTATTTATTTATTTTCATGGGCCTGGTAATCTTTAATCAGAATAACTTCCCCTCCTCTTGCAGTGACATCATCTCTTCTCTGATGACGAAGGTGGGGCTAAACCTGTCACTCACATGAGATCAGCCAATAGCAAACCACAACCATCCAATCAATTCCCCACAGACAGAATCAAGCCCCGCCCACATTTGTTCTTGTTCCAGAAGCGTTTCACTCGGATATACGTCACAATAGAGAAGAAAAGACTAGTGCAACTTCCGTTTCATGCTGACTTTAACAGTTTTGCTGTCTTCTTTTACGAAATCTAGTGTTTTAGTTGAGTTAGTATCGCATTAAAGCCCTCATTCTTGTTGTTCTGTTATTTTTTCACAGCTTTGTGATTTCTCTCCCTTGGCTTCGGTACAAGAAAGCAGACATATGAATGACTCCAAAACATTTAGAAAAACACCACACCTGAGACACGCGAGCTGTCAGAAATGCCATTGCTGTCAATCATCCCGTCTCCATGAATTCCGTCGAGACGGAAGCGTTGCTGGTGCTTCATCTGGTTAATTACGATTTGAGCACTCGGGATTTTACGGCATGTGAACACACACATGCTGCCTGAGACCGGAGCGCACTGTACCACTGCCTTCTAAAAAACATCATTAACTCTTATTAATACAAATGTAAGTGCTTGTGTCTTAAAAATAACATTTTAATACATTTTTTGCATGATAAGTTAGTCTCGTAACCGTTTTTTCACTGTATACCCATAATGCTTTTCCCCCAGTTCTTCTTTCCTAAGTGGGTAATATTTCTGTTTGAGTATAAAAAGGTCTGAAAAAGTTATCACACTGTTTCTGAACTCCCTGAAACGCCTCCATTGTAGTCTTGAGTTTCTTCCGAGAACGAACATGTCACAATATTCCTCATTTAAATAAATCATACAAAGAATAAAGGGCGGGGCCTGGTTGAGTTAATTAGTAGAGTGTTAAACTGGCGGTTATGGTAAGGGGCGGGACATTTCCCAAACACACTCGAAGCGCTCGACCAATCACAACACACTGATCCAGCGACCAATCAGAGCGCAGTGTGCTTTTCAGAAGGAGGGGCTTTATAAATCAGGAACTAAACTGGGGTGCGTTTCCGTACAACGACGACCGCTGCTTCATACCATATATGATCGTTAAAATCACTAGCTAGTCACGATATTTCCAAACGTATTGTCGCAAAAGGTCGTAACCACTTGTTATGACATCACGACGTCGTGGAATAACTTTAATGAACTGTTGAATCGAATAAGCTGTGTTTTGATAAAATTACAGACAGCATCTGAGTATCAATTTTCAGTTATTGCTTTATTCAGATGTTCTTACATATCGAGCACGTTCCCACATGCACACTCTTCAAACTGTGCTTAGATTCTGACAACTAAAGATATGACATTCTGTTATAATTAAGACAGTGTACTGAATGTCAGCTGCTTTTGTCAGATAGATTATAAAGTCAATGTATCAATCTGGACAGTCGAAGCTGTTTTCAACCACAAATGTGCGATGCTGTTTGCGAATGTTCTTGGGAACGATGGTTTTCGGGAAACACCGACTCGTTCAACTATGCTGATAACGACGGAAATTGCAACCATAGTTGGCTATCGATGCTTTCGGGAAAACACCCCAGAGCGTTACTGACAGACTGGAAGAGAGGAGCTGCAAAATAAGAAAAATAATGTGTTTAAAAACCTGTTCTAGTAAAGACTGAAATCAAGACTTTAAAAAAGGGCTATTTTTTATGTTGCTGTGCCTTTAAGACATTGCATGTGAAATGAGCAGCTGTGTTTTGGTCTGCTAACCAGGAGCTGTGGTTTGCTGTGTGGGTCCAATAAAGTTCCTTATGGTCCATCTCATCTTCATTTCTTACATTGGGAATCTTTACAAGCGTCTGCAGAGCAGAAGATGCTACACAACCAGATCAACACAAGGTTTGGCAGACTTTCCATGTTTTACACTTATCATCACAGTATCCTTCAAATGACTGGCAAGGCCAAGTTGAACACCAAATAAGAGTTGTTTATGTGTAAATATGGGTTTTCATGTGTTATTGTCTTGAATATAAGTCAAT
Source organism: Chrosomus eos (assembly GCA_036326025.1). NCBI lineage: Eukaryota > Metazoa > Chordata > Actinopteri > Cypriniformes > Leuciscidae > Chrosomus > Chrosomus eos. The sequence goes on along the minus strand of CM070822.1, from coordinate 2,823,221 downwards.
ATTTTTGCTGCTTCTTTGAATATATGTGACATTGGATGACAATAGTCACATGGGTATTTTTTTGAAATTGGGATTTATACATCACATGAACACTGAATAAATAGGCTTTCCATTGATGTATGGTTTGTTAGGATAGGACAATATTTGGCAGAGATACAACTATTTGAATATCTGGAATCTGAGGGTGCAAAAAAATCGAAACATTGAGAAAAACCTCCTTTAAAGTTTTCCATTTATGTTGGCGATTGTGCAGCATTCATGCACAAAAATAAATGTTTTATATATTTATGGTAGGAAATTTACAAAATATATTCATGGAACATGATCTTTACTTAATATCCTAATGATTTTTGGCATAAAAGAAAAATTGATAATTTTGACCCATACAATGTATTTGGCTATCCCACAAATATCCCATGCTATGACTGGTTTTGTGATCCAGGGTCACATATGGTCTTTGTGGGCTGTGGAGGAAAGTTAAACAGTACATTTTCTTTGTACATCTCATTGTTTTATCCTAAATTATCAAGGTAACTTTGGTTCGAATCTCCGTTTTCTAAGTTGTGCAATGATAGTAGTCTTTTATATGAAATTGTACATGTGCATCTCAACAAACTTGTCAGTCATGCTCTTAAAATGCCGGCATGAAGCCCTCTTCTCATAGCAGTGCGATAGGCAGCCACAGGCTCGCTGTATGTGGGCTCACAGGCAGATCCTCTCATCTTGACAGCATCGCTGAGAAATGCCCGCATGCTGCAAAAAAATCCCAAAGCTGGCAGAGATCTGCGCTTGTGAAGCTCGTGTTTGTCATGCTCGGCTGCGGTCGTGTTCCCTTCATGCAAGCCAAACTCTGAAAAATGAACAAGGTTATGTTTTTTTTTTTAAGTGGGAACATTTTTGTAGAAAGCTTCTGATTTATGACCTCAGATATATTAAGGAGATACAAAAAAGTTTGCAGAAATTCTGAATTCTTTTTTTTACCTACATTTATTAATAAAAATTGTATTTTGGACAAAGCACTATAAACATATTTGTAAAAAAAAAAAAAAAATATTTAAATTGCCATAATTTCATTGCCAGCTAGCGCCAGCATTTTTTATAATTTTCACAAAAATTTCATGGCACCCCAGAATATTTTGCTGTATCAATATCTGAACATGCAATATATCAAAAGACAGAAAAGAGTCTCTGATAAAAATAAATAAATTAAAAAAAAGTTTTATTCTAGCTTCATGCATTCTTTTTTATCAACACTACAATATTTGAAAGTTTCATAATAAAGCAACATTTTGAACCAAAAGCTGAGCCGATCACGTGTCCTGATGGGATTCAGAACGATCATCAAAACAAAGACCTCGTCCTGGGTCGACATTTCATTCAGTAACGTTACGTAGTTTTGATTTATATGCTGTTGAATGTCTAATGATCGTGTTATTTTGACATGTGTGTGAGCAATGTTTCTATCGCTTGTTTCTGCATCTTCTTCGTCTGTGTTGATCAGAGATTCTGTACTCTTTTAGAAGAGGCGTAATAGCGACCCCTATAGTAGAACAGTGAAAACATGGAAAGGCTTGGAAGCGTTTGCATCATTTATGACTCAAAAACAGAGTTAATACCCAAAACGTTTTTACAGAAATTTGGTATTTTTGCAGTTATACTATGCTGTTTTTATCTACAGTTATTAGAAATGAGAGTAAAAAAAAACTCTTAATGGTCCTAAAATAGTTTATTGCATTTGTTTGTACAGATTCAATGTGGGTGTTTAAGATATTAGAACTGAGATATAGATTTAAGGCGCTTGAGGAGAAAGATAATTATTTAGACAAACCCACCCTTTTCTTAAGGAGTCATTGACCTTTTACTATAAAATCTGCAAAACTCATGTAAATCCCTTCGGTTTCGCCTCCTGTTGCTTGATGAATTCCGCCTCCCTCTGTGTTTTCTGACCTTCGGGCGATATTCAGGGTTATTGATTGAAAACCGGCTGCTCTCCGGTGCTTTGGACTGTGACACTTTCATGCTGCAGACTAAAGGATGCTAGAGCATCTCAGCAGAAAGTCAGAGCCTCACTTTGAGTTCCCTGCCGATCAATTGGCAAAGTGGACATCAACAACCTTCACAGAAAAAAATCCTGGTTTTACAACATAAGGCGGGTTGTTAGAAGGCTCCGCAGTACTAAGTAGTTTGTTTTATTAATCTAAATTATGAATAGAATGGAAAATATCACAAATGAAAACGAAAAAAATAAATAAAAAGCTATTCAAAATAGTATCTCAATGATAGGCTACTAAAATAAACGTGATGTGCGTGTCAGCTTCAGGCATAAAGTAATCTGATCACATATTGCATGTTACTTTTAATGCATTACTTTTTTTGTTACACCAAAAAAGGAATCTGATTACGTAATGCATGTTACTTTTAATGCTCTTCTTTACTCGTTACTCCAAAAAAGTAATCTGACTACGTAATGTGTGGCACTTGTAATGCTTTACTTTACTCGTTACTCCAAAAAAGTAATTTGATCACGTAATGCATGTTACTTGTAATGTGTTACTTTACTCGTTACACCAAAAAAGTAATCCGATTACGTAATGCACGTTACTTTTAATGCGCTATTTTACTCGTTAATCCAAAAAAGTAATCTGATTACATATTGCATGTTAATTTGCTCGGTACATTCAAAAAGTAATTTGATTACGCAATGCATGTTACTTGTAATGCGTTACTTTACTCGTTACACCAAAAAAGTAATTTGATTACGTAATGCATGTTACTTGTAATGTGTTAATTTGCTCGGTACATCAAAAAAGTAATCTGATTACGTAATGCACGTTACTTTTAATGCGCTACTTTAATCGGTACTCCAAAAAAGTAATCTGACTACTTAATGTGTGGCACTTGTAATGCTTTACTTTACTCCTTACTCCAAAAAAGTAATCTGATCACATATTGCATGTTACTTGTAATCTGTTACTTTACGCGTTACACCAAAAAAGTAATTTGATAACGTAATGCATTTTACTTGTAATCTGTTACTTTACTCGTTACACCAAAAAAGTAATTTCATTACGTAATGCATGTTACTTGTAATCTGTTACTTTACTCGTTACACCAAAAAAGTAATTTGATTACGTAATGCATGTTACTTGTAATGCGTTACTTTACTCGTTACTCCAAAAAAGTAATCCGATTACTTAATGCACGTTACTTTTAATGCGCTACTTTACTCGTTAATCCAAAAAAGTAATCTGATTACATATGCATGTTACTTGTATGTTAATTTGCTCGGTACATTAAAAAAAGTAATCTGATTACATATTGCTTGTTAATTTGCTCGGTACATTAAAAAAGTAATTTGATTACGTAATGCATGTTACTTGTAATGTGTTAATTTGCTCGGTACATCAAAAAAGTAATCTGATTACGTAATGCACGTTACTTTTAATGCGCTACTTTAATCGTTACTCCAAAAAAGTAATCTGACTACTTAATGTGTGGCACTTGTAATGCTTTACTTTACTCCTTACTCCAAAAAAGTAATCTGATCACATATTGCATGTTACTTGTAATCTGTTACTTTACGCGTTACACCAAAAAAGTAATTTGATAACGTAATCCATTTTACTTGTAATCTGTTACTTTACTCGTTACACCAAAAAAGTAATTTGATTACGTAATGCATGTTACTTGTAATGCGTTACTTTACTCGTTACTCCAAAAAAGTAATCCGATTACTTAATGCACGTTACTTTTAATGCGCTACTTTACTCGTTAATCCAAAAAAGTAATCTGATTACATATTGCATGTTACTTGTATGTTAATTTGCTCGGTACATTAAAAAAAGTAATCTGATTACATATTGCTTGTTAATTTGCTCGGTACATTAAAAAAGTAATTTGATTACGTAATGCATGTTACTTGTAATGTGTTAATTTGCTCGGTACATTAAAAAAGTAATTTGATTGCGTAATGCATGTTACTTGTAATGCAAATGAAAACGAAAAATATAAAAATTAAAAAGCAATTCCAAATACTACATGTATTATAGTATCTCAACGATCGACAACTAAAATAAACGTGCTCTGCATGTCAGCTTCAGGCATACTCAAATCTTCCACTTCTTTTCGGGATTACGATCAGCTATACTTTAAAAGCTAGTTTTGCTTTAAAAGCAGTGGCCTGTTATCGTAATGACTCCAGACCTGGTCAAATGTGAGCCTCTGAGAACCCACAGCAATTTTCCACACATAAAACTTTTCAGCCCTAACGGGATTTTTCCTCTAATGGCAGACACGAGGGACAGCAATGCGGTTCGGCTCCATTTACAAAGTGCCGAGAGCCTTTTCACTGCGAGCTCACTGCGAGTCATGACACATCTGCTGAGCGGCTTGTCGTCAGTCACGCACTTTGGTGAAGTTTTAATGAAGGTGCTGCTTTTGGTCCTCGAGTCCACAGGGCTGTTAGAGTCGACGTGCCCGTGTTCTTGGCGCGTGTATTGATGATCCCGCTGAATAGGTGTCTCTGAGCTGAATTTTTCACCATGTGCATTGTGTGTTATTTCATTCATCTCGGTGTTGAGTGAGAGAGAAAGATGGGGAAGATTGAAAAACGAGATGTGGATGACACCGCTCAGTAACCAGGGCAGATGTAAGGGTCGAGTGGGTTGATGGTCTGGGTTACATTGATGGTAGAGGAACTGAACTTGCACTAATAACCAGCCGTGAAGGGGAAACATGTCGCTGATGCACAACACATATTAAAGTGTGTCCTACCAACTTTTTTCTTTTGTGTTTTTAGGGTGATAATTTTACCTCCAGTCCACAAACAGCAGATGTAAAATAGACGTTTGGCTAATTCTGGCACATTGTACATATGTGACCCTGGATCACAAAACCAGTCTTAAGTTGCACGGGTATATTTGTGGGAATAGCCAACAATACATTGTTATTATCAATTTTTCTTTTATGCCAAAAATCATTAGGATATTAAGTAAAGATCATGTTCTATGAAGATATTTTGTAAATTTCCTACCGTAAATGTATAAAACATTTATTTTAGTGAGTGAATGCAGCACAATCGCCAACATAAATGCACAACTTTAAAGGAGATTTTCTCAATGTTTCGATTTTTTTGCACACTCAGATTCCAGATTTTCAATAGTTGTGTCTCGACCAAATATTGTCCTATCCTAACAAACCATACATCAATGGAAAACTTATTTATTCAGCTTTCATGTGATGTATAAAACTCAATTTCAAAATGAATGACCCAAATGACCCATGTGACTGGTTTTGTCATCCAATGTCACATTTATGCATTATTGATGTGCATTGTCCCTGTGAAATAAATTTATTTGGTTTATTTTACAGGGACAATGCACATCAATAATACATAAACAATGTGCCAGAATTAGCCAAAAGTTTATTTTACATTTGCTGTTCCTGGACTGGAGGTAAAATTATCCCCCTAAAAATAAAAAAAGAAATAATACATAAATAATACATAAATACTCCAAAAAACATATAACAATTATGCAATAAATAATACAATATGATAATAATCAAAAATCCGTTTAGAAATTACGCTATACATGCATACAGATCAACAACAGCACACTCATACACACATAATATGACAATGTACCAACAACATCGATATCGAGACAAGAAACATGTAATCATACAAACAAATAACAATAGTTCAGCCTATTTTATCCTTCAACAATACCAACCAACCTCATATACATATCATAAAAATCTTGGTAGAGCAGAAACTTGTTATATTTTTCACTTTAAGCTGTGGAGGATACTTTAAAAATACTTTAAAACTTGCTACAAGCTGCTCATAATTTGAAGTAAGTTCAATTAATCATGCTATTTTAACATTAACTAGCCTTTACATCTTAGATTTAACCCTTTCATGCATAGAGGTCGCTAGTGAACGGCTAATTAAAAAGGCATTCTTGCGTATGCATGGGTTTTAATGTCATAGTTGCACATCAACCACTACAGTGCATCATCTTATACACCGCCATCAAGTGGCAAGCCTTGGTATGTGGGAGCTTTTGTTTTCTCCAAACCAAGATGGCCGACAGCCAGTCGGGAATGCCAAGTTGCTCTGGAATTGAATTGAATTCCTTCTATTCAATGAGACTCGTGCAGGTAAAAAAAAACCAAAATGTTGTAACATCAAGTGACATCTAATGAGTCCTTTCACTGTTAAATTCTGCAAGTATTGATTTTAGATTAGGAGGAAATTCTGATTAATCCCTATCTGATGCATCCCTAGCCATATTTCAGCTACACTCTAAAAAAAAGATGGGTTGTTTTAACCCAACTTTGGGTCAAATATGGGCAAACACAAACTTTGGGTTAAAAATGTGATGTAAAAATCTAACCCAACGTCTGGCTTTGTCCGGTGTATACCGGGGGTTTATTTTGAACAAATCAATGACACATTTTAAATTACGACACACTCTTTTCTTGCAAAAACCAGGCGAGAAAGGTTCTAATTACCTTTTAAATAAGTGGAGCTCCAGCCCTTCATAACATTTTTTCTCTGGCTTAAAGGTGCTATGTGGAACTTTTCTACTAAAATGAATCCTTTTTTTATTGCCTGTGTGTGAAGGGGTTGTAATCACACATTACAATGATCCTCTTGTCGAGTGTTGCTATTACCTCTGAAGGCCAATATTCATATTTTTATGTGAAGTCTCCGGGTCGGATTTACCGCGAAATCCAACGGATGTGACGTGCATGCGCGCTCCAGAGCATCTCTCCTTATATACAGTCTATTGTAGACGGTCAGGAGTTACGTCCGGTTAAATGCGCACGTTTTTCGGCTTATATCTCGGTCAATCTTTGATCAATATTCCCAAGACTCTAATCGTTTGTAGTGCTGGACGGGGCCTTTCGAACGAGCCCACCCCCGAGGTCCAACTCGCCCGGCTCCCCGAGTTATAGCCGTTCGAAATCGGGGGTCCCAGCGAACGCCGTTTCGGTAGGGGGCATCCCCGAGCCCCGCCACTCTAGCGTTCGGGCAAGGGTCCCCCTGGGACCTCCTCCCCTGAATTTGAGCTCTCTGAGTCTTTGCGTTCCGGAGATACGAGCGATTTCTTCTGAGATCGTGTCGTCACCGGCGTCCGCAATGTTGCAGGCGCCCGATGGTTTTCTGCTAATATCTCCACGAAAACACCACCAAAAACTATGGAACTTATATGATTCTTTTCAGCTCGACTAGATGGTCCCAACAGGCTCGGTGCTCGCCGAATCCGCCTAGTATTCGCCGAGATATTTGCGTAATAGACGGTATTGTCTATGAGTACGAGCACGAGCGCTCTTATAAAAATTGGTTGCAATCTGAAACATCACCGCTAGAGGCCGCTAATTGTTACATAGAGCACCTTTAATTGTTAATTTCACAGTATGACATTTCAGACAAACTTTGGGGAAAGGACACTATTAATGTTACAGGGATGGAGTTGATATTCCTCAGGGTCCGTGTCCACACTCGCTAGGTGACCTTTCTGACCCATAGGCAGCGTTGAACATGAACCATAGAGGTCACCAGAACTAGCGGCTCTACGTTCTAAAAACTGCTGGGTTGTTTCAACCCAACTTTGGGTCAAATATGGACAAACCCAACCGTTGGGTTAGATTTCTACATTACATTTTTAACCCAACGTTTGGGTTTTGTCCATATTTGACCCAAAGTTGGGTTAAAACCACCCAGCATTTTTTTAGAGGTACATCATTAGAGGATTGATCCAATGCCAAACTCTGAGTGACCGTCACCAACACGGACCCTGAACTTATTCAATGTGTGGCATTGATAAATGCAGCTCTGTCAACATTAATGCATTTGCTGCATGCTTCAGGAGCATTAAGACATTTTTAGATAAATAAAAAATAATATTTTAAAATGTAATTTATTCCAGTTTTCATCATAATTACTCCAGTCTTCAGTGTCGCATGATCCTTCAGAAATCATTCTAATATGCTGATTTGCTACTCAATAAATATTTCTGATTATTATCAATGTTGAAAACAGTTGTGCTGCTTCATAATTTTGTGGAAACAGTGATACTTTTTTCAGGATTATTTGATGAATCGAAACTTCAAAAGAACAGCATTTATTTGGAATAGAAATCTTTTGTAACATTATAAATTACTTTACTGTCACTTTTGATCATTTAATGTATCCTTGCTGAATAAAAGTGTTCATTTCATTCAAAAAAATGTTTACAGACCACAATCTATTGTACACAAAAATGTGCCAAAAAAGACAGTAAAGGTCTAACAATATATTCAAGTAAAATGCATTACATAATCGGATTACTTTTTGGGGTTACTGCAAATTACAATTCTAATAATACATACATTTATTTGCAGCCAAAAAAAGTTACTGCAAATTAAGTATTTTCAAGAACAACAATCACAGTACATCGATGAGATTCGCTTCACACTGAGCAAAAACAGTTTAACCAGATGGTCACAAGCAGAATATATATTATTCGATTTTCACACGCAAATTAGTATATTCTGAATCTTTTCTATGTCTGAAAAAAATCTTCTGTTTTTATTTTATTCGATTTTTTTTACATTTATCAGTTTCTACTGCACTATTTTGTGATTTCAGATTTTCTTGTGCCACACCTCAAATAAAAACAAAGCAACAAAGCAAAACATTTTTTTTTTTGCTTTTAGTCAACCTTTCTCTCTCTGTCTGTATTTGTTTCTGTCATACAATATCATATCATATAATAAAATGTTGAATATTTGAAGATACATTGCATTTGTCATTGGATTGGAAAACAGAGTTGTTGTTGTTTTCTTGAAGCAGTCTTGTTACTGAATTAAGTAATTCACAACTTGTAAGTGTTTTAAATTAGATTACATTAATTTCATCACGTTGTTTTTAGAAATTACACCCAATAACTGAAAAAGAGAATATCAGACACTAAAGAACATACAATATTAGCAGAAGAGAGTTATGTTAGCTCTCTATATACTTCATCTCACATAAGACAGGAAAATTAGATCTGCAGTCTTTATCAAACCATTTGTATTGGTCGTCCTCCTCCTCTATGGCACCGCAGTGCTCAGACATCTGATGTTCTGGTGGACTTCCTCCTTTCCAGTTGCTCCAGTTTCTCACATTAAGCCCGTTGATCCAAATCCAGAATCCGAAAAGTCGACTCTGTCTGAGTCCCACCCAAACTGGCCCGGAGATTTTCCTACTTTTTAGCTCTTGCTCAGTTTCTATCTGATCGTTCTCAGACTGGATGGTCAGGAGTCCGGAAAAGCTACTGTTGCAGTAATCCAGAGCTTCCTCCCAGGACATATTACTCGTACTGACATGAATTAATCTTTCTGAAGAAAATAATAAAATTTAATTAGTTGCATGTTTTGATTTATTGGAGCATTTGGTAGACTTGGAAATGTTGCATTTTAAAGCATACAATATTTTCTGAACTTACTGTAGCAAAGGGCAGAAAAGCTACCCGTGTTACATTTGGACCAAGATCCTTTTGAGAGAAATGTAAAACATCCTTCAGATGTTTGTTACCAATAAGTAACCTATGTGAACTATTCTGTGTGTAATTAGAATGTCCACCATCAAGCCAGACAAGGCTGTAATTGTATTGGAGGCCGATCCAGAAAGAGATACTCCCTTTTCCTTCTTTCTTCACTCGTTCATTTTCTGTCTCGTCTCTGATACTGACTAAATCCGTGTGATTCTCCCTACAGTAACTCTGAGCGTCAAACCAGTTTTTGTTTTCAGGGATTAAACTGTAATTGTATGTTTCTTGCCCATGATCTGTATGAATGCAGAAAATAATTTTACTCACATTATATTTAGATATTTATAGGATATAAACAGCTCAGGGATCATTACCTTGATCATAACACATGAAGTAAATTTTTTTTGAATCACATTTGGCACACTCCCATCCTCCAGCAGGGTTTACGGCACCACAGCATTTTTCCTCAGTAAAAGTTCCGCTGATGTTGATGAATGTGGCAGGATCACCATTTGACCATTTACAGCTGTTGGCACCAATCCAAGCACTAATCACACCATTCCTGTTGAGAATATGAACTAACTCCTTATTCTCTTCTTCATTATAGATTGTGACGAGGTCAGTGTAGGTACTTATGCAAGCACTTTGTGCTTCATTTATTCCTATTTATTTATCTTTGATCAAGTAGAATCCTCTGAGTCGGCCTGTAGCACTTAAAAGGGGAACACCTGAGAAGAGATATCCAGTTTTTAGTGAAATACTGTTGACATCTTGACTGGAGAAAAATATATTTCAAAACTACAATGGGTTAAACAGGGAAAGATCCCCCATCAGATGTAACCCTTGTGTGTGTCTCCTTGTTTGATTGAATTTGGCTACAACAGACTATTTCTACAGAGTGTCATGTTTTAACTATTTTTTATTTAATTAATACTTATTGTAATTCATGGGGTTTATTACTCAATAATTCTGTGATTTAGATATAATATTTTAGACATCTTCTCTATAATGTAAAACCATTAGGCTAATTTAGTGAAATCAATAATTTTGTAGCCTGTAACCGTAGCGGCTAAAAGTGATGTCCGGCCTAGAAAAATCAACATCTTCACACATTATCCAAATATGATTAAAAATGCTTTAAAGATTTTGTATGCATGTTGCGTAGTCGTGCTTGAAGTCGATGTTTTTATCTGTTATAATAATGCAATGAAACATGACAAATTGTGCTGACATAAGGTTTGGACAGGCTGACATACAAATAAATTATGGACACCTGCAAAAACAAGAGAGAACCGACGAAATGTTAATAACTGATTATGTTTTCTAGCTTTTTATGTAATAAAAAATTTCCTAGTAGATTGTAGTTTAGTGTTTTGTTCTTCCCTCATATTTAAATAAAGATATATATATATATATATATATAGCTATAAAAAATATATATATTTATTTTATTATTATTATTATTATTATATTATTTTATTATATATATATATATATATAATATATATATATATATATATATATATATATATATATATATATATATATATATATATATATATATATATATATATATATATATATATATATATATAATTTCCTTTATATGTATCTGTAAATAAGTCACATAATACTGTGATTCTGTCTGGTCTGTCATCAATTATTCAGTTTTCAGCTAAATTGTGAATATCAAAATTTTACCCACATTTTGTGCTATAACAACAACTAGGCCTACATGTTTCAATTGTAGCAAATGTTTCTATTTATTTCCCCTAAAGGTAAATGCACATTGTTCTTAATGGGGGCATCTTCCCTCATCTTAGCCTTCACATGCGTCATGTGAAATATGAACTTTAATATATGGACACTAAAGATATGGACATCATTTCAACTTGTGCCATGTGTAATTAAGATATAGATATCTTTAATTTAGTTGAGAATGTCATTAACATAAAAAAATACTGTTACATTTTCACATGCAAAACAGCCTTTTTTTTTTTTTTTTTGCAAATTTGTTCAGCAAAGAAATGATATAATCATGGTTTAATACTCACCCCAGAATATCAGCAGGGCAGACATAAATACCAGAGCAATGTTTGACATATTGTAAACCAGAATCTGATATTTTATTAAATGGTCTGAATCTCGTTCTTGTGATCTGATGAAAGAGAAATCAGAATTTGAGAAATCAAAATTGGCTCAATTATTACTTAAGTTCTTTTTAAAACACCTTCAGATATGTACAATATGTCCTTCATCTGTATGCGGACTTGAGAAGACAACATTATCTAAAGGTTAAAAATATTCAGCTTTTACATAAAATGCATTATTGACTGAAGGTAAACTGAGGTAGTAAAGTCCGTTCACTCTTACCTGGTGCGCAGATGATTTCAGTTCATAAAGTCCTGAAGAAAACCCGATACTTTTATAGAGAACTTTATAGTGGCTGATGCAGAAGTTAATCAGTAACAACACTTGGGTGTAGTAATATTCAGTAATGTATACACATGTTTAGGGACATCACTATACTGATCAGTTTATCATTTGATTAAGCTCATTAATTGTATAATTTTTTAACAATAAAATAGTGGTCAGAAAAGAAGCAAAATGGTATTTCAGAATAGTGGAGCAAAAATGTGTTTGTGTCATATCAATTATTAGGATGGTTCTAATATGATGTGGTTGTGATGTGAATGTTACATTATCAGAACTGCTATACTTTAAAAAAAAAAAAAAGAAAAAGGTAAAATACAATGATGTGTACAGTAAATAAACCCTTGACGTCATCTGTGCATGTGTACACATATACTGTATACTGTACACTCCATAGATTATGAGCATTGCAGCCACTGCTTCTTCCATTTAACAATAAATTCAAATATGTAGTTTTGAATTGATAAAAAAAAAACTTTCCTTCCTCCTGTTCCTCAGAGCCTGCTTTCATTCATTCAGTGTTTGCGTAAACAAATTGCCTTAGTCAAATATCATCTATAATGTGTCCATATTCAAACGCACTGAATCTGCATGTCCTGTGCCTCAACTAACTCATTTATATTCCAGTTTCACTTTCTGACTTCATTATTTTTTCTAAACACTAAACTGACAGCTAACAGGGAACTTCTGGCAAGGTTCTCTCAAAGTTATGATCATACGTTCTTAAAGTAACGTTAATAGAACGTCCATTCAACGTTATCTGGTCTTTAATAATGTTCTCAAAACGTTAGCACAGAAACATTATTTATACATCATTCATGGTGTTTTTTTGCTGAAATGTTTTAGTTAGTCTAACATTTTTAAAAATGTGTCTACTTGTCTTAGAATGTTCAGAGAACATTTAAATGTAACATTCCCATAATGTTTGCAAAATGGAATGTTCCCTTAACGCTCACATTTTCATGACTTCATTCTTAGAACATTTTTGGTAACACTTTATATTATGTGTCTTTATCTGCTATGTACTTGCATCAAAAATATTTGATTGTGTCCATGTTGTATTGCAAAACACTATTGAGGTGGATACGATTAAGTTTAGGACAGGGTTGGTTAAGGAGGTGTAAGGGAAGAAATGTTTACATATGTAGCTAATTATAAGCAGGTATTTAAAGGGGACATATCAACGCATTCTCATCCTAGTGCGTCATATAGGTGACGCCATATGACATTTCGTCGAAATCCCACGCACATGCCATCCTTTAGCGTCAATATAACACGCACTGTTATGGGTAGGGTTAGGGCGTTGGATTTAGACGAAATCCCACAAGCGTCAACTGTATGACGCTTTGGGATTACAACCGCGGCGTCTCATATTGACGCTAAAGGGTGCCATGTGCGTGGGATTTCGACGAAATGTCACAAGCGTCAACTGTATGACGCCTTGGGATGAGAACGGGCTGGACATATCATGCTTTTAAATCGTTCCTTTTTACATTTAAATCATACATTTGTGGTCTATATAAAGCGGAACTGCAATGCTTGGGTCTGAATTCCTCATTATTATACCTCATTATATTATGTCTAGATTCTTCCCCCACCCCCTGACCCAACTCACCACCAGATGGTGATCAGTTGACAGCGCCACCCCTCTCTTCACCTGAGTGTCTGAAACATGCGGCCTCATATCAGATGAAACGATTACAAAATCAATCATCGATCTTCGGCCTAGGGTACTCTGGTACCACGTACACTAATGAGCATCCTTATGTTCGAACATAGTGTTTGTTATAGACAATCCATGACTAGCACAGAAGTCTAACAACAAACACTCAGGGGGGCCGTTCCTCCCAATCACGCCTCTCTAGGTATCTCCATCATTGCCCACATGCGCGTTGAAGTCTCCCAGTAGAACTATGGAGTCCCCTACTGGAGCCCCATACAGAACTCCATTCAGGTCACCAAGAAGGCCGAATACTCTGAACTGCGGTTTGGCGCATATGCACAAACAACAGTTAGAGTTTTCCCCCCCCACAACCCGAAGGCGTAGGGAGGCGACCCTCTCGTTAACCGAAGTAAACTCCAACGTGGCGGCACTCAGCCGGGGGCTTGTGAGTACCCTTGAGGTCTCAAGGGGCTTGTGACTACCACCACCCATGTGGCAGTGAACCCAACCCCTGTAGATCTCCCTATGGACGGTGGGTCCAATGGATGATACATAAGTGCAATGTCGCTTTTACTGGCACTATGTAACTTCGGGGTTCGGGTAGTAACCCGACCACAAAAAGAACTACAAAATTCGACTGCTTTACGTCAAGCGCTACAATAGTCATTATTTCGTTTTTCTTCGTTTCTGATGTCGCAATACATCATCCTTTCATGAAATCATGTAACATACTCTACCTTGTCTGTGGACATCGTTCCTTCTAAAGCCGGTGCTGGGTAAACAGCGAGCGTGCGTGCGACGGTAGACTAAATTAGGAATGTCCAGATCCGATCAAGGGATCAGAAATCGGGCCCGATCACGGGGTTTTTCAGACTCGATCGGAATCGGACGTCACCTCCCGATCAGGACTCGGATATATCCGGTACATGTATTCGTATTGAAATTGAACCGGTGCGGTACGAGGCTTCCGTTGTGGTACGCATACAAACCAAACCAGGTCCTTGGATCATTTTTCCTGCCGACAATATCCGCGCTGGCGTGAACACCACAACGTTGCGCAACATCAAATGACGAACGTAATGAAAGCGGAGCGAAACTGCGCTACTCATTATATTGTGCTTCACAGACCATTTATCAGTTCGGACCAGCAACATCTGTGCAGCGCGAGCCGATCTTGATCAAGCGACACTGTTACTACACAGCGCTATTAGAGATCCAGTGAATAAATCATTTGAATTCGCCACTGAACTAATAACATCACTGCGAGATCTAGTGAGAAGCATTCACATTTCTTCGTTATTAACCGTAGATCTCTATTATATCTCTGTAGCGCTGACGTGGAAACCAGGAGAAACATTGTGCCGTGAATGAACTATAGTAATACTTTACGTCCACAGATCAGCAACATTCACCATGGATTTAGTAACACTAACTGTAGCCATGAAAGTTTGCCTGGAATAGTGAAATGCTTTCAAGTACTTCACACATCTTTTCCCAGCACTTCAAAAATCAAATATTATCTAAATATTATAAATATACATATATTTAAATGTGATGACCAAAACAGTATTTGTTAATCCTTCAAAGATTGCCCCCATTTTTAAACCTGAAAATTTCAAGATGTAGGAAAACTCAAACTTATTTAAAAATATTTTTCTTTTAAAAAATAGGAAATTTCTCTGCCATTTCTTTCTTTTTACTGTATTGAAAACGTACCGAACCGTGACACCACTGTATTGTATTTCGAACTGAACCTTTTCAGTTCACTGAATTTTGTGAACCGTTACACCCCTAATGTATATTCTTATAATTTTTTTATATAATTATTTTTTTATTTGTTTACATGCCTCCCGGGTATTTTAAAGTTGAGGTGCTATTTCTTTTTATATTAGACTTTTTTTTTGTATTTACTGTTGCACTAAAGTCCAAAAGTGAATAATTTATGTTATGTTTTTACTTGATTGTTCAAGCTACCTCACAGAAGTGCTCTGTTTGTTAATAGAGTTTTTGAATGTTAAAATAAGGTGAATTAAATAACAAATAAGGAACATCCTGGATCTGTTTTTTTGCTCTTCTTTATTCTTTTTTTTAATGTAATATATAAGTATCGGATCGGGACTCAGTATCGGTAGATACTCAAAATCAAATGACTCGGACTCGAGGGCAAAAAAACCTGATCGGGACATCCCTAGACTAAATTATTTACGACAGCGGTAATGGACAATTTCGTTTCCAACCAGTAGGGCGACCGAAGAGGAAAAGTCCCATGGTGTTGCTTTAAATTAATAATTTGATACAATGAACTTATTGTGTAAATTCATGTTTTTGCATTATACATATATAAGTACAATGTAAAAACATGAATTTACACAATAATTGCATTGTATCAAATGATTCATTTAAATGTATGTACAGTTGAATACACCTAATATAAAGTGGGACCATTTTTGTTAGCTGGCTAAAATATTTATATAGGCCTATTTACCCTTTTTGTACATCATCTCTCTATATCTGATCATCCTCAGAATCAATACACAGTAATGCATAAAAGTAATGACTGCAGTCATTCAGATTATTCTGATAAGACATATTTTATACATAAATTGTCTGTGTTTGGATGGTTAACATGCCAGATGTTGTAACTATGGTGGCAAAAAGCATTTTCTCCATTGATCGGTGGCTATTAAAAACTAGTTGTATTTTTGAAAGCAATTAAGAATCACAAATTTTTCATTATATGGTTTTATATTTCAACATGCTCTTAAAAATATGAAACTGTCTTGTTTATATAGCCTATGTTTAGGGTAGTTTCTAGTGAAAGGCTGTTCATTCAGACAGATGATGCTACTATAGCTCAGTATTATAATATAAACCTTCTCGGTTATCCGTTTAATGGTATCAGTGCTCATAATTCATTTGTAAGTGTTTTTTTAGGATTTTGGCCCATTGGGAACTACAGAAGGAGGCGTGTTGAGATAGTCACTGTCCTGCAGTTTCTGTGCTGTGATTTAGAGAGAGAATAAAGCGGCGCTCATGAAAGGGTCTGGATCCGAGTTCAGAGATGTGATGGATCACAGACGCTGGCCGAGTTTGTTCTCTACATGACTGATGCTTCTGTATTTGCTCACACAGGAGACTTGGGCTGGTTGTAAACTGTGTTATTTAATCACAGTGATCAAAGTGCATCTTTCCCACAGCCTCAGCGCTATGTAGGATTGTCAATAAGTGCAGCGCTGAGTCTGCATTATGTGATTTAGGGTTTCTGTCAGATAGACCAGCATCACATATGCCCAACTTCTCTCCTTACAGCATTTTTTCTAACTTAATAAAGCATCGAAAAGTGTGACACTGATGTATAATGGCGCTTTTTGTGCTGTAATGTGGTGTAATGTGATTCAAATACTATATGTTACACTTGTGCGTGTGTGTGTGTGTGTGTGTGTGTGTGTGTGTGTGTGTGTGTGTGTGTGTGTGTGTGTGTGTGTGTGTGTGTGTGTGTGTGTGTGTGTGTGTGTGTGTGTGTGTGTGTGTGTGTGTGTGTGTGTGTGTGTGTGTGTGTGTGTGTGTGTGTGTGTGTACCATGAATTTCTGTATGTTTAGAGACTGAGATCTACACAATATCATGTTGATATAATCAATATCTTTACAAATCCTCTGACTGATATTGTACCTAAATATCCACAATCTTAAACTCTCATTTATCAGAAGAGGAACTTTGTCTCAGAAAGACCTTTTTAATGGCAAATTTATCATCAAAGCTCAACAGGTATATGTAAGAAAAACGATTTTACAGTGTAAAAAATGCTAAAGTGTTTGAAAATCTATGTCTAAAATATATAAATGTTTTAACCAACAATCTCATTTATTATAAATACTATTAAAATGAAATAATCCTTTGCATTGAATATTCACTGAACTTTAAGTATTCCTAAACATTTTGTAAGTCTCTAAACTTGTTCATACATGAATGGGTTTATGTTTTAAATGCTGTTAACATGTCCATATTTTAATGTAGATCCATCCATAGAAAAAAGTGGCTGTTAAAATCACATTTTTCATTTACAAGCCTACAAATAAATTTATTCAACCATTTTATGATTGTATTTTATGAAACCTCTTAAAAACCTTTAACAATGCTATCCTAAAAATACATTCTATGATTTACTGAGTCATAAATAACCAATTAATTAAATTACAATACATTTCTCTATTGTTAGTACAAGTACAAATGCAATCAACACAATAACACAATGATATCATGAACAACTTATTAATTTTTAGTTTGAGACATAAAGGTTTACAAAAGTAAAATGATAAAATAAATGAGATAAACATAAATATCAAACAGGCAACAGGATCACTAAGGATAGCTTTAGCTTTATGCGCTTTATTAAACATGCAAGAAATGAAGATAGAGCTGTTTACAGATGAGCAACAGATGAGCATTTACTCTTGTTTGGGAGGCAGAGACCTGAAATCTGCATATGATAAACCAAAGGGCCAATATTACTTCCTCTCACATAAGACAGTAAATTCAGATCTGCAGTCTTTATCACACCATTTGTATTGACCATTCTCCTTCTCTATGGCACCGCAGTAATGGGAAATCTGTCCTGGTGGACTTCCTTCTTTCCAGTTGCTCCAGTTTCTCACATTAAGGCCGTTGATCCAAATCCAGAATCCGAAAAGTCGAAACTGTCTGAGTCCCACCCAAACTGGCCCGGAGATTTTCCTTCTTTTTAGCTCTCGCTCCGTTTCTATCTGATCATTCTCAGACTGGATAGTCAGGAGTCCGGTTGTATCGGCGTGATTGTCGCAGTATTTCAGAGCTTTATCCCAGGACATATTCCTCTCACTGACATGAATGAAGCTTTCTGAAGAAAATAATAAAATGTAATTAGTTGCATGTTTTGATTTATTTGAGCATATGGTAGACTTGAAAATGTTGAATTTTAAAGCATAAAATATTTTCTGAACTTACTGTAGCAAAGAGCAAAATAGCTACCGTTGTATTGTTTGAACCAAGATCTTTTTGGAACTGAGAGATATGTAAAACATGCTTTAGTTGAAGTATTCTGTGTGTAATTAGAATGTCCTCCATCAAACCAGGCAAGGCTGTTATTGTATTGGAGGCCGATCCAGAAAGAGTCACTCCCATTTACTGCTTTCTTCACTCGTTCATTTTCCGTCTCATTTTTAATACTGACTAGATGAGTGTGATTCTTTCTACAGTAACTCTGAGCCTCAGACCAGCTTCTGTTTTCATGGATTAAACTGTACTCACGATCTGTATGAATACAGAAAATAATTTTACTCACATGGTATTTAGATATTTATAGGATATAAACAGCTCAGGGATCATTACCTTGATCATAACACATGAAGTACTTTTTTGTTGAATCACAATTGACACACTCCCATCCTCCAGCAGTGTTTACGGCACCACAGCATTTTTCCTCAGTAAAAGTTGTGCTGTATTTGGTGAATGTGGCAGGATCACCATTTGACCATTTACAGCTGTTGGCACCAATCCAAGCACCACTCAAAATATTCGCCTTTCTGAGAATATTGACTAACTCCTTATTCTCTTCTTCATTATAGATTGTGACGAGGTCAGTATAGTTAACTCTACAAGCACTTTGTGCTTCATTTATAAGCATTTGTGTATCATTGATCAAGTAAAATCCTCTGAGTCGGCCTGTAGCACTTACAAGGGGAACACCTGAGAAGAGATATTCAGTTTTTACATCTTGAAAAACATTCATATCTTTCAAAAACATTTACATGTGAAACTTTGAAAAACCTAATTTAATAAACGGGTAAAAATGATGTGTTGGATTTACTTAAAATATATATGCACCATTTTTGCATCACACTTTTTATGTAAACCCAACTTGGAATAATTTTACTTAAAATTAACAAGAAAATTATTTGGAATAAAAAACATACCAGGGCAATGGATAAAATATTACAAAGGCCCCAAAGCTTAGTCTTGCCCTGCCGAGTTTTCTACATTACTGCTGTTCGGCGAATATCGGGGCAATTCTATACTTGTTGGTGGAAGATGAGAAAGTCAGTGGGCACAGATAGAGAAATCATTAATTTTGATATAACCCTGTCAGTATTATGTTCCCAGCTGCCACACTCAGTATCTAACCTTACACTCTCCACAGTTGTACTAAGCTATAAAAAGCTGGTATCAGTTCAGACGTCATTGTGCACTTAACAATCTTCCGCTTGCCTCACCTGTTGTAAACCACTTTACTCGTTCTATAACAGATGCAGTGTTCGATATATGATCCAAAATGGCATTAGGTCATGATTTGTATTTGAATGACACATTTACCTCCTTCAAACAGTTAGTCTGAAAATTTGCTATTCCTAACACACTTTTTACGTAGCTTAGAAGCTTTGTGTCATCATATTCAAACTGTTTCCCTTGTTGTCCCGCTCGATCTCTCATTGATTCTCATATTCTCGAGTAAAGGTGTGGAGTAAAACAGTCCATGAGTAAAGTCTATGAACTACTCAATCTACACAATCTGACTGCCTTATCTTTAAAACTAAAGTGGGAAAGAGAAATGGAGGAAGTAATCCGGAGAATACACTCATACTCTATAAGTCTCAGGCACACAATTGTTCAGTTTAAAATTGTACACCGTCTATTGGTCTAAGAACAGATTAAGTTTAAAAGTGATGCAGACCCCTATACATATGACCGATGTAAACAAGCTCCTGCTACTTTATATCGTTTTAGTCATGTCCCAAATTGCTAGAAAACTGGGACTCAATTTTTGAGACCTTTTCTAAAATGTTTGGTAAATTCATTGCGCTGCAATTTTTGGAGTTGTTAGTCAAGATTATAATCTAAGCAGATCCCAGTATGAGGTTATTCCTTCTGTTCACTTCTGGCTAGAAGGCTAATTTTGTACAAATGGAAAGACTCTTCACCAGGGTTCGAAATGACTTCTGACTCTTGGGGGGTCCCCTAAAATGTATGTAATTAAAACAATTCTGAAGACTATCTTGCTACACTGTACGCAAAATTATATGGATCAATGTCAGGGTTTTCTTCTTTACTCAAAATGAGGCAGAGGTGGCAAAATTGTAACACTAGGGGGGTCCGGGGGCATGCCCCCCCGGAGAAAATTTTGTACATTTTAAAGATAAATTCATTAATCTGGTGCACTTTGAGTCACTCGAATCTGTTGTTAAAAATAAATAATAATCCATCCGCCAACCACTCATATTCTTTGATTTAGATATCTGCATCTGATCATCACATTACAAATATTCAATCAAGCATGATAATATGGTAACATATCACACTGAAGAAGGCAGATTTTTTAAAGCAACATTTATTTAAAATAAAAGTTCTTCTTTTGGCAAAATTAAATTTCCTTTATAGCCTAAACAGACGCTTTACTCCCTTTAAACTTAAATAGTCAATGTTTCATTTTTGTAAACACTCTTATCTGAATAATTTTTTGTACCTTTAAAAAGGGCACTTTTCCCCTAATTTTATTTAGTGTATGCTCTAAATTTAATTTCAAATTCTTACATTGTATTCATAGGCTACATTCAATTAAAATAATAAGACAGCCTAGCGGCTGTTACCAAACAAATAAAATAATTTACATTGAAAAATTATAACCGTATTAAATGAGATTCTGAGATTGTTTTAAATATTTTTTGAATATACAATTAAGGAATGTTGAAAAGAATGATGCTTTGAAACTAAACCGCCAGTAGGAGGTGGCAGGCGACCGTCTTGAATGAGCGAGTCATTGAGTCATTCATTTAAACGATTCGTTCAAACGGCTGATTTATTCAGAATGAGGAGTTTTAATAATGGGTAATTGAATCTTTGACTCGAGCGAATAGTTCAAAACGCTGAATTATTCAGTAATGAATCATGAGTGTTGCTCTGAGATGCGCTGTGGTTCTGTTGTTTGGAACTATTTTCGCTGCTGAAACAGAACAAAAACAGCCATTGCGTCTAAAAATGTAAGTAACTTAATTTTAATTATTTTAACTATTTGTTTATTGAACTGTTATGAAATCAATATCTCGGTTTCAATCGTGATGGCATTCAGGAAAACAGCACTTTGGTCGTGTGTAGGCTATATATTGTTTCTTAACTACAAATGAATATGGTATAACTGCGCGAGCCCCAACAGCGCAACTTTGTTACCGTCCGTACATTAGCGGGAGCACCACAACAACAACTCACTCGGCTAATAGCTGCCCTATAGCTGCCTCGCGCTGTAATTAAATAATGGTATAAATATAAAGTGTCACTAAAGACCTATAATTTTCACAATCATTTTTAATGTTAAAATATATTTGTCGGGGACCCCCCAAAATCCAAAAATAAATTCTTATGGGGGGTCCTTAATGACTTATGGAAGGTCCGGGACCCCCCCAGACCCCCCTCATTTCGAACCCTGCTCTTCACCTACAACATATGGACATTGGATTAAAGATGTGATGTATAACATGTTTCAATGTTCTATGAAAGGGTCAAATAAGATATTTTTTTATCACTTGGCAACATTTTCTGACCTTTGTGGAGAACACTTCTGCTAAAGAATTATTCTGAATGTACATATTTGTATATTATTATTGTGTTTTATTTCATTTTATTATTCTTTTTCTTTTAACTGGTCCTTATATGTTCTGTTATATTCTTGGTTCTTAAATGCTTTGATGTATAATGTATATGTTTTCTTATTCTTTTAGTAAAAATAAAAACATTGGAGGAAAAAAATTAACAAGAAAACTAAAGTAAATTTTAGTAAAATTACTTTAAGTACTGTAAAAAACTTTAAGTAAAATTAATCCAAGTTTGGTTTACTTAAAAAGTGTGTAGACTAGTGCTCACCTTATAAAATTTAAAAAAATCTATAATTTCTTAATAAAATAATAAGAAAAAAACTAATTTACTGCTACATTTTTAACATGCATACACATTTGTGAGAAGATCTTTTTTTTCAAAGCTGCTCACAATATAATAAAGACCGGATTAAATACTCACCCCAGAGAAGAAGCAGGACAGGTAGAAGTATCATTGTGATGCTCAGTTAATTTTATTTTTATATTTTATTGAATGGTCTCAATCTATTTCATGCGGTGTGATGAAAAATGTTTGTTGTTTGGTCTGTTGATTCAATGAGGAGTTTGACTGATCCATGGATTGGAGGAAATAGAAAACAGAACAAATATCAGAGAATGCAAGAAATCAAAAATGTCTCAATATTTACTTATTCATTATGATTCTCTGTTATTAATACAAAGGCTAAAGACTTCTTATATGACATACCCAAACAGTAATAAATTCATAAACATCTAAATGTGTATTGCATCAACAAACAAACAATGACAGGCAATGCAATCAGATTTGCTTAAAGACCTACAAACAATATATGTTAGTATAATTTACAGTGTAAGTAATAAAAACTGATCATAAAACAGAGAAAGAAAAGATCCTTCTTACCTGTTGAGCTGGTGGTTTGTTTGTTTGTGCTGAAGGAAGGAAATGCCCGACTTATTAAACTTATCCCATCATTTTAGGATGGGCAGAGACAGACAGAAAGGCAAATTGAGTCTGAGAACACATGGGCTATTGATGAAATGCTGGATCATTGCCTATAAAGTATGCAAAAGATGTTACACAAAAATTTGTATGTTTATGTCAAATCACAAAAGGACTGTTCTTACTGTAGTTCATCTTTTCTGTGTTTCTTGTGAAGTAGACCTATGCATTTTTTCATTAAAAAAAGTTTGGTAACGCTTTAGATTAGAGCCCGGAATGTACTGGATTTACAGTGTAACTTTTGGTAATTATTGTGTACCTATAAAATACTGACATGTAAGTATAAGGGAACAATATGTAAAGTTTGGGGAATTAAGGAGTAACAATCAGGAGAATTAAAACAAATATTTACACTGTAAGTATAGAACTAACTTATTCTACTATTATCGATACGGCGATACACACTGTATAGGCTTTTTAAAAATGACAAGGTAAATCACTCCACCCCAAGTAGCAGTGCTTCGCCTTCTGAGAATATAGTTCCCAGTATGTATAATGTTAAAAGATGTCTGTGTCTCATATGACCTTGTTATTTGTACACACTGTGACTATACAAATCACAACATATAAATAGGAAAATGTTGGCGTTATTATGTCTCTTATTGGAATTAGTATGCTAGCTGTAGCCATTTACATGCAGTATTTGTGCTAAGCTAGGCTAGCGGTGTGTGCGTCAGACAGAGTTACGGCACGCACAGAGATGAAAAAGGTATGTATGGACTAATCTAACTCTGGGGGATACGGTGAAAAATAAAGTCCCAAAAAGTCGGCATGTTCCTTTAACTTTATATATTGTTCCCTTATACTTACATGTCAGTACTTTATAAGTACACTATAATTACCGAAAGTTACACTATAAAATCGCTTTAATTACGCCGTACTTTTCGGGCGGTAATCTAGGTAGAGTTACTGTTAAGCAAAATGCACTGCAAACATAACAATTTTATGATTTTTTCACGGACATTGAAGGAAGAAAGAAACTGTTTTCATTTGCAGAATGTGAAGTCCTGCACGTGTTGGTAGAAAATAATTCTCCTGATACTTTATATCTCAGCCTGCTATTCTCTATTTGGAAATATTTGCATAAATTTGCTGCTTTAGTCAAATATCCGTAATGTTTCCTTATTCAAATATCTAGCCCTGCAATATTACATTCTGGTGTGTCACGATCACGGAAGCACTATTTATTTTACACATTTTAAACATTAGAAAACACTGAAGGGAAATGGCTACTTGGTTTGTGAAAAAAATGCATGTTTTTGTTGCTTATTACAGTAAGTGTAAATGATGAAAAAAAAAAACAGTTTTGTGTACAGTATCAGAATGCGTTATCAGTCATTAATGAGTTCAACCAGAGCATTTAACAGCAGCATTCAAGTAAGAAATGTATTCTTATTAAAGCTACTAAAGTGATTCAGTCAAGAGCAGCGAGTGATTTTCTGTTCTTCTTTTGTTGTTTGATTCATATTAACAGCATATTTAATGGTACTGTATATTACACTGATTTCACTTTTAATACACAGATCTAATATACACATGTGATTTCTTTGCTTGCTGTTTACGTTCACAAACATAACTATGAAGGTAAAAGCGAGTATGGAAAAGGAGTTGTTTTATTGGTTGGCGCCTAGCCAATGATATTGGGACTTCTTTTGTATGTGATGATGTCACAACGCACCGCGATCGAGATAATAATCAAAAACCAAACAGGGGCACGTTCAAGCTCAAACCGGTGTGCAATGTTTTGCTACGGCTGAACGACATGTTTCCTGGAAACTTTGTGCAACGGGGTTTGAGATACGTTTTCTCTTTTTGGTGTGTGTATCAAAAATGTCCGCTCAATCAGCAGCAACATGTGTATAAACCACACGGTATTTAAGAGACAGCTCGCACAATGGGTCAGAGAAAAGTCGTTTACAAATGTGTCCGCTGTAGCTCGGCAAACGCAACAATTGAAGATATTAGAAGACATGTTTGTCGTAAGAGATTTATAGTAAAAATATAGCATA
>CM070822.1:2531333-2797897 GCA_036326025.1 Chrosomus eos | reverse complement strand
CTAAATTATTCGTATTCAGCTAAATTGTGAATATCAAAAGTTTACCCACATTTTGTGCTATAACAACAACTACATGTTTCAATTGTAGCAAATGTTTCTATTTATTTCCCCTAAAGGTAAATGCACATTGTCCTTAATGGGGCATCTTCCCTCATCTTAGCTTCACATGCGTCATGTGAAATATGAACTTTAATATATGGACACTAAAGATATGGACATCATTTTAACTTGTGCCATGTGTAATTAAGTTCTAGATCTCTTTAATTTTGCAGAGAATGTCATTAACATAAAAAAAATACTGTTACATTTTCACATGCAAAACAGCCTTTTTTTTTTTGCAAATTTGTTCAGCAAAGAAATGATATAATCATGGTTTAATACTCACCCCAGAATATCAGCAGGGCAGACAGAAATACCAGAGCAATGTTTGACATATTGTAAACCAGAATCTGATATTTTATTAAATGGTCTGAATCTCGTTCTTGTGATCTGATGAAAGAGAAATCAGAATTTGAGAAATCAAAATTGGCTCAATTATTACTTAAGTTCTTTTTAAAACACCTTCAGATATGTACAGTATATCCTTCATCTGTATGCGGACTTGAGAAGACAACATTATCTAAAGGTTAAAAATATTCAGCTTTTACATAAAATGCATTATTGACTGAAGGTAAACTGAGGTAGTAAAGTCCGTTCACTCTTACCTGGTGTGCAGATGATTTCAGTTCATAATGTCCTGAAGAAAAACCCGATACTTTTATAGAGAACTTTATAGTGCGCTGATGCAGAAGTTAATCAGTTACATCACTTGGGTGTAGTTATATTCAGTAATGTATACCCATGTTTAGGGACATCACTATTTACTGATCATGTTTATCATTTGATTAAGCTCAATAATTGTATAATTTTTTAACAATAAAATAGTGGTCAGAAAAGAAGCAAAATGATATTTCAGGATAGTCAGTGGAGCAAAAATGAGTTTGTGTCATATCAATTATTTAGGATGGTTCTAATATGATGTGGTTGTGATGTGAATGTTACATTATCAGAACTGCTATACTTTAAAAAAAAAAAAAGAAAAAAAAAAAAGGTAAAAGAAAATGATGTGTACAGTAAAAAAACCATTGACGTCATCTGTGCATGTGTACACATATGCTGTACACTCCGTAGATTATGAGCATTGCAGCCACTGCTTCTTCCATTTAACAATAAATTCAAATATGTAGTTTGAATTGATTAAAAAAAAAACTTTCCTTCCTCCTGTTCCTCAGAGCCTGCTTTCATTCATTCAGTGTTTGCATAAACAAATTGCCTTAGTCAAATATCATCTATAATGTGTCCATATTCAAACGCATCTGCAATATCCTGTGCCTCAACTAACTCATTTATATTCCAGTTTCACTTTCTGACTTCATTATTCTTTCTAAACACTAAACTGACAGCTAACAGGGAACTTCTGGCAAGGTTCTCTCAAAATTATGATCATACGTTCTTACAGTAACGTTAATAGAACGTCCATTCAACGTTATCTGGTCTTTAATAATGTTCTCAAAACGTTAACACAGAAACATTATTTATACATCATTCATGGTGTTTTTTTGCTGAAATGTTTTAGTTAGTCTAACATTTAAAAAAATGTGTCTACTTGTCTTAGAATGTTCAGAGAACATTTAAATGTAACATTCCATAATGTTTGCAAAATGGAATGTTCCCTTAACGCATCACATTTTCATGACTTCATTCTTAGAACATTTTTGGTAACACTTTATATTATGTGTCTTTAACTGCTATGTACTTGCATCAACAATATTTGATTGTGTCCATGTTGTATTGTAAAACACTATTGAGGTGGATACGATTAAGTTTAGGACAGGGTTGGTTAAGGAGGTGTAAGGGAAGAAATGTTTTACATATGTAGCTAATTATAAGCAGGTATTTAAAGGGGACATATCAACGCATTCTCATCCTAGTGCGTCATATAGGTGACGCCATATGACATTTCGTCGAAATCCTACGCACATGGCATCCTTTATAGCGTCAATATAACACGCACTGTTATGGGTAGGGTTAGGGCGTTGGATTTAGACAAAATCCCACAAGCGTCAACTGTATGACGCTTTGGGATTACAACCGCGGCGTCTCATATTGACGCTAAAGGGTGCCATGTGCGTGGGATTTCGACGAAATGTCACAAGCGTCAACTGTATGACGCCTTGGGATGAGAACGGGCTGGACATATCATGCTTTTAAATCGGTCCTTTTTACATTTAAATCATACATTTGTGGTCTATATAAAGCGGAACTGCAATGCTTGGGTCTGAATTCCTCATTATTATACCTCATTATTATATTATGTCTAGATTCTTCCCCCACCCCCTGACCCAACTCACCACCAGATGGTGATCAGTTGACAGCGCCACCCCTCTCTTCACCTGAGTGTCCGAAACATGCGGCCTCAAATCAGATGAAACGATTACAAAATCAATCATCGATCTTCGGCCTAGGGTACTCTGGTACCACGTACACTTATGAGCATCCTTATGTTCGAACATAGTGTTTGTTATAGACAATCCATGACTAGCACAGAAGTCTAACAACAAACACTCAGGGGGGCCGTTCCTCCCAATCACGCCTCTCTAGGTATCTCCATCATTGCCCACATGCGCGTTGAAGTCTCCCAGTAGAACTATGGAGTCCCCTACTGGAGCCCCATACAGAACTCCATTCAGTGTCTCCAAGAAGGCCGAATACTCTGAACTGCGGTTTGGTGCATATGCACAAACAACAGTTAGAGTTTTCCCCCCCACAACCCGAAGGCGTAGGGAGGCGACCCTCTCGTTCACCGAAGTAAACTCCAACGTGGCGGTGCTCAGCCGGGGGCTTGTGAGTACCCTTGAGGTCTCAAGGGGCTTGTGACTACCACCACCCATGTGGCAGTGAACCCAACCCCTGCACTGTAAAAAAAAAAAAGTTGGATTAACTTTAAAAAGTAAGTTACCTGGTTGCCTTAAAATTTTTAGTTAATTGAAATTAAAACTTTGAGTTAATACAACAAAGGAGATTGGTTTAATAAATAGAAACTCAAAATATGATGTTATCTGAACTACATTAATTATCTAAGTTGATTTGACTAAATATAAAAAGTTGTGATAACAAATCATGAAAATAATTTTTTACAGTGTAGATCTCCCTATGGACAGTGGGTCCAATGGATGATACATAAGTGCAATGTAAATTTTTAGAATTAGGTATATTCAACTATGTACTTACATTTAAAGCAACACTATGTAAATTTTTTTACCTTAAAATAATGTTTCCAAAATCTTATCAGTGGTTCATCAAGTCGTAACAGGGTGAAAGGCACTTCTGCCATCGCCTGACGGGGTCTGTATCGCTTTTACTGGCACTATGTAACTTCGGGGTTCGAGTAGGAACCCGACCATAAAAAGAACTACTAAATTCGACTGCTTTACGTCAAGCGCTACAATAGTCATTATTTCGTTTTTTTTTCGTTTCTGATGTCGCAATACATCATCCTTTCATGAAATCATGTAACATACTCTACCTTGTCTGTGGACATCGTTCATTCTAAAGCCGGTGCTGGATAAACAGCGAGCGTGCGTGCGACGGTAGACTAAATTAGGGATGTCCCGATCCGATCAAGTGATCAGAAATCGGGCCCGATCACGTGGTTTCAGACTCGATCGGAATTGGACGTCATCTCCCGATCAGGACTCGGATATATTCGGTACATGTATTCGTATTGAAATTGAACCGTTGCGGTACGAGGCTTCCGGTTCGGTACGCATACAAACCAAACCAGGTCCTTGGATCATTTTTCCTGCCGACAAAATCCGCGCTGGCGTGAACACCACAACGTTGCGCAACATCAAATGACGAACGTAATGAAAGCGGAACGAAACTGCGCTACTCATTATATTGTGCTTCACGGACCGTTTATCAGTTCGGACCAGCAACATCTGTGCAGCGAGAGCCGATCTTGATCAAGCGACACTGTTACTACACAGCGCTATTAGAGATCCAGTGAATAAAGCATTTGAATTCGCCACTGAAGTAATAACATCGCTGCGAGATCTAATGAGAAGCATTCAAATTTCTTCGTTATTAACCGTAGATCTCTATTATATCTCTGTAGTGCTGACGTGGAAACCAGGAGAAACATTGTGCCGTGAATGAACTAGTTAAGTCCACAGATCAGCAACATTCACCATGGATTTAATATAGTAACACTAACTGTAGCCATGAAAGTTTGCCTGGAATAGTGAAATGCTTTCAAGTACTTCACACATCTTTTCCCAGCACTTCAAAAATCAAATATTATCTAAATATTATAATATAAATATATTTAAATGTGATGACCAAAACATTATTTGTTAATCCTTCAAAGATTGCCCCCATTTTTAAACCTGAAAATTTCAAGATGTAGGAAAACTCAAACTTATTTAAAAATATTTTTCTTTTAAAAAATAGGAAATTTCTCTGCAATTTCCTTCTTTTTACTGTATTGAAAACGTACCGAACCGTGACACCACTGTATTGTATATCGAACTGAACCTTGAATTTTGTGAACCGTTACACCCCTAATGTATATTCTTATAATTTTTTTATATAATTATTTTTTTATTTGTTTACATGCCTCCCGGGTATTTTAAAGTTGAGGTGCTATTTCTTTTTATATTAGACTTTTTTTTTGTATTTACTGTTGCACTAAAGTCCAAAAGTGAATAATTTATGTTATTTATTACTTGATTGTTCAAGTTACCTCACAGAAGTGCTCTGTTTGTTAACAGAGTTTTTGAATGTTAAAATAAGGTGAATTAAATAACAAATAAGGAACATCCTGGATCTGTTTTTTTGCTCTTCTTTATTCTTTTTTTTAATGTAATATATAAGTATCGGATCGGGACTCAGTATCGGTAGATACTCAAAATCAAATGACTCGGACTCGAGGGCAAAAAAACCTGATCGGGACATCCCTAGACTAAATTATTTACGACAGCGGTAATGGACAATTTCGTTTCCAACCA
Organism: Chrosomus eos; assembly: GCA_036326025.1. Classification (NCBI taxonomy): domain Eukaryota; kingdom Metazoa; phylum Chordata; class Actinopteri; order Cypriniformes; family Leuciscidae; genus Chrosomus; species Chrosomus eos. Next base: position 2,792,849 of record CM070822.1, on the reverse strand, counting down.
GTAGGGCGACCGAAGAGGAAAAGTCCCATGGTGTTGCTTTAAATTAATAATTTGATACAATTAACTTATTGTGTAAATTCATGTTTTTGCATTATACATATATAAGTACAATGTAAAAACATGAATTTACACAATAATTGCATTGTATCAAATGATTCATTTAAATGTATGTACAGTTGAATACACCTAATATAAAGTGGGACCCTTTTTTTGTACATCATCTCTCTATATCTGATCATCCTCAGAATCAATACACAGTAATGCATAAAAGTAATGCCTGCAGTCATTCAGATTATTCTGATAAGACATATTTTATACATAAATTGTCTGTGTTTGGATGGTTAACATGCCAGATGTTGTAACTATGGTGGCAAAAAGCATTTTCTCTATTAATCGGATGGCTATTAAAAACTAGTTGTATTTTTGAAAGCAATTTAAGAATCACAAATATTTCATTATATGATTTTATATTTCACCATGCTCTTAAAAATATGAAACTGTCTTGTTTATATAGCCTATGTTTAGGGTAGTTTCTAGTGAAAGGCTGTTCATTCAGACATTAAGATGATGCTACTATAGCTCAGTATTATAATATAAACCTTCTCGGTTATCCGTTTAATGGTATCAGTGCTCATAATTTATTTGTAAGTGTTTTTTTTTTAGGATTTTGGCCCATTGGGAACTACAGAGGGAGGCGTGTTGAGATAGTCACTGTCCTGCTCAGAGTTTCTGTGCTGTGATTTAGAGAGAGAATAAAGCGGCGCTCATGAAAGGGTCTGGATCCGAGTTCAGAGTTGTGATGGATCACAGACGCTGGCCGAGTTTGTTCTCTACATGACTGATGCTTCTGTATTTGCTCACACAGGAGACTTGGGCTGGTTGTAAACTGTGTTATTTAATCACAGTGATCAAAGTGCATCTTTCCCACAGCCTCAGCGCTATGTAGGATTGTCAATAAGTGCAGCGCTGAGTCTGCATTATGTGATTTAGGGTTTCTGTCACACAGACCAGCATCACATATGCCCAACTTCTCTCCTTACAGCGGTTTTTCTAACTTAATAAAGCATCGAAAAGTGTGACACTGATGTATAATGTCCCTTTTTGTGCTGTAATATGTTGTAATGTGATTCAAATACTATATGTTGCACTTTGTGTGTGTGTGTGTGTGTGTGTGTGTGTGTGTGTGTGTGTGTGTGTGTGTGTGTGTGTGTGTGTGTGTGTGTGTGTGTGTGTGTGTGTGTGTGTGTGTGTGTGTGTGTGTGTGTGTGTGTGTGTGTGTGTGTGTGTGTGTGTGTGTGTGTGTGTGTGTGTGTGTGTGTGTGTGTACGTACCATGAATTTCTGTATGTTTAGAGACTGAGATCTACACAATATCATGTTGATATAATTTAAAATTATAAATCTTTACAAATCCTCTGACGGAAATTGTACCTAAATATCCACAATCTTAAACTCTCATTTATCAGAAGAGGAACTGTGTCTCAGAAAGACCTTTTTAATGGCAAATTTATCATCAAAGCTCAACAGGTATATGTAAGAAAAACAATCTTACAGTGTAAAAAATGCTAAAGTGTTTGAAAATCTATGTCTAAAATATATAAATGTTTTAACCAACAATCTCATTTATTATAAATACTATTAAAATGAAATAATCCTTTGCATTGAATATTCACTGAACTTTAAGTATTCCTAAACATTTTGTAAGTCTCTAAACTTGTTCATACATGAATGGGTTTATGTTTTAGATTCTGTTAACATGTCCATATTTTAATGTAGATTCATCCATAGAAAAAAGTGTCTGTTAAAATCACATTTTTCATTTACAAGCTTACAAATAAGTTTCTTCAACCATTTTCTGATTGTATTTTATGAAACCTCTTAAAAACATTTAACAATGCTATCCTAAAAATACATTCTATGATTTACTGAGTCATAAATAACCAATTAATTAAATTACAATACATTTCTCTATTGTTAGTACAAGTACAAATGCAATCAACACAATAACACAATGATATCATGAACAACTTATTCATTTTTAGTTTGAGACATAAAGGTTTACAAAAGTAAAATGATAAAATAAACGAGATAAACATAAATATCAAACAGGCAACAGGATCACTAAGGATAGCATTAGCTTTATGAGCTTTATTAAACATGCAAGAAATGAAGATAGAGCTGTTTACTGTCGAACACATGAGCATTTACTCTTGTTTGGGAGGCAGAGACCTGAAATCTGCATATGATAAACCAAAGGGCCAATATTACTTCCTCTCACATAAGACAGTAAAATCAGATCTGCAGTCTTTATCACACCATTTGTATTGACCGTCCTCCTTCTCTATGGCACCGCAGTAATGGGAAATCTGTCCTGGTGGACTTCCTCCTTTCCAGTTGCTCCAGTTTCCCACATTAAGGCCGTTGATCCAAATCCAGAATCCGAAAAGTCGACTCTGTCTGAGTCCCATCCAAACTGGCCCGGAGATTTTCCTTCTTTTTAGCTCTCGCTCCGTTTCTATCTGATCATTCTCAGACTGGATACTCAGGAGTCCGGTTGTATCGGCGTGATTGTCGCAGTATTTCAGAGCTTTATCCCAGGTCATCTTCCTCTTACTGACATGAATGAAGCTTTCTGAAGAAAATAATAAAATGTAATTAGTTGCATGTTTTGATTTATTTGAGCATATGGTAGACTTGAAAATGTTGAATTTTAAAGCATAAAATATTTTCTGTACTTACTGTAGCAAAGAGCAGAAAAGTTACCCGTGTTATGTTTGGACCAAGATCCTCTAAAACTGAGATATGTAAAACATCCTTTAGATGAACTATTCTGTGTGTAATTAGAATGTCCTCCATCAAACCAGGCAAGGCCGTAATTGTATTGGAGGCCGATCCAGAAAGAGATACTCCCATTTACTGCTTTCTTCACTCGTTCATTTTCCGTCTCATTTCTGATAATGACTAATCAGTGTGATTCTCTCTACAGTAACTCTGAGCATCAAACCAGCTTCTGTTTTCAGGGATAAACCTGTACTCACGATCTGTATGAATACAGAAAATAATTTTACTCATATACAGTATGATATTTAGATATTTATAGGATATAAACAGCTCAGGGATCATTACCTTGATCATCATAACACATGAACATTTTTGTTGAACTACAATTGAAACAGTCCCATTCTTTGGAATTTGTGTTTACGGCACCACAGCATTTTTCCTCAGTAAAAGTTGTGCTGTATTTGGTGAATGTGGCAGGATCACCATTTGACCATTTACAGCTGTTGGCACCAATCCAAGCACCTCTCACAATACTCGCATTTCTGAGAATATCAGCTAACTCCTTATTCTCTTCTTCATTATAGATTGTGACGAGGTCAGTGTAGTTTCTTCTGCAAGCACTTTGTGCTTCATTTATAAGCATTTGTGTGTCATTGATCAAGTAGAATTTTCTGAGTCGGCCTGCAGCACTTACAAGGGGAACACCTGAGAAGAGATATTCAGCTTTTAGTTAAATACTATTTTACATCTTGAAGTAATTCATATCTTTCAAAAACATTTACATGTGATACTTTGAAAAACCTAATTTAATAAACGGGTAAAAATGATGTGTTGGATTTACTTAAAATATATATGCACCATTTTTGCATCACACTTTTTATGTAAACCCAACATGGAATAATTTTACTTAAAATTAACAAGAAAATCATTTGGAATAAAAAACATACCAGGGCAATGGATAAAATATTACTAAGCCCCAAAGCTTAGTCTTGCCCTGCCGAATCTTCTATATTATTACTGTTCGGCGAAAATCAGGGCAATTCTATACTTGTTGGTGGAAGATGAGAAAGTCATGGGCACAGATAGAGAAATCATTAATTCGATATAACCCTCTGTCAGTATTATATTCTCAGCTGCCACACTCAGTATCTAACCTTACACTCTCCACAGTTGTACTAAGCTATAAAAAGCTGGTATCAGTTCAGACGTCATTGTGCACTTAACAATCTTCCGCTTGCCTCACCTGTTGTAAACCACTTTACTCGTTCTATAACAGATGCAGCGTTCGATATATGATCCAAAAATGGCATTAGGTCATGATTTGTATTTGAATGACACATTTACCTCCTTTGAACAGTTAGTCCGAAAATTTGCTATTCCTAACACACTTTTTACGTAGCTTAGAAGCTTTGTGTCATCATATTCAAACTGTTTCCCTTGTTGTCCCGCTCGATCTCTCATTGATTCTCATATTCTCGAGTAAAGGTGTGGAGTAAAACAGTCCATGAGTAAAGTCTATGAACGACTCAATCTACACAATCTGACTGCCTTATCTTTTAAACTAAAACGGGAAAGAGAAATGGAGGAAGTAATCCGGAGAATACACTCATTCTCTATAAGTCTCACACGATTGTTCAGTTTAAAATTGTACATCGTCTCATTGGTGTAAGAACAGATTAAGTTTAAAAGTGATGCAGACCCCTATACATATGACCGATGTAAACAAGCCCCTGCTACTTTATATCGTTTTAGTCATGTCCCAAATTTCTAGAAAACTGGGACTCAATTTTTGAGACCTTTTCTAAAATGTTTGGTAAATTCATTGCGCTGCAATTTTTGGAGTTGTTAGTCAAGATTATAATCTAAGCAGATCCCAGTATGAGGTTATTCCTTCTGTTCACTTCTGGCTAGATATTTTGTACAAATGGAAAGACTCTTCACCTCCAACATATGGACATTGGATTAAAGATGTGATGTATAACATGCTTCAATGTTCTATGAAAGGGTCAAATAAGATATTTTTTTATCACTTGGCAACATTTTCTGACCTTTGTGGAGAACACTTCTGCTAAAGAATTATTCTGAATGTACATATTTGTATATTATTATTGTGTTTTATTTCATTTTATTATTCTTTTTCTTTTAACTGGTCCTTATATGTTCTGTTATATTCTTGGTTCTTAAATGCTTTGATGTATAATGTATATGTTTTCTTATTCTTTTAGTAAAAATAAAAACATTGGAGGAAAAAAATTAACAAGAAAACTAAAGTTTTTACTTGTTAATACTTTTAAGTAAAATTAATTCCAAGTTTGGTTTACTTAAAAAGTGTGTAGACTAGTGCTCACCTTATAAAATTTAAAAAAAAAAATTTTAACAATATGCAATAACACATATTGTGAGAAGGTCTTTTTTTTCAAAGCTGCTCACAATATAATAAAGACCGGATTAAATACTCACCCCAGAGAAGAAGCAGGACAGGTAGAAGTATCATTGTGATGCTCCGTTAATTTTATTTTTATATTTTATTGAATGGTCTCAATCTAATTCATGCGGTGTGATGAAAAATGTTTGTTGTTTGGTCTGTTGATTCAATCGAGGAGTTTGACTGATCCATGGATTGGAGGAAATAGAAAACAGAACAAATATCAGAGAATGCAAGAAATCAAAAATGTCTCAATATTTACTTATTCATTATGATTCTCTGTTATTAATACAAAGGCTAAAGACTTCTTATATGACATACCCAAACAGTAATAAATTCATAAACATCTAAATGTGTATTGCATCAACAAACAAACAATGACAGGCAATGCAATCAGATTTGCTTAAAGACCTACAAACAATATATGTTAGTATAATTTACAGTGTAAGTAATAAAAACTGATCATAAAACAGAGAAAGAAAAGATCCTTCTTACCTGTTGAGCTGGTGGTTTGTTTGTTTGTGCTGAAGGAAGGAAATGCCAGACTTATTAAACTTATCCCATCATTTTAGGGTGGGCAGAGACAGACAGAAAGGCAAATTGAGTCTGAGAACACATGGGCTATTGATGAAATGCTGGATCATTGCCTATAAAGTATGCAAAAGATGTTACACAAAAATTTGTATGTTTATGTCAAATCACAAAAGGACTGTTCTTACTGTAGTTCATCTTTTCTGTGTTTCTGTGAAGTAGACCTATGCATTTTTTCATTAAAAAAAGTTTGGTAACGCTTTAGATTAGAGCCCAGAATGTACTGCGAAATAAGACGGATTTACAGTGTAACTTTTGGTAATTATTGTGTACCTATAAAATACTGACATGTTAGTATAAGGGAACAATATGTAAAGTTTGGGGAATTAAGGAGTAACAATCAGGAGAATTAAAACAAATATTTACACTGTAAGTATAGAACTAACTTATTCTACTATTATCGATACGGCGATACACACTGTATAGGCTTTTTAAAAATACAAGGTAAATCACTCCGCCCCAAGTAGCAGTGCTTCTGAGAATATAGTTCCCAGTATGTATAATGTTAAAAGATGGCTGTGTCAAATATGACCTTGTTATTTGTACACACTGTGACTATACAAATCACAACATATAAATAGGAAAATGTTGGCGTTATTATGTCTCTTATTGGGAATAGTATGCTAGCTGTAGCCATTTACATCAGTCTTTGTGCTAAGCTAGGCTAGCGGTGTGTGCGTCAGACAGGGTTACAGGACGCACAGAGATGAAAAAGGTATGTATGGACTAATCTAACTCTGGGGGATACGGTGAAAAATAAAGTCCCAAAAAGTCGGCATGTTCCTTTAACTTTATATATTGTTCCCTTATACTTACATGTCAGTACTTTATAAGTACACTATAATTACCGAAAGTTACACTATAAAATCGCTTTAATTACGCAGTACTTTTCGGGCGGTAATCTAGGTAGAGTTACTGTTAAGCAAAATGCACTGCAAAAATAACAATTTTATGATTTTTTCACGGACATTGAAGGAAGAAAGAAACTGTTTTCATTTGCAGAATGTGAAGTCCTGCACGTGTTGGTAGAAAATAATTCTCCTGATACTTTATATCTCAGCCTGCTATTCTCTATTTGGAAATATTTGCATAAATTTGCTGCTTTAGTCAAATATCCGTAATGTTAAAAAATAGCCCTGCAATATTACATTCTGGTGTGTCACGATCACGGAAGCACTATTTATTTGACACATTTTAAACATTAGAAAACACTGAAGGGAAATGGCTACTTGGTTTGTGAAAAAAATGCATGTTTTGTTGCTTATTACAGTAAGTGTAAATGATGAAAAAAAAAACAGTTTTGTGTACAGTATCAGAATGCGTTATCAGTCATTAATGAGTTCAACCAGAGCATTTAACAGCAGCATTCAAGTAAGAAATGTATTCTTATTAAAGCTACTAAAGTTATTCAGTCAAGAGCAGCGAGTGATTTTCTGTTCTTCTTTTGTTGTTTGATTCATATTAACAGCATATTTAATGGTACTGTATATTACACTGATTTCACTTTTAATACACAGATCTAATATACACATGTGATTTCTTTGCTTGCTGTTTACGTTCACAAACATAACTATGAAGGTAAAAGAGAGCATGGAAAAGGAGTTGTTTTATTGGTTGGCGCCTAGCCAATGATATTGGGACTTCTTTTGTATGTGATGATGTCACAACGCACCGCGATCGAGATAATAATCAAAAACCAAACAGGGGCACGTTCAAGCTCAAACCGGTGTGCAATGTTTTGCTACGGCTGAACGACATGTTTCCTGGAAACTTTGTGCAACGGGGTTTGAGATACGTTTTCTCTTTTTGGTGTGTGTATCAAAAATGTCCGCTCAATCAGCAGCAACATGTGTATAAACCACACGGTATTTAAGAGACAGCTCGCACAATGGGTCAGAGAAAAGTCGTTTACAAATGTGTCCGCTGTAGCTCGGCAAACGCAACAATTGAAGATATTAGAAGACATGTTTGTCGTAAGAGATTTATAGTAAAAATATAGCATATCAACAGTTATCAGCAATAATGATAAGCCTAATACTCACAATAAAAGGTTATATAGATCATAACACTCTCTCGGAGGTGAGAAATGGATTATACTTCACCTGAAATGTTTGTCTTTTCATCCTGAAATGCGAGGCAAATGTTGGATCAAAATAATTAGGAACCACAGTTTCTATTTTATTCTGGACAGCAAAGGCAGTGACTGTAACATCGAGTGTATTTTGCAGTATTAAACACGTATTTATACCGATTTTATCAAGCTCCGAAAATTCTTCAAAAAGAACACAAAGAATGTCCTTCTCAGCTGCCGTAGTTGCAACACTTGCGTCATCAGAACAGGGTGTTCAACGCACCACCGTCGCACGTTTGTCTGGGTCGAACGCAGCTCAGACTCCCACGATTACCAGACTATTAAAACTGACTGAATATGGCACAGCCCCACCCATAGATATATACACTAGATGTCGCCCTAGGGTTCTAAAATAATGATAAAATGATAAAATAAACGAGATAAACATAAAAATCCAACAGGCAACAGGACCACTAAGGATAGCATTAGCTTTATGAGCTTTATTAAACAAGAAATGAAGATAGAGCTGTTTACAGAAGAACACGTGAGGTTTTTTTTAGTTTGATAAACCAAAGGGCCAATATTACTTCCTCTCACATAAAACCCTATATAGTTTTCTGCAGTCTTTATCACACCACTTGTATTGGCCGTCCTCCTTCTCTATGGCACCGCAGTGCTCAGACATCTGATGTTCTGGTGGACTTCCTCCTTTCCAGTTGCTCCAGTTTCTCACATTAAGCCCGTTGATCCAAATCCAGAATCCGAAAAGTCGACTCTGTCTGAGTCCCACCCAAACTGGCCCGGAGATATTCCTTCTTTTTAGCTCTCGCTCCGTTTCTATCTGATCGTTCTCAGACTGGATGGTCAGGAGTCCAGCAAACCTACTGTTACTGTCGCAGTAATCCAGAGCTTCCTCCCAGGACATTTTCCTTGTACTGACATGAATGAAGCTTTCTGAAGAAAATAATAAAATTTAATTAGTTGCGTGTTTTGATTTATTGGAGCATATGGTAGACTTGGAAATGTTGAATTTTAGAGCATCAAATATTTTCTGAACTTACTGTAGCAAAGAGCAGAATAGTTACCCCCGTTACTTTTGGACCAAGATCCTTCTGAGAGAAATGTAAAACATCCTTTAGATGAACTATTCTGTGTGTAATTAGAATGTCCTCCATCAAACCAGGCAAGGCCGTAATTGTATTGGAGGCCGATCCAGAAAGAGTCACTCCCATTTACTTCTTTCTTCACTCGTTCATTTTCCGTCTCATTTCTAATACTGACTAGATGAGTGTGATTCTTTCTACAGTAACTCTGAGCATCAAACCAGCTTCTGTTTTCACGGATTAAACTGTACTCACGATCTGTGTGAATGCAGAAAATAATTTTACTCACATTATATTTAGATATTTATAGGATATAAACAGCTCAGGGATCATTACCTTGATCATAACACATGAAGTACATTTTTGTTGAACTACAATTGACACACTCCCATCCTCCAGCAGTGGTTACGGCACCACAGCATTTTTCCTCAGTAATTGTGGTGATGTTGATGAATGTGGCAGGATCACCATTTGACCATTTACAGCTGTTGGCACCAATCCAAGCACCACTCACATTATTCCCACTTCTGAGAATATTAGCTAACTCATTCTCTTCTTGATTATAGATTGTGATGAGGTCAGTGTAGTTTCTTCTGCAAGCACTTTGTGCTTCATTTATATCCATATCATTTTGTGTATCATTGATCCAGTGGAATTCTCTGAGTCGGCCTGCAGCACTTACAAGGGGAACACCTGAGAAGAGATATTCAGTTTTTAGTTAAATACCATTTTACATCTTGAAAAACATTCATATCTTTCAAAAACATTTACATGTGAAACTTTGAAAAATCAAATTTAATAAACGGGTTAAAATGATGTGTTGGATTTACTTAAAATATATATGCACCATTTTCAGAAAAGTTGAGTAATTTTTACTTAATTTTATTAAGTTGATATTTACGCTTTCATTTCTACTCGCTTGAATTAAGTGCTGATATGAAATTTACTTAGTTTTTTTTTATTCTTGCCTGAACTAACTTTTTCATGTAAATTACATTGTTTTTTTCAGTAGTATTTACTTCACCACAAAATCATTTTTTACAGTGCACTTTATTCGTTTACAGTGTTCGTATTATGCTCAAAATGGCATTAGGTCATGATTTGTATTTGAATGACACATTTGCCTCCTTCGAACAGTTAGTCTGAAAATTTGCTATTCCTAACACACACTTTTTTAGGTACCTAAAACTTAGAAGCTTTGTGTCATCGAATTCTGTTTCCCTTGTTGTCCCGCTCGATCTCTCATTGATTTTCATATTCTCGAGTAAAGGTGTGGAGTAAAACAGTCCATGAGTAAAGTCTATGAACGACTCAATCTACACAATCTGACTGCCTTATCTTTAAAACTAAAGTGGGAAAGAGAAATGGAGGAAGTAATCCGGAGAATACACTCATCCTCTATAAGTCTCAGGCACACGATTGTTCAGTTTAAAATTGTACATCGTCTTCATTGGTCTAAGAACAGATTAAGTTTAAAAGTGATGCAGACCCCTATACATGTGAGGATGTAAAAAGCTCCTGCTACTTTATATCATATGTTTTAGTCATGTCTGAAATTGCTAGAATACTGGGGCTCAATTTTTTAGACTTTTTCTAAAATGTTTGGTAAATTCATTGCGCTGCAATTTTTGGAGTTGTTAGTCAAGATTATAATCTAAGCAGATCCCAGTATGAGGTTATTGCTTTCTGTTCACTTCTGGCTAGAAGGCTAATTTTGTACAAATGGAAAGACTCTTCACCTCCAACATATGGACATTGGATTAAAGATTAAAGAATTGGAAATGCTTCAGTGTTCTACGAAAGGGTCAAATAAGAGATTTTTTTATCACTTGGCAACATTTTCTGACCTTTGTGGAGAACACTTCTGCTAAAGAATTATTCTGAATGTACATGTTTGTATATTATTATTGTGTTTTATTTAATTGTATTATAATTAACTGGTCCTTATCTGTTCTGTTATATTCTTGGTTATTAAATGCTTTGATATAATGTATATTTTTTCTTATTCTTTTAGTAAAACTAAACAATAAAAACATTGGAGGAAAAAAATTATTCCAACTTGGGTTTACTTAAAAAGTGTGTAGACTAGTGTTCACCTTGTAAAATTAAAAAATATCTATAATTTCTTAATAAAATAATAAGAAAAAAAACGTAATATGCTACATTTTCAACTTGTATAAACGTGTTTTGTGAAAGGATTTTTTTTTTCAAAGCTGCTCACAATATAATAAAGACCGGATTAAATACTCACCCCAGAGAAGAAGCAGGACAGGTAGAAGTATCATGGTGATGCTCAGTTTTTTTTTTTTTTTTTTTTTTTTTATTGAATGTTCTCAATCTTATTCATGCGGTGTGATGAAAAATGTTTGTTGTTTGGTCTGTTGATTCAATGAGGAGTTTGACTGATCCGTGGATTGGAGGAAATAGAAAACAGAACAAATATGAGAGAATGCAAGAAATCAAAAATATCTCAATATTTACTTATTCATTATCATTATCATTATCTGTTATTAATACAAAGGCGAAAGACTTCTTATATGACATACCCAAACAGTAATAAATTCATAAATGTCTAAATGTGTATCGCATCAACAAACAAACAATGACAGGCAATGCAATCAGATTTGCTTAAAGGCCTACACACAATATATATTAGTATAATTTACAGTGTAAGTAATAAAAACTGATCATAAAACGGAGAAAGAAAAGATCCTTCTCACCTGTTGAGCTGGTGGTTTGTTTGTTTGTTTGTGCTCCAGACTTATTTACTTATCCCATCATTTTAGGATGGGCAGACACATACAGAAAGGCAAATTGAGTCTGATAACACATGGGCTATTGATGAAATGCTGGATCATTGCACTATGCAAAAGATGTTACACAAAAATTATTATGTTAATGTGTGAAATCACAAAAGGACTGTTCTTACTGTAGTTAATCTTTTCTGTGTTTCTCGTGAAGTAGACCTATGCATTTTTTCATTAAAAAAAGTTTGGTAACTCTTTAGATTAGAGCCCAGAATGTACTGCGTAAATAAGACGGATTTACAGTGTAACTTTTGGTAATTATTGTGTACCTATAAAGTACTGACATGTTAGTATGAGGGAACAATATGTAAAGTTTGGGGAATTAAGGAGTAACAATCAGGAGAATTAAAACAAATATTTATACTGTAAGTATTATAGAACTAAAGGGTACTTATTCTACTATTACCGATACGGCGATACACACTGTATAGGCTTTTTAAAAATCACAAGGTAAATCCCTCCGCCCCAAGTAGCAGTGCTTCTGAGAATATAGTTCCCAGTATATATAATGTTAAAAGATGGCTGTGTCTCATATGACCTTGTTATTTGTACACACTGTGACTATACAAATCACAACATATAAATAGGAAAATGTTGGCGTTATTATGTCTCTTATTGGAATTAGTATGCTAGCTGTAGCCATTTACATGCAGTATTTGTGCTAAGCTAGGCTAGCGGTGTGTGCGTCAGACAGAGTTACGGCACGCTCGGAGATGAAAAGGGTGTGTATGGACTTATCTAACTCTGGGGGATACGGTGAATAATGAAGTCCCAAAAAGTCGGCATGTTCCTTTAACTTTATATATTGTTCCCTTGTACTTACATGTCAGTACTTTATACACTGTAAAAAAAGTTAACTCATTATTTTGAGTTATCTTTTTGCATGGGTTTTTTTAGTTTAACTAACTTATTTCGATAAGTTGAGGACAAGAAAACTTAAAATTTCTTGTTGTCTGGACAATCTAGTTAAAAAAATAAGTTGAAATAACTAAATTGCTAAAATATTTTTTACAGTGTAGGTACACTATAATTACCGAAAGTTACACTATAAAATCGCTTTAATTACGCAGTACTTTTCGGGCGGTAGTCTAGATAGAGTTACTGTTAAGCAAAATGCACTTCATAACATAACGATTTTATGAATTTTTTACGGACATTGAAGGAAGAATCAAAGTACAGTTTTCATTTGCAGAATGTGAAGTCCTGCACGTGTTGGTAGAAAATAATTATCCTGATACTGATATTCTCTATTTGGAAATATTTGCATAAATTTGCTGCTTTAGTCAAATATCCGTAATGTTTCCTTATTCAAATATCTAGCCCTGCAATATTACATTCTGGTGTGTCACGATCACGGAAGCACTATTTATTTTACACATTTTAAACATTAGAAAACACTAAAGGGAAATGGCTCCTTGGTTTGTGAAAAAAAATGCATGTTTTTGTTGCTTAAGTGTAAATGTTTTTTGTACATTATCAGAATGCGTTATCAGTCATTAATGAGTTTAACCAGAGCATTTAACAGCAGCATTCAAGTAAGAAATGTATTCTTATGAAAGCTACTAAAGTGATTTTCTGTTTTTCTTTAGTTGTTTGATTCATATTAACAGCATATTTAATGGTACTGTATATTACGGTGATTTCACTTTTAATACACAGATTTAATATACACATGAGATTTCTTTGCTTGCTGTTTATGTTCACAGACATATGAAGGTAAAAGCGAGTATGGAAAAGGAGTTGTTGTATTGGTTGGCGCCTAGCCAATGATATTGGGACTTCTTTTGTATGTGATGTCACGACGCACGAGACGATAATCAAAACGAAGCAAGGGCACTTTCAAGCTCAAACCGGTGTGCAACATTGTGCAACGGGGTTTGAGATAATAATAATAATTCGTTACATTTATATAGCGCTTTATCTGGGACCTCAAAGCGCTTTACAAGGAAGGGCCAAACCACCACCAATGTGCAGCATCCACCTGGATGATGCGACGGCAGCCATATTGTGCCAGTACGCCCACCACACACCAGCTTACTGGTGGAGAGGAGACAGTGATGAAGCCAATCAGTATACAGGGATGATTAGGAGGCCGTGATGGACAGAGGCCAATGGGCAGATTTGGCCAGGATGCCGGGGTTACACCCCTACTCTTTCGATAGACATCCTGGGATTTTTAATGACCACAGAGAGTCAGGGCCTCGGTTTAACGTCTCATCCGAAGGACGGTGCTCTTTGACAGTATAGTGTCCCTATCACTATACTGGGGTGTTAGGACCCACACAGACCACAGGGAAAGCGCCCCCTGCTGGCCTCACTAACACCTCTTCCAGCAGCAACCTGGTTTTCTCATGAGGTCTCCCATCCAGGTACTAACCAGGCTCAGCCCTGCTTAGCTTCAGAGGGCAACCAGTCTTGGGCTACAGGGTGATATGGCTGCCGGCGTTTTCTCTTTTTGGTGTGTGTGTCAAAAATGTCTGCCCAATCAGCAGCAACATGCATATAAACCACACGGTATTTAAGAGATAGCTCGCACAATGGGTCAGAGAAAAGTCGTATATGGCGCTTTTCCACTGCATGGTATGGTACGTTATGGCTCGCTTCGGCTCGCTTTAAATGGTACCTGGTCTGTTGAGGTTCCAAGCGTACCGTACCGGTACTAAAATGTGACGTGAAATACTGCAGATCACTGATTGGTCAGACAGAATTGTCACTACCAGCGTCATTGAATTTGCGATACGAGACACTAAACCCGCTAGCTAGATTTAAATAACCAGTAGACAACAGCCAACGCGGTAGAACCTGTTTTTTACTTTCTTGAAAAAAAAAAAAGAGATCAAAACTTTAAAAAAGAAATGGCTGAATCGTGGTTGAGGTGCAGACGTTCCTCTCGTTGGTTGCCGAGGAGCAGATCCAGGAAGAGCTGGATGGGGCAAAACGGAATGAAAAGGTGTTCCAAGAAGTAGCTCAGCTCTTAGCCGCACACGGCTATCACCGGACCTACAAACAGTGTAACGATCAGTCCCACCCACTTTGAACGGGTACTAACTGCAGTGGAAAAGCAACCGAGCTAAAGCGAACCGAACCGTGCCGTACCGAGCCGAGTCGTACCACGCAGTGGAAAAGCGAAGCGAGCCAAACCGTTCCGTGCCGAGTCGAACCGTACCGAGCCGAACCGAACCGTACCATGCAGTGGAAAAGAGCCATTACAAATGTGTCTGCTGCAGCTCGGCATGTACGCAACCATTGAAGATATTAGAAGACCTGTTTGTCGTAAGAGTTTTATAGTAAAAATATAGCATATGAGTTGAACTTTATTGTCCATTCTGTTGGTCACAGGAAATTTATCTTTGACACTGGTGACATAAATACATTCACATTACTGTTTAAAAAAACACATTGAACGTTGCACATTAACAACACTAATACAAAATATATATACTAAATACTAAATGTATAAAATTAAACACTGTTTCAAAGCGGGAAACGCTACAGCACATGCTATAAAGCCAGACGTTCTAATGTATCACTTTAGAAGACTGTATGATTTAAGATAATCACTGCCATTGGGAGAAACGATTTTTTATACAAGTTTCTTCTGGCCAAAGGAATTTTGAGTTTATGCCCAGATGGGAGCAATTCAAAAATAAAATGAATAAAAAATATCAACAGTGATCAGCAATAACGATGAGCCTAATACTCACAATAAAAGGTTATATGGATCATAACACAGTTTTGGAGGTAAGAAATGGATTATACTTCACCTGAAATGTTTATCTTTTCATCCTGAAATGCGAGGCAAATGTTGGATCACAATAATTAGGAACCACAGTTTCTATTTTATTCTGGACAGCAAAGGCAGTGACTGTAACATCGAGTGTATTTTGCAGTATTAAACACGTATTTATACCGATTTCATCAGGCTCTGAAAATTCTTCAAAAAGAACGCAAAGAATGTCCTTCTCAGCTGCCGTAGTTGCAACACTTGCGTCATCAGAACAGGGTGTTCAACGCACCACCGTCGCACGTTTGTCTGGGTCGAACGCAGCTCAGACTCCCACGATTACCAGACTATTAAAACTGACTGAATATGGCACAGCCCCACCCATAGATATATACACTAGATGTCGCCTTAGGGTTCTAAAATAAGGATAAAATGATCAAATTAACTAGATAAACATAAAAATCCAACAGGCAACAGGATCACTAAGGATAGCATTAGCTTTATGAGCTTTATTAAACAATAAATGAAGATAGAGCTGTTTACTGTTGAACACATGAGCATTTTTTCCTCTTGTTTGGGAGGCAGAGACCCGAAATCTGCATATGATAAACCAAAGGGCCAATATTACTTCATCTCACATAAAACCCTATATAGTTTTCTGCAGTCTTTATCACACCATTTGTATTGGCCGTCCTCCTTCTCTATGGCACCGCAGTGCTCAGACATCAGATGTTCTGGTGGACTTCCTCCTTTCCAGTTGCTCCAGTTTCTCACATTAAGGCCGTTGATCCAAATCCAGAATCCGAAAAGTCGACTCTGTCTGAGTCCCACCCAAACTGGCCCGGAGATTTTCCTTCTTTCTAGCTCTCGCTCCGTTTCTATCTGATCGTTCTCAGACTGGATGGTCAGGAGTCCGGTTGTATTCGCGTGATTGTCGCAGTAATCCAGAGCTTTCTCCCAGGACATTTTACTCTCACTGACATGAATGAAGCTTTCTGACAAAAAGTATACAAAAAATTGTTAAATATTTTCACTTTGAATTACAAAAGTATGCGATGCTAGACTAAAACCTATTTGAATTTCAAAGCAAGTGTTGTGTTGTCTTACTATAGCATAGAGGATAGTATTCACCAGCAGTACTACCATACCAATTCCCCTTTGAATCCATGTGAGCTTCAGGATATTGTGAGCTAGTGTAAGGGTTCCAGTTTCTGTAAGCAGATTTTCCTCCATCAGCCCATTCCACCTTGTCCTCCAGCAAGCCGATCCAGAAAGGATTGTTAAACTCTTTACCTGCCTTCTTCACTTCTTTATTTTCCGCCTCATCTCTGATACTGACCAGATCAGTGTGATTCTCTCTACAGTAACGCTGAGCCTCAAACCAGTTTCTGTTTCCAGGAATTAAACTGTATGATCGTCCAACATCTAAAGCTGCAAGAAAATGTCTATGTTTTAATTCATTGTAAAATTAAATATTTATAAGGTAATATTTTATTACCTTGTTCATAACACATAAAGTGTTTTTTGCGTGCTACATTGGAGAGATTCCCAGTCTCCATCAGCTTTCATAGCAGCACAGCTTATACTCCCATTATATCCTGTAAGACTTCTGTCAAATGTGACATCATCACCATTTGACCATTTCTTACTGAGATTTCCTCCACGAGTACCAATCCAGCCACTAGACACATTTTTACTTTTGAGCAGTTTAGATAGTTCCACATTGTCCTGTTGGTCATAGACTGTGACGAGGCCAGTGTAGTTTATTTTGCATTCTTCCTCAGCAGTTGTTCTATTAATATTTTCTTTCATTACCATGTAGAATTTTCTTAGTCGACCCTCAGCAGTGGAAGGAGGAAATGCTGAGGAAAAATGTCAGTTTTTAGAATTTACTGGAAAAACGGGGAGAACATATGTGCATATAGATGCTATGTACATAATAAAATAATGTATACATTTAAATATGAGAACTTGATAAATCTTTAGATATGCAGTAAAAATAGATCCACCTATTTCAACTTTTGAAAATGTTTTCTGTTTGAGAAAATATCCTCTTCTGTCCTTTCATTAGTTTAGTTTTTTAATTTATTTAGTTTAGTTTTTTAATGACAAATGTTGTCTTGTTAATTTTAAGTAAAATTTAAAAGTTGGGTTTACTTAAAACGTTTGTAGACTAGTGTTCACCTTATAAAATTAAAAAGACCTATCATTTCTTAATAAAATAATAAGAAAAAACGTAATATACTGCTACATTTTTAACATGTATAAACGTGTTTTGTGAGAGGAACTTTTTTTTTCAAAGCTGCTCAAAATATAATAAAGACCGGATTTTAAATACTCACCCCAGAGAAGAAGCAGGACAGGTAGAAGTATCATTGTAATGCTCAGTTATTTTTATTTTTATTTTATTGAATTCGTCTCAATCTAATTCATGCGGTGTGATGAAAAATGTTTGTTGTTTGGTCTGTTGATTCAATGAGGAGTTTGACTGATCCGTGGATTGGAGGAAATAGAAAACAGAACAAATATGAGAGAATGCAAGAAATCAAAAATGTCTCAATATTTACTTATTCATTATCATTAGCTGTTATTAATACAAAGGCTAAAGACTTCTTATATGACATACCCAAACAGTAATAAATTCATAAACGTCTAAATGTGTATCGCATCAACAAACAAACAATGACAGGCAATGCAATCAGATTTGCTTAAAGGCCTCCCACACAATATATATTAGTATAATTTACAGTGTAAGTAATAAAAACTGATCATAAAACAGAGAAAGAAAAGATCCTTCTTACCTGTTGAGCTGGTGGTTTGTTTGTGCTGAAGGAAGGAAATGCCAGACTTATTAAACTTAACCCATTTTAGGGTGGGTCTGATAACACTATTGATGAAATGCTGGATCATTGCACTATGCAAAAGATGTTACACAAAAATTCTTATGTTTACGTGTGAAATCACAAAAGGACTGTTCTTACTGTAGTTAATCTTTTCTGTGTTTCTCGTGAAGTAGACCTATGCATTTTTTCATTAAAAAAAGTTTGGTAACTCTTTAGATTAGAGCCCGGAAAGTGCTGCGTAATTAAGACAAGTTTAAAGCGTAACTTTTAGTGTACCTATAAAGTACTGACATGTAAGTATAAGGGAACAATATGTAAAGTTTGGGGAATTAAGGGGTAACAATCAGGAAAATTAAAAAATATTTATACTGTAAGTATTATAGAACTAAGGGGTACTTATTCTACTATTATGATATAACAATATTACATTTGGGTGCAATTTAGCGAGAACATGCACTGCGTACCTTTTTGTAATAATTGTGTACGAATACACACTGTATAGCCTTTTAAAAATTACAAGGTACATATCTATGAATTTATACTTTATTTTTATTTTTTTATAGCAAAAGTGTAGATGTTTAAGTTTGGACTATTACACTTTTTAAAAAATCCTGGGAAATATACTCTTGTTCCATGTAATTACAGGGTAAGTAGAATAAAATTAAATACAATCTTATATTACTGACTCAGAAACCTTTATTTGAAAAACAACTTATTACAGTTGGTCTGAAGCGATAGTCTACAGTTTAAAAAGTTTAAAATATTGTACATTTTCTTACAAACACCTATCGTTTCTCTCCAGAAGACATTGATCATCCGGGTTGTGTGGGTTACTGCAGTTATTGCAGTATATGCTGATTGATGCTCCAACTTTTAGGAAAAAATGAGCTTGCATTATATATATTCAAAAATATGTATTTTTTATTTTTCTCAAAATCTTAATTTGTGTTAATATGAAGAAGGAAAGTCATATTTATCCTGGATGGCATGAGGGTAAAAGATGAGTAAATGGTGAGGACGTATTTCTGGGTGTACTGCATTTTCTTTAAATACATAATACAGAATAGCAAGAGACATGATTTATTCTTCAGAGTCATCAGTGGAAAGAAATAAAAAGAAAAGGAACAAAAGGAAGAAGCCAAGCAAGAGAAAAAGGAGGGACAAATGTTCTACTTTCTGTCAAGACTTAAAGGGGTCATGAACTGGCTTTTTAAATCTTATTATATTGTTGTCTGAGGTAAACTTATGACGTTCGCTTGGTTTTTGCATTCAAAAACATCAAAATGAATAAGTAATAGGCTATTTTCTAACCTAGTTTTGAGCCTAGCTGAAAAACGCTCGGTTTTTATGGGCGTCTCGCACTGAAGACTTAGAAGTAAACGCCCACTGCTGTGAGTGGATAACCGTTTTGCATATTATGAGTTTCAACTCAACCGTCGATGCACTTGGGGGAAATTGTTTTGAAAACGTCCAATGTTGTAAAATGGCAACCGGAATGATTCGCCCATACATGTTCGACCCAGAGTCCGTGTGTTGCACTATTCCTGTCAGATCCAATATAGACGGCACAGCACCGTTCTTTACTCTTAATCGGTCTGCAAATCCAGTCTTGTTTACAAAACAATCCTCAGTGAAATGAAGCGAATAGACGGACGATGTTTTACCTCATCAGCTGGAGTGGAACCATACATGCCAACCCTCCCGATTTTTCCAGGAGACTCCCGAATTTCAAAGCCCCTCCCGAAAATCTTCCGGACCGACCTTTCTTCCGAATTTCTCCCGATTTCCGAGTGCGGGTGCGAGAGTGACACCCAGCCGATGGGGTGTCATTGGTTGTTGCGTTAAATCTTACCCAGAAACAATAGTGCTATTTTCTGATTGGCTAACAACACCAGACGAAAAACACCACAGGAGACGCGCTTGATTCCTGCCGGTTCCACGCCGCGGCATAAATATATTACAAATAGTTTTTGGGCGTGAGAAATACGGGGAGAAATACAATGTGTGGCGGGAGAGCATGACACAAGACCGAAATGAGTGACTGTCACGCTCAATGCGTGACACTTAAGAGCCCTGCTGATGTGTGATGAAAGCACAAGCAGAAACACGGATAAAGTATGTATTTTGTATTTACACTTCTCTTGTAAGTAATTCGTGGCTGCTGTCAGTGAAAATTGCTCTCTATTATTTATATATTTATATATATATATATATATATATATATATATATATATATATATATATATATATATATATATATATATAAACAAAAAATATTGTAAAAAAAAATTTGCGTTTGTGATATATGATTCCACCCCCCAAACCCCCCCCCCCCCCCCCCCCCCCCCTTCTTGAATATCTCCCGAATTCTGAGGTCTCAAGGTTGGCAAGTATGAGTGGAACGTCATGAAAAATAAAGTTTATCCATGCACTCCTATTGGAATCCTGAGGAAGCTTATGCAGCGACTGTCTTCTTCCACAACCACAACCTCGATCCGGTTTGTCATCACGAGGTAGGCATCTATGTTATTTAGCTATGCGTGCGCGAATCGGTGGGCAGGGCTAAACCGGCCGTGTTGAAGCAGGCGTTGATCTTCTTCTGCGGGGGTGGTGTTTTATCCTCTTTGACGTCATGGTTCCCCACTTTGAAAAACGAGTCGTTTGCTGAGGCTGGTGTCAATAAAAGCATTTATTGGACTAACAAGGACGTTTTCAGTTCTGAAACTTACAGGATATTCTTATAATATGATGACCTCTCAGATGTCAAAAGCTCAAGGAAATTTTGATTTCTCAGTTCATCACCCCTTTAAGCATTTGATATGAATTGTTGATTTTAAAAAAAGAACATTTCAAACGTAAAAGAAGTGTTGTAAATCTGTTTTGAATTAAGTTGTTTTTCAAATAAAGGTTTCCGAGTCGGTGATATAAGATTGTGTATGTATTTTTATTGTATTTACCCTGTAATTACATGGAACAAGAGAGTAACAAGCACCACTACATGAAACATGAGTTTTTTCCCTAATATTTAAGCAAAAGTTGCAATTGTTTTAGTTTTCAATGCACTTCTGTTAAAAAGATTACTGTATAAATGCATAGATATGTACCCTGTAATTTTTGACTATACAGTGACTATACAGTATTTATCGGTACACCATTATTACAAAAAGGTACGCAGTGTGTTCTCGCTAAATTGCTCCCAAATGCTAGATTGTTATATCATAATAGTAGAATAAGTACCCTTTAGTTCTATAATACTTACAGTATAAATATTTGTTTTAATTCTCCTGGTTGTTAGCCCTTTATTCCCTTAACTTTACATATTGTTCCCTCATACTTACATGTCAGTAATTTATAGGTACAATATAGTTACCGAAAGTTACACTGTAAAATCGCTTTAA
The DNA here is from genome assembly GCA_036326025.1 of Chrosomus eos. Lineage (NCBI taxonomy): Eukaryota > Metazoa > Chordata > Actinopteri > Cypriniformes > Leuciscidae > Chrosomus > Chrosomus eos. The sequence goes on along the minus strand of CM070822.1, from coordinate 2,771,107 downwards.
TCATGCGGTACTTTCCGGGCTGTAATCTAAAGCTTTACCAAAAGTTTAACTGAAAAGGTAGTGTTACTGTTAAGCAAAATGCACTGCAAACATAATGATTTTATACAATTTTCACAGACATTGAAGGAAGAGAGAAACTACAGTTTTCATTTGCAGAATGTGAAGTCCTGCACGTGTTAGTAGAAAATAATTATCCTGATACTTTATATCTCAGAGCCTGCTTTCATTCTGTTTTGGAAATTTTTGCATAAATTTGCTGCTTTAGTCAACTATTAATGTAAGTCGTAATGTTTCCTTGTTCAAATATCAAATATCTAGCCCTGCAATATTCCACGTGTGTCACGATCACGGAAGCACTATTTATTTTACACATTTTAAACATTAGAAAACACTGAAGGGAAATGGCTCCTTGGTTTGTGAAAAAAATCATGTTTTTGTTGCTTATGAAGTGTAAATGGTGAAAAAACACAGTTTTTTGTACAGTATCAGAATGCGTTATCAGTCATTAATGCGTTCCAGAGCATTTAACAGCAGCATTCAAGTAAGAAATGTATTCTTATTAAAGCTACTAAAGTGATTTTCTGTTTTTCTTTTGTTGTTTGATTCATATTAACAGCATATTTCACTTTTAATACACAGATTTAATATACACAGGTGATTTCTTTGCTTGCTGTTTACATTCACAGACATAACTATGAAGGTAAAAGAGTAGTAAAACTCAAGAGCATGGAAAAGGAGTCGTTTTATTAGTTGGCGCCTAGCCAATGATATTGGGACTTCTTTTGCATGTGATGATGTCACGACTCACTGAGATGGAGATGATAATCAAAACCAAACGGGGACGTTCAAGCTCAAACTGGTGTGCAACGTTTTGCTACGGCTGAACGACATGTTTTCTGGAAATGGTGTGCAACGGTGTTTGAAGTTTTCTCTTTTTGGTAGGGTGTCCACCCGTTCCGCGTAGCGCGTGCGCACACAGCGTTTGAAGCCCAATTCATGCATCCCGCAAATTGAGACTGTGTCATGCATAATCAATGCTTGCTTAAAAAAAAAGTTGGTCGCTCTATAGGCCATTCCAAGGTGACATCTAGTGTATATATCTATGATTCGTTCCAATCAACTGCCGTAGCCAATGTGACATCTAGTGTATATATATCTATGATTCGTTCCAACAAACTGTCGTATAGCCAAGGCGACATCTAGTGTATACAGTATATATATCTATGATTCATTCCAATGAACTGCCGTAGCCAAGGTGACATCTAGTGTATATGTCTATGAGCCCCACCTAAGATACTTTACCCAGCCACCACTGCAAAAGCTGCAACTCAAAATTTCTTGTGTTTACTTGTCAAATCACAAAAGGACTGTTCTCGCATGTAGCTCATGTTTTCATGCTGTATCTTTAAATGCAAATGAGCTGTTGCTCCTCCCCCTGCTTTCCACAAGAGGGCGGAGCCTTTACAGCTTGTGCCTCAGATACTCTGCCAAAAACTAAAACATCTGTTTGGTTTTGATTATCATCACTATCGCTCTGTCCTCTGACATGGCACCAAACAATAAAAAGACTCCTTTGATTTTTTTTCACAAACCAGGGTGCCATTTCCCTTTTCTTTGTTTTTTAAATGTTCAAAATTTGTAAAATAAATAGTGCTACTGTGATCGTGACACACCAGATTGAAATATTGCAGAACTCGATGTTTGATTAAGGAAACATTATGGATGTTATTAACATTTGACTAAAGCAGAAAGTTTATGCAAATATTTCCAAAAGAGAATGAAAGCAGGCTCTAAAATATAAAGTATCAGGACAATTATTTTCTACTAAGACATGCAGGACAATAATGAACTGTCTGTGTGTCTCTTTTTACTTATAGATTTGCAGATTTACAAATGCCTACAGCGGTTTTTCTAACTTAATAAAGCATCTAAAAGTGTGACACTGATGTATAATGTCCCCTTTTGTGCTGTAATGTGGTGTAATGTGATTCAAATGCAGTGTGTGTGTGTGTGTGTGTGTGTGTGTGTGTGTGTGTGTGTGTGTGTGTGTGTGTGTGTGTGTGTGTGTGTGTGTGTGTGTGTGTGTGTGTGTGTGTGTGTGTGTGTGTGTGTGTGTGTGTGTGTGTGTGTGTGTGTGTGTGTACCATGAATTGCTGTACGTTTAGAGACTGAGATTACACAATATCATGTTGACATCATTTAAAATATAACATTTTATACATCTTTACAAATCCTCTGATTCAAATTGTACCTGAAAATCCACAATCTTAAACTCTCATTTATCAGAAGAGGAACTTTGTTTCAGAAAGACCTTTTTTAATGTCAAATTTATCATCAAAGCTCAACAGGTATATGTAAGAAAAACGGTTTTACAGTGTAATAAAGTGTTTGAAAATCAAATCTATATGTCTAAAATATGTACATTTGTTAACCAATAATCTCATTTATTATAAATACTATCAAAATGAAAAATCCTTTGCATTGAATATTCACTGAACTTCCACAATTCTTAAACATTTTATAAGTCTCTCATAAATGGGTTTATGTTTTAGATGTTGTTAACATGTCCATATTTTAATGTCTATCCATCCATAGAAAAAAATGTGTTAAAATCACATTTTTAATTTACAAGCCTACAAATAAGTTTCTTCAACCATTTTTGATTATATTTTATAAAACCTTTTAAAAACCTTTAAAAATTCTACCCTAAAAATACATTGTTAGTACAAATACAAATTCTATTAACACAATAACTCAATGATATAATATGCATTCATGAACAACTTATTCATTTTTAGTTTGATACATAAAGGTTTACAAAAGTAAAATGATAAAATAAATGAGATAAACATAAAAATCCAACAGGCAATAGGATCACTAAGGATAGCTTAGCTTTATGTCTTGTTTAAAGGGTACCTATTATGGCATTTAAAATGTTCCTAATATTGTTCTGGGAGTCCCCAACAACAGTTTTACAAGCATGAAATGACAAAAAACACTTTTGTTGTCTTATAATATGCATTTATTTTAACCTGATTTGCTCACCGACTCCCATGTGAATCGTTTAGCGAGTCATTTTTCCAAACCCCGCCCTTGCGTGACGCTAATCTGCGGTGATATGTTAGCGACCATAGCCCAAAGGAGTGACACCGAGCCGACGGGGTGTCATTGGTTGTTGCCTTAAATCTTACCCAGATACAATAGTGCTATTTTCTGATTGGCTAACAACACCAGACGAACAACACCAGAGGAGCTTGATTCCTGCCGGTTCCACAGTGAGAGCAGCGCGGCCAGAGTTTTGGGCGCTGCGGCATATTAAATATATTACAAATAGTTTTTCAGCGTGAGAAATACAATGTGTGGCGGGAGAGCATGACAAAAGACCGAAATGAGTGACTGTCACGCTCAATGCGCAACACTTGAGAGCCCTGCATATTTCAATACAATTGACATTGAAGACCTAGAAGCTGCGCTGTGCGTACAAAACACACAAAATAATTATTGACCATGATACATAAAACATAAAAGCAACAATTAATATTAATAATAGCCTACTTACAGGTTGTGATTCGGAGAAGGAAGCTGATCCAAATAAACTCGGTACTGAACCTTCAGTATCAGCCGGCTCGCAAATCCATAGTTTATAGCATTTAGGTTTGTGAAGCAATCATCTTCAAAATGACGCGAACACAACAAGGTTCGGCTATACTTCTGTGGTATAGTTGTATATATGAACACAGAACAAAGTTCGGCTATACTTCTGTGGTATAGTTGTATATATGAACACAGAACAAGGTTCGGCTATACTTCTGTGGTATAGTTGTATATATGAACACAGAACAAGGTTCGGCTATACTTCTGTGGTATAGTTGTATATATGAACACAGAACAAAGTTCGGCTATACTTCTGTGGTATAGTTGTATATATGAACACAGAACAAGGTTCGGGCTATACTTCTGTGGTATAGTTGTATATATGAACACAGAACAAGATTCGGGCTATACTTATGTGGTATAGTTGTATATATGAACACAGAACAAGGTTCGGGCTATACTTCTGTGGTATAGTTGTATATATGAACACAGAACAAGATTCGGGCTATACTTATGTGGTATAGTTGTATATATGAACACAGAACAAGGTTCGGGCTATACTTCTGTGGTATAGTTGTATATATGAACACAGAACAAGGTTCGGGCTATACTTCTGTGGTATAGTTGTATATATGAACACAGAACAAGGTTCGGGCTATACTTATGTGGTATAGTTGTATATATGAACACAGAACAAGGTTCGGGCTATACTTCTGTGGTATAGTTGTATATATGAACACAGAACAAGGTTCGGGCTATACTTCTGTGGTATAGTTGTATATATGAACACAGAACAAGGTTCGGGCTATACTTCTGTGGTATAGTTGTATATATGAACACAGAACAAGGTTCGGCTATACTTATGTGGTATAGTTGTATATATGAACACAGAACAAGGTTCGGGCTATACTTCTGTGGTATAGTTGTATATATGAACACAGAACAAGGTTCGGGCTATACTTCTGTGGTATAGTTGTATATATGAACACAGAACAAGGTTCGGGCTATACTTCTGTGGTATAGTTGTATATATGAACACAGACCAAGGTTCGGGCTATACTTCTGTGGTATAGTTGTATATATGAACACAGAACAAGGTTCGGCTATACTTATGTGGTATAGTTGTATATATGAACACAGAACAAGGTTCGGGCTATACTTCTGTGGTATAGTTGTATATATGAACACAGAACAAGGTTCGGGCTATACTTCTGTGGTATAGTTGTATATATGAACACAGAACAAGGTTCGGGCTATACTTCTGTGGTATAGTTGTATATATGAACACAGACCAAGGTTCGGGCTATACTTCTGTGGTATAGTTGTATATATGAACACAGAACAAGGTTCGGGCTATACTTCTGTGGTATAGTTGTATATATGAACACAGAACAAGGTTCGGCTATACTTCTGTGGTATAGTTGTATATATGAACACAGAACAAGGTTCGGCTATACTTCTGTGGTATAGTTGTATATATGAACACAGAACAAGGTTCGGGCTATACTTCTGTGGTATAGTTGTATATATGTACTGTAGCCACTTAGTCTTCAAATGCTCCTCACTGGGCAGATGAAAAAAGTTTGCTTTTGCGTCGCACTTCAAAACACAGCAGCGTCTCCTCGACATGATAGTTTTCCCTGGCGTCTCCGAACGCAATAAGTGGGTATATCTTATTCAAATAACTTGTACAGGTGACGTCATAAAGTTAGAGAAAAAGCATCGTTCGTCTATCGATTCATATCAGCGACTCAGAGTCGACTCTTACTTTTGAGAGACAATAACTTTGTATACGGTGAACTTTCATGTTTAAAACTTTGCAGGATGTTTTCGTTCACTTAGATCTATGTTACACACTACATGAAGGGCAATTTTCAAAAATCCATAATAGGTACCCTTTAATAAAGCTCATAAAGATAGAGCTGTTTACTGTTGAACACATGAGTTTTTTTTTTGTTTGATAAACCAAAGGGCCTATATTACTTCATCTCACATAAAACCCTATATTGGTTTCTGCAGTCTTTATCACACCATTTGTATTGGCCGTCCTCCTTCTCTATGGCACCGCAGTGCTCAGACATCAGATGTTCTGGTGGACTTCCTCCTTTCCAGTTACTCCAGTTTCTCACATTAAGGCCGTTGATCCAAATCCAGAATCCGAAAAGTCGAGACTGTCTGAGTCCCATCCAAACTGGCCCGGAGATATTATGAACTGTTCTTTCTAGCTCTCGCTCAGTTTCTATCTGATCGTTCTCAGACTGGATGGTCAGGAGTCCAGTTGTATTTGTGTTACTGTCGCAGTAATCCAGAGCTTCCTCCCAGGACATATTACTCTCACTGACATGAATGAAGCTTTCTGACAAAAAGTATACAAAAAAGAGTTAAATACTTTCACTTTGAATTACAAAAGTATGCGATGCTAGACCATAACTTATTTGAATTTCAAAGCAAGTGTTGTGTTGTCTTACTATAGCATAGAGGATAGGAGGTACTACAAGGAGGTACTGCAAACCAGCTGCCATTTGAATCCATCATAGCTTCAGGATATTGTGAGCTGGTGTAAGGGTTCCAGTTTCTGTAAGCAGATTTTCCTCCATCAGCCCATTCCACCTCGTCCTCCAGCAAGCCGATCCAGAAAGGATTGTTATACTGTTCTCTTGCCTTCATCACTTGTTCATTTTCCGCCTCATCTCTGATACTGACCAGATCAGTGTGATTCTCTCTACAGTAACGCTGAGCCTCAAACCAGTTTCTGTTTTCAGGAATTAAACTGTATGATCGTCCATCTATAGCTGCAAGAAAATGATTATGTTTTAATTCATTGTAAAATTAAATATTTATAAGGTAATATTTGATTACCTTGATAACACATAAAGTGTTTTTGCGTGCTACATTGGAGAGATTCCCAGCCTCCATCAGCTTTCATAGCAGCACAGCTTTTCCAACTAACTGTAAGATTTCTGTCAAATGTGACATCATCACCATTTGACCATTTCTTTCTGAGATTTCCTCCACGAGTACCAATCCAGCCACTAGACACACAAGGTATATCTTTATTTTTACTTTTGATCAGGTTAGATAGTTCCACGTTGTCCTGTTGGTCATAGACTGTGACGAGGCCAGTGTAGTTTATTTTGCATTCTTCCTCAGCAATTTTTCTATTAGTTTTTTTCATTACCATGTAGAATTTTCTTAGTCGACCCTCAGCAGTGGAAGGAGGAAATGCTGAGGAAAAATATCAGTTTTTAGAATTTACTGGAAAAACGGGGAGAACATATGTGCATACAGTATATTATGTACATAATAAAATAATGAATAACTTTAAATATGAGAACTTGATAAATCTTTAGATATGCAGTCAATATTTCAACTTAAAAAGTTAACTTCAGTTGATGCATTACATTTTTTTAGTATAATCAAATTGGCTGTACTAGTAATTTCAACTTAAATAATATAAACTGACTTGGATCTCATAACTTAAAATGTTTAAATTACTTAAATTAATTTGATGAGTTAAAACGATGTAAAAACATGTAAAAACACAACATGACATCATGACTTTTGCGTAAACATACACGCCACTTTCAAGTCAAATGGTGTGTTATCTATACGCATTTTGAGCTATCCTCCCAGGGCAGTAACTACGCCGTTAAATGTGCGTGTATGTACACGGCGTTAAATGTCCCAGCGAAACGAAGCAAAATGTAGATCTACATCTGGGGAGCCATATTTGTTTTCCTAAGATGGTAGGGGAAGACTCATAAATGGTATTAACCCCAGTGACGGGTAGGTTTAGGGACGGATTGGGGTTGGTCATATATTTATATATACAGTAATGTAACGTTAAGTCAACGGCGTTCATAAACACGCTGAAAATCGATTATGCGTGTTGATAGCACACCAAAAATGGAAATACGAATTGCCGTGTCATACATACGCCATTTCATGAGATCATCTGAAAAACAAGTTGTAATGACTTTTTGATCATATGCATTTTTACAGTGTCGTCATGCTGTGGAAATGCTATTTATCATTTATAAAACATTACCATATAAACAGTACAATACTGCCTTTTGATGACTCGTGTGATACAGATACTTTGTCTCATCAACTGTTTGATACCCATTGTGCAGAAACAATTATTGATTGTTTTATATCTGTTTATTATTGACACTGAATCATCATAAGACTGTCATGGTCCATGTCCTTTCTGTGAGTTTGTGTTTTTGTGGCTGAGCACATGTTTTTGGCATGTTTTCTGGCCATATACTATTGTCTGTATGATGTTCGGGGCATGGCATCTGGATCTTCTTTCGGTCCTGCATGCTATGTTTTCTGTTTTCAGAAGCGATAAATAATTCTTTATTATACATTTTTAAGGCAAGACAAGTAGTTTGTTGAGGGTTGGTTTGTAAAGAAGGACTACACGTCTGTGCATACACACACACACACACACACACATACACACATATATATATATATATATATATATATATATATATATATATATATATATATATACAGTATATATATATATATATATATATATACAGTATATATATATATATATATATATATATACGCTCATATATGGACTGAACACGTGATGCGCATGTGCACGCCGTCTGCGTTTTTAATGGTTTGCGTTTCTGAGGTTTGCACAGAGATTACCTTTTTTTTTCTCTCACATTTTTCAAGGCTTGCACCTTGGAATCTATTTCAGGGTTTGTGTTCTTGAGCCGCCAGGCACTGTTTTGTGTGGATGAGCGGGCCGGAGTGCGTTGAGTGTTTTCGGTTTGAACGGTGTTGTGTTAGCGGACCCTAAGTTGATAACTAATGATCTTTAAAACGGAAGTGAATCAATCGAAACTAACTTTAGCTGGACAATAACTTTATTCTAGAGCTGCTGTAAAGCCAAAACTGTCACGGTGTGGGTTTTGTGCATAGACATAATATAATACATAGACGCCCTATTGGCCGCTGGAGCGCACGTCAATGACGCCGCCATATTGGGGAGAGCAACTTTCCCATACCTCTCATCCCGGGAATTGAGAAAAATGCCTGTTTTGTGCGCTGCTTGGGGCTGTACAAATCGCCACACAATTGAAAACAGCTTTCGAGGAATTACAGCAGGCAAGACTGAACGTTTGTTTTTGGTTGTATTTGGTCATGATTTAATTAGTAGGCTAATAATAATAATAATAATAATAATAATACATTTTATTTATAGGCGCCTTACATGACACTCAAGGACACCTTACAGACACAATAAAACAATCAACAATAATCAAATAGCTACTCATTATTAAAACCTTGGATACAAGTATTATAATATAAAAATAATCACATAAAAGCCTGCCGGAAAAGATGGGTCTTAAGGCGAGATTTAAAAACATGAATACTTTCACTGTTGCGCACATCCTGTGGCAGCAGGTTCCATAAATAAGGAGCTGCATGACTAAAAGCTTGGGACCCCATAGAAGTAGTGCGAGTTCTAGGGAGAACAAGAGAGAGTGAAGAAGACGATCTTAAAATCCGAGAGGGAATATAAATATGAAGAAGGTCCAATAAATATGAAGGGGCAAGGTTATTGAGTGCTTTGAAAGTAAGAAGAAGAATTTTGAAATTGATACGATATTTTACCGGGAGCCAGTGCAAGTGTTGTAGTACGGGAGTAATGTGTTCAGCTAGAGGAGTTCTGCTGATGATTCGGGCAGCCGAGTTCTGTACTAATTGGAGTTTATTAAGTACCTTAGAAGGCAACCCATACAAAAGACTGTTGCAAAAATCAATACGGGACGTAACTAGAGAATGGACTAGAATTGCCGTGCTCTTTACTGAGAGAGCCGGGCGAAGTCGATTGATATTGCGTATATGAAAATAAGCAGAGCGGATGAGATTGTTTATATGTGCTTCAAATGAAAGAGTACTGTCCAAAATGACCCCCAGACTTTTAACTTGTTTAGATATAGAGACCGGTAAATCATCAATTTTCACAGATGAGCATTTAGATTTCGACAGATTGTTTTTTAAGCCAACTAGAAGAATTTCTGTTTTACTGGTGTTGAGTTTAAGAAAATTTAAAGTAAACCATTCTTTAATCTCTGCCAAACAGTCTGAGAGGACAGATGGAGGAAAATTAGCGGAAGGTTTAGAGGACAGATAAAGTTGGGTGTCGTCGGCATATAGGTGGAATTGAATGCCAAATTGCCTAAAAATATTACCAAGGGGTAAAAGATAAATGATAAAGAATAGAGGACTCAATACTGAGCCCTGCGGGACACCAGTATTGACAAATGAAGTCTTTGAACAGAACTGCTTCAACTGTACAAATTGAGTACGGCCCGTAAAATATGATTGAAACCAAGTCAAATGGGTACCAATTATTCCAATAGACTCCAATCTGTGCAACATAATGTTGTGTGATATAGTATCAAATGCTGCACTTAGATCAAGTAAAATTAGAATAGATAAAAGTCCAGAGTCAGCAGCTAACAATAGGTCATTGGAGATCTTAACTAGAGCAGTCTCAACTATGGTAAGGTCGAAACCCAGATTGAAATTGCTCGTACAGACCATTGTGGGACACATGATTCTGGACTTGAGCTGCAACACACCTTTCCAAAATTTTAGAAAGGAAAGGAAGAGTTGACATGGGGCGAAAATTATCAAAGTTACTTGAATCAGCCCCCGGTTTTTTAAGTAAAGGAATTATCACAGCAGTTTTCAATTGAGATGGAACAGTTCCAGAAGTAAGTGAAGAATGTATTATTTTCATAATTAAAGAAGATAGAGAAGACAAGCAGGATTTAACCAAGTACGTTGGAATAGGGTCCAACTGACATGTGGTAGATTTACTCCTATTAATAATATTGCTTACTTCCTCGATGGTTGGAATTTCAAAAGAGGAAAGCATAGAACTAAGAGGTTGATCAGAACAAGGGTTAAATTGACAGCTATCTAACTTTGTCACAGACATTTGTTGATGAATGTTTTAAATTTTTCTTTTGAAAAATGACAGAAAACTTTCACAGAGATCAGCTGAGTAAAGATGTGAGGGAAAAGAATCAGGTGGTTTTAAAATATTATTTACCACAGAAAAGAGGGTTCTTGTGTTCCCTTCGCCAGAACTAATCACACTGGCAAAGTAATCGGTTTTAGCTGTAGTAAGGGCAACCTACTACATTAATAATAATTTTATAATAATTTTTCATATGAATAATTTTTCATATGCTCAGAATACAGTTCTTTATGCACCACGAGTCCAGTCTTAACATATAATCGCTCCAGGCGTCGACCTTTAACTTTTAACATGCGTAGTTCTGGAGCAAACCAAGGAGCAGACTTTACAAATGAAACCGACCTGGGCCGGGTTTCCCGATAACGATGTATCTTAGCTCTTAAGAGCGCTCTCTACGTGCAAGGTTACGAACGCTCGCGGCAATTCCCCCGTGCGTTTCCCAAAAGTGCCCTTAACATGAACGCGCGAGAACGCGCTCTACGTGCTACTTAAGCATCGCTGTCCATTCGCGAAGTGCTGAAATATAACCTTATATGGAACCATATTCTGAACGTTTAACCTAAAAATCGTCATTTGTTGTGGATTAGAAATCAAGACAAGTCTAAAGCATCTATACAGGCGGAGGCACTGACAAAATGGCTGAGAAAAAAAAACAGAACAAAAAAAAAACAAGAGAAGATACCTTTAAAAAAGGTCAAATTAATGTCATTTTAGAGGAGATAGAGCGAAACAAAGACTTTATTTTTAACAGATTTAAAGGACATCATACAAATAAGGAAAAACAAAACATCAGGGAGGACAACATTGCAAACTAAATGCAACCAGCGGCGTTCAAAGATCAGGGAGGTCCGCAAAATACATGGCTGGTTTTCGTGCACGTCAGCAAGTCATTGGCAATTTTTTTTAAAATTCATCACTATTTTGCCCAGTTTTTAAAACATGATTCCCACATTACTTCGTTTATGATTTTTTTCTCATTCATTTAATTTAGATGTGTATTTAAAAAAATTTCTTCCCTTTTTAATTATTTCATTTATAAATTAATTTAAACAAAACACGAGTACAATAATAAAGTATACAATAAAGTACAATCAAAACCTTATATTATACTCACGTTGCAGTGTAATCTGTTAAATCGAGATAAAGTGTAATCTGCCGGTTGTCCTGCAGGTGACCTCATATATCTGTCTTCTTACGATGCACTTGGGGATGTACGATTACTCCAGAGCACTCGTAGTTCTACGAAGATTTTCAAGTGCTACTTAAGTTACGATGCTTTTGGGAAACAGACCACAATATTAAGATCAGTCGTACGATCGTTTTTACGATCAACTTAGGCTTACGATGCTTTTGGGAAACGCAGCCCTGGTTTTTAATGGAGCACAGACATCTAAGATAGTTTGCAATCCAGTATTGTAATGTAGAACCAGGTCGTCTGGGGTGGAATAGTGAACATTGCTACAAAGGTTGGAAAATCCTTCAGCAAAGATCGCAACATCAATGTTTTTTAAGTTCCGGAATGAGATAGAACGACATAGATTATGCTTAAAAACAGGTAACTGAACATTAAACGAGACCAGCATATGATCTGATAAGGACAGATCAGAGGTAGTACAATTCTGAGGAGTTACACCTGAACAACACACAAGATCCAGGGTATGACCTTTTACATGAGTAGGTGAATTAATAAATTGATGTAAACCAAAGCCATCAAGACATGATAAAAAATCCCTTGTGGATACACTACCAGTATTATCAATATGAATATTAAAGTCCCCGAGCAGAATCACATTAGGAGACAATGAAGAAAGAAAGGTTAAAAACACAGAAAGTTCATGTAGAAAAAGAGAGTTGGTCTTAGGAGGGCGATAAACAGTAGCGAGAATCGTAGGAATTGACCCAGTAATTTGCAATGTAGTAGATTCAAATGAGGTGTATTCAGTCATGGGTATTTCTGCGACTTTCCATTTATCATTATGTAATATTGCTAAACCCCCACCACGGCCCGATGCACGGGGTTTGCAGATGTAAACATAGCCCGGGGAGTAGAATGGTTAAGTTGAGAGAAGTCATTACTTTGTTGCCACGTCTCAGTCAGACAAAGAAAGTCAAACTTACGATCCGAGAGCAGATCATACACAACAGGACCTTTGTTTGACAGCGATCGAATATTCCATAATCCAAACGTAAGATCATTCTTACCGGCTTTTGTGTCAGCTAATCTGGGTAGCTTTGCTAACACACTGTGGTCCGTGGCCCATGGATATTTCTTTGAGGGACGAGGGTTGGAAGACCAGAGAGATGGTATTGTTCTTGATGTATCCGATACGTAACCTTGTCGGGACCCCGATGTATGTATTTGCGTCGTGGGTGATAAGCAATGTCCCGATGATGAAAGTGTAGAACAGCTCGCAGAGGCGAAAGCGCAGTTCAAACAGTTCCTCCGCCGTGTATTGATGAATTAAAATCACAGGGCGAAAGCCAGAAGAAATGATAAACCAGACGAATACGATCCAGGAAAGTAATTTAGTGAACTTCATATTCCCACTCTGCGACACAACTGTGCGTCAATCCGAGCCAACAGTTAGACCGCTCCAGAAACAAAGTTTCCGATGTAGACAAACTCTGGTTATTATTGCAACTTTGACAATAAAACAGCCGCTACAGCTGAGTAAAAGCGTAAAACAGCAATATCAGTAGCCTATCTGGAGCAGCGGCAGCCAACGTGCGCCAGCGTTCACTCCCAGTGTAAAAAGTTTATGTCTAATAGTAACGTTCAGAGGATAAATTGAAAAATACTACTGTTATTGTGTCACGAAATGTAGTTTTAATAGTTTTTCAGTCTACAATGTAGTTGTTTAAAGCTCAAATATGTGGTTTGTTTATAAAGATAGCGCCTATTTAAAAATTCGATCTGACGTTTTCGGAGTTGTAAGATGCGATCACCGGGCGCTCAGCGCTCATTAACCCCGCCTGGAACAGCCGTACCTCGGCCAGTCCGTCTGACGTTTGCCGCCGGCTCGGATGTCTCTAGTCTAGTGGTTAAACATGAGATATTATAACGGGCGATCTTTGGTCTCAATAATCTATAAATGGTTCCCTGGTAAATCGTTTTGGCTGAGGGCAAAGTGAAGTTTCATAACTTTATATTTAGGCTTTTATAACGTTGTATCCTGCTTTATGTTTGACTGAAGCTACTTCTGTTATAATGGCTATTACTGATCAATTCAACTGAAATTTAACAAAAAGAGTTAAATATTAAATATAACTCACTATTTAACTTATTTTTTATTGTGTATATTCTGTAATTGATATTTCTTATTCTATTGCTATTATTATAGTATTATTAATAAACCATATGCTATTATCAATGTTTTTATGATTGTAGTATTGTACTTATAATATTGTATAATTATACTTTTCATTACTATTTTATTTTCTGTATACTATTTGTTTATTTTAATGACTAAACTATTTACTATTACTTCTCACAAATGTTATATTACTGCATTGCACAGTAGTTGTACCATAACATATGTATTATCATAAGGATCCATCAGTTATCTTCGTTATTGCTCAAATCTGGTCAATCACAGAAAATGCTTTTTCCACAATAAGAAAACTTAAATTATATCTCAGTATGGGGGTCTTCATCATTCTTATCCAAGAATAAAAAGCCAGATACATGACAAGCCTGAGCTTTGACCATTCTTTATTAAAAAAATATTTTACAAGTGTAACTATTGAGATTTTAAATAACTAGAGATGGAACTTTTTGTACACCACATAAAAACCACTGAAATCGGTTGATAAATATAAAAACAGTTTTTGTTTTTATCCAGAAAAAAATGCAGCTCACCCTTGATTACAGTGCAGTCTTGCCCTCCGCAAAATGGCGGACCCGTTGACGTATCGCAGCAACGTTCCAAAGTGGCCAATAGGGCGTCTATGTATTATATTATGTCTATGGTTTTGTGTCTTGTTCCTTGTTCTTGTCTGTCACGTGATTCCCCGTTTGTCATGTGATCCTGCCTTGTGTCTTGTCATTTGTTAATTGTTCACTCAGTGTCCACAGGTGTTCCTTGTCTTGTTTATTAGTCTCTTGGTGTCTCGGATTAACCACGCCCCCTTGTTGTCTTGTTTAATTTGTCTGCTGGTGTATTTATACCTCTGTTACTCAGTTGTTGTTTGTCGGTCGTTGTTGCTTGAACGGTGTTGTGTTAGCGGACCCTAAGTTAATAACTAATGATCTTTGCAACGGAAGTGAATTATTCAAAACTAACTTTAGCAGGGCAATAACTTTATTGAGCTGCTGTAAAGCCAAAACAATATCTGCTACTGTAATCTCCTATCACTGTAAAGCTGCTTTGAAACACTATATTGTTAAAAGCGTTATATAAATGAAGGTGACTTGACTTGACAACAACAATATGTAGTGCTGGGCGGTAAACCGGTTCAAACCGAAAACCGGTTTATATTTTCGTTACGATGTTGATTTTTAATAAACCGCCATACCGGTGTATTTAATTACACAGCTGCGCCGCGCGACACTGTTTCAGACGGACCCTTACAATGTCGCACTTCTAAGCAGCGACTGCGAGGCGAGGGTAAACAGCAGTGCTCCGGTGTTGTGTTACAGGGAAGATGGATGCTGCAGAACTAGCGTAAAACTTCAAATAATAGCCCAGGCTTTTATTTTCCCAAATCGTCGAACTGCACCGGCTTGTAGGCTATTTGAGACAGGCGTCTATATGAGACAGGCCTTTATAATTTAGTGTTGAGATGTTGTTCATTGAGTGTAGACCTAGACTCTCTAATCTCTAAAAAATCGTACTCGGTTACTAACGTAACCTCGGTTCTCTCTAGAGAGGGAACGAGTACTGCGTAATATCTTACGCTATGGGGAAACACTCTTTCCTCGAGATATTGAAGCCAAAAATTATCCTTAATTTTTTTAATCATGCAAAACGCTTTTGCAGCAGCAAGCAGACAAGGGCGAAACAGCTCGCGCGCCCATTGGCTGCCTCGCTGGAAAAGCTGCAGCCTATCGAGTGAAGGCACTGCGTGACGTAATGACGAATGAAGACGCTTCGCGCTCATTTCGTCATGTCCCGCCAGTATAGGCGTGGTCTCGCCCTATAAATACCCCTCGATAGCTGTATTTCTCTGATTTTGTACACCGAAGCGAACCAGAGCATAGTTCAAGCACGGCAAGATACGCAGTACTCTCGTTCCCTCTCTAGAGAGAACCGAGGTTACGTTAGTAACCGAGTACGTTCTCTTACGAGAGTATCTCTCGTACTGCGTAATATCTTACGCTATGGGGACCCCATACAAAACGCCGTGCGGACAGGGATCCAACACCAGAGTCCCGGGGCAAAGCCCGGGGCACATCTAGTGCATAATCACCATAACTCACATAGAGTAGAGGAGGAGAGGCTAGAAGCATCACTCCTTTATAAAGTCCCGTAGGGATACTGACCCGTAAGGGCAACATAGCCGCATTGGCGGCCAATAAGCCCGAAGTTCAGACCGCCAAAAGCTTAGCTTGTAGGGCGGGCACCTCCAGGTTATAGTACTTGATAAATGTCGACGGCGAGGCCCAGCCCGCAGCCGTACAGATATCCTGCAGGGAGACCCCGCTATACCATGCCCACGACGAGGCCACGCCTCTTGTGGAGTGCGCTTTGACACCCAATGGGCACCGCAGGCCCTTGGAAGTGTAAGCCAGCGCTATGGCATCCACTATCCATCTGGATAGGCTCTGTTTTGAGGCGGCGAGTCCCTTAGAACGGCCGCCAAACAAAACGAAAAGCTGCTCGGTCTGCCTGAACCCAGCCGAGCGGGACACATAAGCCCTTAACGCCCTGACAGGGCAAAGGAGACTCGCGTCCCTCTCCTCATCGAGAACCGGAAGGGCTGACAGGGAAATCACCTGGGCCCTAAACGGTGTATTGAGGGATTTCGGCACGTAGCCGTGCCTCGGTTTGAGTACGACCTTTGAGTCGTTAGGCCCAAACTCCAGACATGACGCGCTTACAGAAAGCGCCTGCAAGTCCCCTACACGCTTCACTGAAGCGAGAGCCAATAGAAACACCGTCTTAAGGGACAGGTGCCTCATATCCGACAGCTGGATCAGCTCGAACGGGGCGCCTTTCATGGCCTCCAAGACCGTGGAAAGGTCCCAAGCCGGGACTGAAGGGGGCCTGGGAGGATTTAATCTCCGAGCCCCTCGTAGGAAACGCACGACTAAGTCGTTTTTCCCCAGTGACTGGCCAGACACCGGTTTAGCAAACGTTGCTATGGCCGCCACATACACTTTGAGCGTGGATGGGGTCCTTCCCTTATCCATCAGCTCCTGAAGGAAGGCAAGCACTTCCTCAACCCCGCAGTCCACGGGTGAAAAGCCACGGGCTCGACACCAAGTAGAGAACACCGACCATTTCGAGGCATAGAGCCGTCTGGTAGACGGAGCTCTAGCCTGTGCGATCGTGTTTAGCACTCCTTCTGGGAGGCTAGCGGGTACCCGTTGATGGCCCATGCGTGCAGGGACCACAGTTCCGGGTGAGGATGCCAAATCGAGCCCTCTGCCTGAGAGAGGAGATCTCTCCTCAACGGTACAGGCCACGGGGCAGTGCTGGTCATCCGCATCAGGACCGGAAACCAAGCCTGGTTCGTCCAGAGCGGAGCCACAAGCAGCACTGGGCATCCATTTTCCCTGATCCGCTCCAACACCTGTGGCAGGAGCGAGACCGGGGGAAAAGCATACAGGGGACCGCTGGGCCAAGTATGGGCCAGCGCGTCCCTGCCCTTTGAGAAGAATACTGGGCAGTGAGCGTTCTCGCGGGACGCGAACAGGTCCACCTGCGCTCTGCCAAACGTTTCCCACAGTAGCTGGACCGTCTGCGGGTGCAGCGACCATTCTCCTGTCAGGACGTTGTCTCTGGACAGCATGTCTGGACCCGTATTCAGGTGCCCAGGCACGTGCGCCGCTTTCAAAGAAAGGAGGTTGCGCTGGGCCCAGACCAAGAGGGGTTCCGTCAGCCTGCAAAGGCGTGCGGACCTGAGGCCGCCCTGGCGATTTATGTACGCCACCACTGACTTGTTGTCCGACCGGACCAAGACGTGGTGGCCCCTCACCAGGGGACAGAAGCGCCGCAGCACTTTGTCGACTGCTATCAATTCCAAGCAGTTTATGTGAAGGAGCTTCTCCCGCTCTGACCATAGGCCAGCCAACGGTCTGCCCTCGAGCAGCGCTCCCCACCCCGTGGTGGAGGCGTCCGTAGACACCACTTTCACCCTTGAGGCGGTCCCCAGACTCACACCAGACTGATACCAGCTGGTTACTTTCCAGGGTTCCAGAGCCGAAACGCACCTTTGGTCGACCCTGAGGCGACACCGGCCCGTGGACCATGCCCGGGGCGGGACCCGTGCTTTCAGCCACCACTGCAGTGGGCGCATGCGAAGCAGGCCCAGCTGGAGTGCATGGGATGCTGAGGCCATCAGGCCCAGCATTTTCTGAAACCGTCTGAGCGGGACTATGGAGCCGTGGCGGAAGGATTCCGCGACGCGCTGAATACTTAGTACGCGCTCCGGTGACAGGCGTGCCGTCATGGAAAGCGAGTCTAACACTGTTCCCAGGAAAGAAATTCTCTGGCTGGGACACAGCAGGCTCTTTTCCCAGTTGACCGTCAGGCCCAGTGTCTCGAGATGCTCGAGCATTGTGGCCCTGTGTTCTATGAGCTCTGACCGTGATCGAGCTAGAATCAGCCAATCGTCCAAGTAGTTCATAACTCGCATGCCCTGAAGTCTCAGGGGCGCGAGAGCCGCGTCCATGCACTTCGTAAATGTACGGGGTGCCAAAGACAGGCCGAACGGCAGGACTGTGTATTGATAAGCCTGGCCCTCGAACGCGAATCTCAAGAATCGCCTGTGATGGGACGCTATTTGTATTTGGAAATACGCGTCTTTCAGATCTATCGACATAAACCAGTCCCCTTGGCGCACTTGCGCGAGGATTTTCCTGGTCGTAAGCATCCTGAACTGGCGCTTCACAAGCGCTTTGTTCAGCTGTCTCAGATCTAGAATGGGTCTGAAGCCCCCATCTTTTTTCGGTACCAGAAAATATCTGCTGTATAAGCCCCCTTCGCTCTGAGCCTGAGAAAGGGGCTCTATGGCCCCTTTGCTCAGTAGTTTCGCTATCTCGGCTCGAAGTAGATGAGATACTTCGTTTTTCACCGAAGTCTCGACGGGCGCCGTACAACGGCGTGGACGTCGTGCGAATTGTAGCGAGTAGCCTCTCTTTATAGTGTTCAGCACCCAGTCTGATACCCCGGGTAGCTTCGACCACGCTTCTGCGCGAGTAGCTAGGGGTAGGATGCAGACCGGGCTCTGGCCGTGACCTGGCAACGGCTCGAGAGCCCCGGTACCCTGGGAACACGACGCCGTGTTTACAGCGTTCGAGGCGGGGGGCGCGCTGGGCACAGCGGGCAGTCTGGCCGCGCTCATAATCTCTATGGCGGGACGCACAGCGAGAGTGAGCGGGGCGTATCCCGTGGGATTCGGCGTGCTTGCGGGAGGATGTGGGCGCAAACCTACGGGCACATCTACAGCACTGTGCACGCTTTCGGCCGGAGCCGATAGATTGTGTGTTGGTTTCGTTTTTACAGAAACCAAGGGACACGGGGCATGCAGCGTGAGCGGGCATTGTATGGGCGCAATCGCTACATTGTTTGCACAATCGACCTGAGTCAGATTTATGTGTGCTCGCCTCGCACCGTGGCGGGCTGTGTCTGGGTGTGGGAATGGGCACTGGGGCGTGGGCATTCTTACAACACTCATAACACCATCGGCCGTGGCCGGCATACCAGAAAATACACTCTTTATTGGATTTATCTGGGTAGCCATGAAAACGGCTTTTTTGTGCAGGCAAGCGGGCTGAGACACCGGCTGCTTCACTGCTAAATACACTGGCACAGTCACATCGCAAGGAACTGAACGAGCGAATCTTTTCGGTGGGGAGCCGGCCGCAGCGGGATCCGAACACCGTCACTTTCTTAGAGTGGCTAGGAAAGCTTCGAGGCCTCGGGCTTGAGCTCAATCTTCGGCCGAGGCCCGCGCTGAGCGGGGCGGCGTCCAGCAGAGCGAGAGCGCGGTCTCTGATCCCGGGCCTGGCGGCGCTGTGTAGCGGCGGCTGCGGGCGATGCAGGCCGAGGCTGCGAGCTGCGAGCAGACGGCTGCTTAGAGCGACCTGCAGCGGAGCTCGAGCGCTTCGGAAGGAAGTGCTTCATGGCCTGCGAAGTCTTCTGCTCCTCCGAGAATCTGTCCGCGAAATCCTTGACGGCAGATCCGAAGAGGCCCGCAGGGGAAATGGGCGCGTCGAGGAATACAGAGCGCTCAGCTTCCGTCATCTCAGACAGCGTCAACCACAGATGTCTCTCAGCAACGGCGAGAGAGGCCATATTCCGCCCCATGGCCTGAGCAGCGGCTTTAGCGGCGCGTAGAGCAAGGTCCGTAGCGCCTCGTAAATCCGCCACATTGATCGCACCCGGGCCTTCCTCGTCCAGTTTAAGGAGAAGGTCGGCCTGGTAGATCTGCAAGATCGCCATCGTATGCAGCGCTGAGACCGCCTGTCCAGCGGCTGTGTAAGCACGCCCGTGCAGCGATGAAGCGCTGCGCGCGCCGTCCCGCAGAGGGCGGGCAGAGATGCGACGCGACCGCCGCCTCGACAGGAGGAATGGAGAGATATCCTTTATCTCCCGCGCCGGTGACAGAAGAAAAGGCCGCAGAAGTGGAAGTGCGCAGTCTGGCGGAGAACGGGGCGGTCCATGACTTGGCGACTTCGTCGTGGAGCTCAGGGAGGAAGGGGGCGGCCCTAGACTTAGACGGGGCTTCGTCTTTCTTGAGAAAGCGCCCGTCGAGTCTGTTGCGCGGCGGCAAGGCGGGCGCCTCCCACTCGAGGCCGATGCTTTCCACGGCCTGGGTGAGCAGACGCATCAGCTCAGCCTCAATGCCGGGTCTCCTCCCAGAGGGTTGGCTAGACACGTCAGCGGGGGGGAGGTCCACAGAGCTCGCCCAATCCTCGCTATCGGAAGCCACAAGAGAGCATACCTCGGCAGGCTCGTCCAGCTCGGGAGCGGAAGCGGCGGCAGACGGCGGGCGCTGTCCGTCCGGGAGCGACTCAAGTGAAGCCGGCGAAGCAGGCGGGCGAACCGGCGAGCTTTGGCGGGCTGGAGAAGGCTCGGGAGCGCGCTGGGCGCGACGCTTCTTACGGCGCGGCACAGAAGGCTGGGACGCGGGTTCAGAGAACGACGCCAGGCGAGTCCGCAGAGTCGCCATAGGCAGAAGTTCGCAGTGCGGGCATCCACCATCCGCGAGCGCGATAGCCGCGTGCTCATGACCCAGGCAGGACACACAGATGACGTGACGGTCCTCATCGCTGAGTTGGGAGCGGCACGAGCCACAGAAAGGCATCTTTAAAAAGACGCAGCTCTTTTAGAACATATAATGGGTGTTGCGTCACGTAAGCAAACACACACACACACAGTGACAGAGTAAAGGATATAGTACGCCGGAAAGCGCAGCAGGTACGGCAGTTGAAGGCGGCTGGGCCAGCGACTTCAGTAGATGGCACGTCCCGCTGAGAAGGCTACAAGTCAACGGCGCGGCTTCTCACTCTGGATCCCGCGATGCGTGAGCTTCGCGTGAAGAATGAAAAAATCAGAGAAATACAGCTATCGAGGGGTATTTATAGGGCGAGACCACGCCTATACTGGCGGGACATGACGAAATGAGCGCGAAGCGTCTTCATTCGTCATTACGTCACGCAGTGCCTTCACTCGATAGGCTGCAGCTTTTCCAGCGAGGCAGCCAATGGGCGCGCGAGCTGTTTCGCCCTTGTCTGCTTGCTGCTGCAAAAGCGTTTTGCATGATTAAAAAAATTAAGGATAATTTTTGGCTTCAATATCTCGAGGAAAGAGTGTTTCCCCATAGCGTAAGATATTACGCAGTACGAGAGATACTCTCGTAAGAGAACTCCAAATGCTCCACGTGAAACTACAGTCTTCCGACCTTTTACTATCGTGTCTGTCAATTGATTTGGATTAATATGCGCGAGGGAGAGAGCGCAAGACAGCGCTCGTGTTGTTTGAAGACGTGAGAGTGCGCGTGCTCGGCCGGGGCTCTCTCTCTGCTCGTTATGCGCCCTGTCAAGCGCAGCAGTCCAAAAAGAGGAGCGGGTCTGTTGTTTGGAGGTTTTTTCTACTTTTTGTATTGGTTTTTATAAAATAAAAAAGTGAAATTTGCACATTAAAAGTTCTGTATTTTGACTGCAATTGTTTTTGCATTCTGATTCCTCACTTCATTAGAATCATGACTGCCTCTTATTTGTAAACAACAGCATAACTTTCTAGGGCCATGCAAAACCTGTATTACTAGTGTGGAATTATTCTACAATATTCACTAATGACAGTAAAATAGACCATCCTAAGTCAATTTACTGCAGTAATTCCTCTCTCAACCAGTAGAAAATGCTTTGAACACCTGAAAAAAAAAAACAGTCATAAACCGGAAAACCGGCATAATTTTGAAAAAAAACGTGATATAAATTTTTGGTCAAACCGCCCAGCACTAACAATATGCATTATAAATCATTTATAATATTAATGCCATTATATGCATTTTGCAGAAGAACATTGTTTTGGTTGTGCTTTAGCTCTGTGTGACTGTGTGGATGAATACGGTTATCCTACTGCTCATAAAACACTAGGCTTAAAGGAATAGACGGTTTTAACGGCAACAACATAAACAAACGTTTGTGGCCCAAACTTAACTTCTGGTTGAATCAATAACAACAGAGTTCATCTGTAGAAACACGCAAATTACATTAGTTAGCAAGTATGTCTAGTCAGTATTATTTGGGACTAATAGAAGAAAATAGACGTTACTTGGCCAAACTTAAATGTGACACACTAATACGTGTACACAAGGGGGAGGCGTTCAAGGCAAATCGCAGCTTGGATGCTTATAACTATTTTCATACCGGAAAAGTAAAAAAAAAAATCTAACACACACGGATGGAAATACCTGTGTCGTTTATGGGGAAATCGAGGCGGGTCAGATGCTTCCACTCCGCCTGGATCATTGCGATGATATAACCCGTCATCTAACCTTTAAGAGCTTTGTTCCCTTTCAGTCAAGAACGTCAGACGTAGTCGACATCGACTGAAATGGGATCACGCCAGGGAGCCTATTGTCTTCGAGTACTATTGAACGAGCCAATGCACATTGGTGTGCGAGATATGCATCTCACACTCCGCCCGCGGCGCAGGTTTAAATACGGAAGTAGATGCACGCACCATTTGCCTTTCACTTCGGAGCCGAGCTTCATGTCTAGGTATTCTGAAGAGTGTTGTTGTACAACGAGCGAGTGTGTCGGTGCTTCTTCTGGAAGTCTCTCCTGGTGTTGGTGTTAACAGCGCGAGTGCAGCGGTGATCGCGAGCTTCCGAGCTCTCAACTGCTGTTTCCACAGCAACCAAATTCTGTTTGTGTTTGTTTGTCTGACGGCCGGTTGAGGGTGAGAAAGTGAGTGCTTCACTGATACAGGCTGCACCATTCCCCATGTGTGCTCCGGCACTGGTGAGAGTTTTCACTTCCTGAAAGAGCAACACGGGTGGGTTTGTGTCTTTTTCAAGATGTGATTCCGCCCGTGCGTTTCTGGATGCGGTCGTTCCCTGTCTCTCTCTGACGGTCACAATTGTTGCATCACGTGGTTGGGCTTACAGCACACTGAAGCAGCTTTTGTGAACAGTTCATGTTTCCATTGCGGGAATATGACTGTCGCAGTGTTGAAATCGAGACTCGGTTTGTCCGCTAAGCGCGAGTCCCCATTACCACGCTCTGCCCTCAGGTGCCACGTGCAATTGGTGATAGGAGGAAGGGGCGGAGCGGGGGGGTGGCTAATTGGGCTTAAGCCCCGAATGTTTTGTCAAAAGCCCTGAATCTTTTAGGTTTTCAACTTTGTTTAATTTTCTCTCAGTCTTTCTGACTGGAGCGGCAAAAAATGAAACAAAAGCTCTACCACCGTGCGTGGTGGCGGACGGTAATGCATTGCATTGCGCATTACTCAGCTTGTATGCCAACTGCCAATAAAAACTAACGAAGAAGAATATAAATCGTCTTCTTCGTCGTCGTTGTCACCAGGGGCTTGCCGTTGGCGGGCTGTTGTATGTTTCACCGTGACCGGCGTCATAGCGAGCTCACTGGCTCAGCCACCACGGCACATGTTTGCAGTCAGTTGCCTACTGAAAAAATGTGTCACATAAAATTTGATGAAAGTGATGCTTTTTAAAACATATTTATGACAATAAATGAAAGATTTTTAAAATGGCATGTCTATTTTGTCTCTGCGGAGCTGAGATGAGAACAATCGGAACACGGCCGTATTCTTGTGCATGCGCTGCGCATCTAGGTGACACGGATAAATGTACGCAGCAATAATTAATGTTCTTGCGAGATTGTTGCGCGGGGTGTGGAAGCGCGCAAAAGTTCCAGAAATGTACAAAAAGTGCCCTGGTCTTGAATGACAAGGTAAGGAAAATAAGACTAAATCAAAATTAAATAACCAAGACTAGGTTGTCCTTGTGATTTTTCTCAAGAGATGTTTTGAGCATTTTACTTCAGACACCGGATTATCAGCAAACTGCCAAGAGAACGGCTAGCTGGCTACTCAAAATAAACTAGCAATCTATTCAGTCAGCATATTTGAGTTTGATCTGTGTGAATTACAGAAATATAAGACTTGCTAGACCAAGACTCGCAGAGTAGGCTGTGTGTGTGTGTGTGTGTGTGTGTGTGTGTGTGTGTGTGTGTGTGTGTGTGTGTGTGTGTGTGTGTGTGTGTGTGTGTGTGTGTGTGTGTGTGTGTGTGTGTGTGTGTGTGTGTGTGTGTGTGTGTGTGTGTGTGTGTGTGTGTGTCTGTGTGTGTGTGTGTGTGTGTGTGTGTGTGTGTGTGTGTCTCTCTTCATGTGGCACATTATGTTTGGCACATTGTATGGGTCACTCACTATATAACAAGGTAATACATTGTGTAATCAAGTGAAGACTGATTAACAGTAATGTAAACTCTAAATCTTCTACAACAATGCAAAGTATATGCTCTTAACCTTACAGTTTTTCACATTTCATGTAATACTCAATTTATCAATTTCTTTGCACAAAACTCTCCAGAAAGTGCCATTTAATGGTTTATTTTTCAAAAAAAATTCCCGGGGGGGCACCCCCCTACCCCCCTAAGGAAGATCACCCCCACATAATAAAAATAGATATATGCCCCTGGTTTGGGCTAAGCCCCGAATGTTTACATCGTCTGGCTCCGCCCCTGATAGGGGGGTAGTGTTGGAGGTCTCACCGGGTAACCATTCCCTGTGAGCTCCTCACTCCTCCCTTCCACCGCAACCGCTGGAGCCCCCCGTGGTGCGTGCTGGTCCATCTGTAATGGGTGGGCCAGCCATTTCACTCGGGGCTCCCCCAGAGGACAGGACGCCGATTGCAGCATCGGAGGGTGAGCTGGTCTCTGTAGATGATGACTCGACTGCGTTGTCTTCCTCCGGGAGCACAACGTTGCCCGAGCCAGATCCAGAATTGTCAGCTATGCTGAAACGGGCTGCCGAGGCTGTCGGGCTCGAGTGGAACCCTCCACCGTGTCCTGCTCGGTCTCGGCTGAATGATTGGTATCTCGGGGCGGGCCATGCTGGTTCTCAGCCTGCCGCCCCAGTACCCTTCTTTCCTGCCGTGCATGGAGAGCTTACTTGGTCGTGGACGGCATCTTTTACTGCTGAAACCTGCCTGAGTGGTTCTTTCCCCCTCGCTACCCTTGTCGGAGGAGCGGTGAAGGGTAATGAGGCTATCCCTCCAGTGGAGCGGTCTGTTGCGACCCACCTGTGTCCAACGGCCGCTACATCCTGGACGGGGGATCCTTGTCTCCCCTCGCAGGCTTGTGAGTTCGCGTCAGGATTGACGGTCAGGGTTTACAAAGCTTGCGGGCAAGCCGCCTCCTCTTTGCATGCCTTGGCGTTGTTGACTCCCCAATTTACCAGGTTAGATTGTTCATGACGCGGTGGAGAGCTGCACCCAACAGCTCTCTGCCGCCCAGCTCTCCAACACACCCTGTCCCGGCAGCCCGCTGTTGCCTCCACTTCGCCGCCGGTGACAGTCCCCCCGTCTGCCCGTCGCCGAGGGCGTTCACCTGCCGCTGACAGACAGGCAGCCCGGTCTGTCTCGGTCACTGCCGAGCCATGGGGCAAGTGTCAGACGAAGCGTCCCTGAGACAGGCCACCCAGGGATGGCAGGACGAGCTCTTCAGATGGTTACCGTTCCACCACTGGCTCCCCGGAGTCCAGTGGTACCCGAATTGTCAAAAGACCGAAATTCTCCGTCCCTGGGTCCCAAGATGGCGAGGCTGACGGTATGCGACCCTGTGAATCAGCCTTGCAACCCTCAGACCCCTCCTGTTCGCCAGCCGGCAGCACGATGTTTTCGAGGACCTGGTCATCCACCTTCTCACACATCCCCTGCTGCCCCGTGGAGACAGGTAAGTGTGGCACTGCCCACTCAGACCCCACTTCGGGCCGCCCGTGGGCCTTCCGAGCCGGGTCCCTGTCCTCCACCTCGCTGCCCCACCTTGCTGCCCCACCTCGGGTACGCCTGTGGTACCTCTGGTCCCCCTGGCCAGGTTCGATGAAGCCTGGAGAGCGCTTCCCAACCGGTCCAGTTGGCTCCTCCGTACCATCAGGCTCGGCTACACGATTTAGTTCCGCCGGCATCCGCCCAAGTATAGCGCCGTTCGCCACACTTCGGTGTCGAGCGAATCTGCTCCTCTCATGCGTGCGGAAATCACTATCCTGCTGGCGAAGGACGCGATAGAGCAGGTGTCAGTAGCCGATATGAAGACCGGCTTCTACAGCCCTTACTTAATTGTACCCAAGAAAGGTGGTGGGTTACGGCCAATCCTGAACCGGGCCCTTCACAAGCTCCTGTTCAGAATGCTAGCGCAGAAGCACATTTTCCAATGCATCCGTCCCCAAGATTGGTTTGCAGCAATCGACCTGAAGGACGCGTACTTTCATGTCTCCATCCTGCCGCGACACAGACCATTCCTGCATTTCGCAGGGTCAGGCGTATCAGTACAAAGTCCTACCCTTTGGGCTGGCCCTGTCTCCCCGCATCTTTACGAAGGTCGCGGAGGCAGCCATCGCTCCCATGAGAGAGCGTGGCGTTCGCATCCTCAACTATCTCGACGACTGGCTGATACTAGCACAGTATCGGGAGCAGTTGTGCAAACACAGGGATTTGCTGCTCCAGCACATCGACCAGTTGGGACTTCAGGTCAACTGGGAGAAGAGCAAACCACTTCGGGCCGCACAGATAGATCTGTTTGCCTCTCCGGACTCTTCCCATTGTCAGTTGTTTTACTCCCGCACCGAAGGGACCCTCGGCACGAATGCACTGGCCCTCCGCAAGTATGCGTTTCCCCCAGTTAGCCTTATCGCACAGCTACTGTGCAAAGTCAGGGAGGAAGAGGAGCAGGTCTTGCTAGTTGCCCCTTATTGGCCCAACCGGACCTGGTTCCCCGAACTAATACTCCTCTCGACAGCCCTTCCCTGGCCTATTCCTCTCTCAGGGACGTGGCACCCGCGTCCAGACTGTTGGAAACTTCATGTCTGGTCCCTAGACGGGATGCCGAGGTTCTAGGTGATCTACCACAGTCAGTCATAGACACCATCACTTCTGCGAGAGCACCCTCTACGAGGCATGCTTATGCCCTGAAGTGGAACCTGTTCGTTGAGTGGTGCTCTTCTCACCGAGAAGACCCCGAAGATGTTCGATCAGTTCCATGCTTTCTTTCCTGCAAGATGGGTTGGAGCGAGGGCTGTCTCCCTCCACCCTCAAAGTGTATGTTGCCTCTATTGCCGCACATCACAATGCAGTGGATGGAAAGTCCTTGGGAAGGCATGATCTGATCGTCAGGTTCCTGAGGGGAAAAAGGTGACTAAGTCCCCTCCCTCTATACCCTAAAAATTCTGTCTCAAAAGACAGACAAAAAGTTTTCCTGCTTGCTTTGGCCTCCATCAAGAGGGTAGGGGACCTACACGCATTTTCGGTCAGCGAATCGGGCCTGGAATTCGGGCCGACTAACTCTCACATTGTCCTGAGACCCCAGCCTAGATATTTGCCGAAGGTTCCTACCACTCCCTTTCGGGACGAGGTGGTGAACCTGCAAGCGCTGCCCCTGGAGGAGGCAGACCCAGCCCTGGCTTTTCTCTGTCCTGTCCGTGCTCTGCGCCTTTACGTGGACAGAACGCAAAGCCTCAGGACCTCAGATCAGCTCTTCATCTGTTACGGAGACCAGCAGGGGAAAGGCTGTCTCCAAGCAGAGGTTGGCCCACTGGATAGTGGAGCTGCGGGCTGGGCGACACCTAATACGTTTGCTAGATTCTATTGCCTACGTGTCGAGCCAGTTGCTTCCCGTGTGCTCTCTTCACAAAGAAGCCAGTTAACACCGTGAGCCTGATTCAAGTGTCGGCTTGCTGCACCATTCCCCTCCTACAGACTGAATACGTGCGCCATTCTGCTCCAGTTGAGTTCCCCTTCTCCGAACCCTGTTGAGTTCCTCCGCAACCACTTGGCACTGGACGTGGCGGAACGTCCGGTGCTAGGCCTACCACTCGTAAGCAGTGTGGAACCTGTACTAGGCTGGGTCCATATGTTGCGATCCCTACGGTGATCCCATATGTGCATATGTCCACAGTACGGCTCCCTACGGCGAGCCCGTGTCTTTCCCTTGGCAGAGTTCCTCTACAGTCACTGTCCGGTGTTGCTCCCCCCTCTCTAGGCTGGAGCCACCACAGTGACATTCCATATGTTGGACTGCCCGGTCATCTGCCCGGTTCATATGTGTATTCTCCACGTTACCTCCCTTCGGGCAGGATGTGGCTTTCGCAGCGTCCCTTCCTACCATGTACAGGGCACGCTTTCCCAGTGTTACCAATTCTAACTGAGAGGGTCTTGTGGAACAGCAGTGACTTCCTGGCCTAAGCCCTATCCTCTCCGCTATAATGTCGGGAGGATCAGGAGGCTTTTTGTCTAGGCACTGGAAGGTCGCAGGTTTAGTGGCGTTTTCAATGGTTTATCCCATTTCAGTCGACGTCGACTACATTTGACGTTCTCGACTGAAAGGGAACGTCCTGGTTTTGTATGCAACCCACCGTTCCCTGAAGGAGGGAACGGAGGTCGTAATCCCCTTGCCACTTTCGCTGGACCACCGCTGACTCCGAGTTACGCTCGGCTCCTCAGCGAAAAGCAAATGGTGAGTGCATCTACTTTTGTATTTATACCCGCGCCGCGGGGCGGAGTGTGAGATACATATCTCGCACGCCAATGTGCATTGACTCGTTCAATAGTACTCGAAGACAATGGCCTGGCATGATCCCATTTCAGTCGACGTTGACTACGCCTGACGTTCCCTTCTTCAGAACACACATTCTTTTTGATGAAATCTGAGAGATTTCTGTTCCTCCATTGACAGCTACATAACTATGATTTTGTAGCTTCAAAAAGTTTATAAAGAGATCTTAAAACTAATCCATATGAATTGAGTGGCTTATTCCAAATTTTCTGAAGAGACTCAAACACTTTATACGCTGAACAGGTTTAATTTAGGATTTTATTTACATATAAACATTCATCAATGCACACATCAGTTGTGGTAATGATAAAATAATTTTAAAATCAATTTATTTATTTAAAATCAAATTCATTTTAGTACTATGCACAATATAAACAATCTGTATCTTAGTTGCACAGAAAATGTCATTAACAGAAAAAAAAACTTTTACATTTTTCATGCAAAACATGCATAAAAAGCCTTAATTCAATCTGTTTGGAGTAAGCCGCTATTCATTAGTTATGGATATATGGATTAGTTTTACGATCTCTTTATGAACTTTCTGAAGCATCAAAGTGGTAGTTGCGTCGCTGTCAATTGAGGGACAGAAATCTCTCAGATTTCATCAAAAAGATCTTCATTTGTGTTCTGAAGATGAACGAAAGTCTTACGAGTTTGGAACGACATGAGGATGAGTAAATGATGACATAAATTCAATTTTTGGGTAAATCAATGCTTTAAGGGGGGCATCTTCCCTCATCTTACCCTACACATGCGTTATGTGAAATATGAACTTTGATATAGGGAGATTATAGACATACACCTGTCGAGGACCTTGATGATAACATCATTTACATTTTAACATGAAAAAACACTACAATTTCACATGTAAAACAGCTGTTTTTTTTTTTTGTTTGTTTTTTCTTTTGCAAATTTGCTCAGCAACATATGATATAATCATGGTTTAATACTCACCCCAGTGAATGAGCAGGGCAGACATAAATACCAGAGCAATGTATGACATATTGTAAACCAGAATCTGATATTTTATCAAAGGGTCTGAATTTCGTTTATGTGATCTGATGAAGGAAAAATGAGAATTTGAGAAATCAAAATGCCATAATGTGTTCTTTTTTAAAACATCTTCAAATATGTACAGTATTTCCTTCATCTGTATGCTGACTTGAGAAAACAACATTTAAAGGTTAAAAATATTGAGCTGTTACATAAACTGCATTCTTGACTGTAGATAAATAGAGGTAGTAAAGTAGAAATCATCTTCCAGAATCTGCCCGTAAGTTTTGGGAGTTCATTTTTAGTTAAAAATAAACTCCCAAAACTTACAGGCAGATTCTGGAAGATGAATTCTTCAAACAGTGGTGCAAGAGGACGTGGTGCTGGTCTATCAAGAGTCACTCTCAATCTGTCTATAAAGCCTATAAAAAAGTCATTTTTAGGATTCTTTACCTATGAGTTAAATCTATTTTTTGGCTTATTTTATCTGTAAAAGAAAATGTGCCTAATAATTATGCACCCTACATATAAGTCGTTTTTCATTTCCAGCCTCCATGAACAATTATATATCACTTATACATGATTAAATACAAAATTAATAGTAGTTATTAAGATTAGTGTGGTTTGGAATTTGTAAAATGTGCCTATATAATTATGCATGCACTGTAAATGTGTATCGCATCAACAACCAAACAATCAGATATTTAGCTTATAGGCCTACAATCAGTATGTTAGTATAATTTACAGGGTAAGTAATAAAAACTGATCATAAAACAGAGAAAGAAAAGATCCTTCTTACCTGTCGAGTAGGTTGTTTGTTTGTGCTGATGGAAGGAAATGCCAGAATTATTCAAATCATTTAATAAAATTATTCAAATTATAGGATGGGCAAATTCAGTCTGACAACACATGGGCTATTGATGAAATGCTGCATCATTGCATACGCAAAAGGTGTAACAAAATGTTATCATGCGTGTCAAATCACAAAAGGACTGTTCTTACTGTATAGCTAATTTTTCCTGTGTTTTTGTTGGTTTTTTTACTGATTTTTTTTTACTCAAAAAAGTAGATCTATGCATTTTTTTCATTAAAAAGTTGAACTGAAAAGGTAGAATTACTGTTATTTAAAGCACACTACACTCCAAACAATGATTTTATGAAGAGTTCACTGACATTTAAGGAAGAAAGGAAGGGAGAAAATATTTAGCTTTTAATTGCTTTTAAATGCTTTTAAAAAAGAAATATTTTGTGGACATCTGAGACTTATATTACATCTTGTAATAAAGGGGCATAATTAGTCTCCTTTAAAGGATAAAGGCTGGCAATGAAGGAAATAGTCAATGTAGTACCCAGAATTTTTTCATTGTTTATTTTTTTCAGACATGTCAATATTTGAACAATCAAAGATAACACACTCATGACACGAATGAACTGTCTGTGTGTCTCTGTTTACTTATAGATTTTCCCGAGTACAAATGCCTATCAACACAATTTTATCAGTAAAAGTACTCAATGATATAATATGCATTCACACGGAAGCGTTTTGCATTTACTTGAGGAAAACAAATCTACTCTATTTTTCTGAATTAATGAGTTAATTATCTCAGAATTACGAGATACATTTTTCTGGAAAACATTTTTTTCACTGTTTTTATGAATTAATTAATTAGTTACTCATAATTTTGAGATAATGAAGTCATTAATTCAGAAAAACAGAGCAAAAACGTTTTTCCATGAAAAATTATCTCGTAATTCTGAGATAATTAACTCGTTAATTCAGAAAAACAGAGAAAAAAATTTTGTGAAAAATTATCTCATAATTCTGAGATAATTAACTCGTTAATTCAGAAAAACAGAGAACAAAAATTCATGAAAAATTATCTCGTAATTCTGAGATAATTAACTCGTTAATTCAGAAAAACAGAGTCGATTTTTTTTCCTCAAGTTAATGCAATACGCTTCCATACATTCACGAACAACTTTTAATATTCATTTTTAGTATGAGACATAAAGGTTTACAATGGTAAAATAAATGAGATAAACATAAAAACCATAAAGGCAACAGTAAAGTAACACAGTTAGTTAGTGCTAATGAGAGCTTTATTATACGAGAAATGAAGATAGAGCTGTTGAACACATGAGCATTTTTCCTCTTGTTTAGGAGGACGAGAAAGGGCCTACATTAATTCCTCTCACATAAAACTCTATATTTAATTGTACAGTTTTTATCACACCATTTGTATTGACCGCCCACCTCTTCTATGGCACCGCAGTAAATAGGACTCTGTCCTGCTGGACTTCCTTCTTTCCAGCTACTCCAGTTTCCCACAATAAGCCCGTTGATCCAAATCCAGAGTCGAGTCTCTTTAAGTCCCACCCAAACTGGCCCAGAGATATTCCTTCTTTTCAGCTCTCGCTCCGTTTCTATCTGATCGTTCTCAGACTCGATGTGTAGGAGTCCAGAAAAGCTACTGTTGCAGTAATCCAGAGCTTCCTCCCAGGACATCTCAACAGTGCTCACATGAATGAAGCTTTCTGGAGAAATTATTTATAAAATTAGTTGCATGTTTTGTTTCACATTTTAAAGCATCAAATATTTTCTGAACTTACTGTAGCAAAGAGCAGAATAGATTCCCGTGTTATGTTTGAACCAAGATCCTCTAAAACTGAGATATGTAAAACATCCTTGATTTAAACTATTCTGTGTGTAATTAGAATGTCCTCCATCAAACCAGGCAAGGCTGTGATTGTATTGGAGGCCGATCCAGAAAGAGATACTCCCTTTTCCTTCTTTCTTCACTCTTTCATTTTCCGTCTCATTTCTGATAATGACTAAATCAGTGTGATTCTCTCTACAGTAACTCTGAGCCTCAGACCAGCTTCTGTTCTCACGGATTAAACTGTACTCACGATCTGTATGAATGCAGAAAATAATTTTACTCACATGGTATTTAGATATTTATAGGATATAAACAGCTCATGGATCGTTATACTGTTACGATGCAGAGCAGGAAGCAAGAAGCAGGATCCAAGTGCTGCAGTGTTTTTATTAAATAAATTAGACCTTTGACATGGCAGCGTTTACACTTGGCATTAACATGCGATCACCGTGATCCGATCAAGCAGATCGGATCATTAGCCAATCAGGACATGGTGTGTTTATATTTGTTCACATTAATTAGCCTCTGTATCTGGATAACCGATCGGATTTCTGTAGCACCAGATTAATAGTAAAGATGATACAAATTAAACAATATCCCAATTGCTTTCACTCACTCATTTCACTCAGTTGATTATTGTGATTATTGTGATTATTGCGCCTCAAAGTCACTGTCTCTGGATCAGGCAGCTCGGGCTGGTCCAATGTAAAAGGCGGTGGGACCGGTGCTGCAGAGACTGGCACAGCAAGGTCACTCTCCGGCTCTGCTGACTGAGTTGCTCCTTGAGGCTCTGGGTCCGAAACACCCTGAGGATATCGAGGTCGCAACTGGTCTCCGTGATGTCTGTACACTTGGTCAGTTAACTCTCCCTGCACCCGGTACGACACCGGTCCTGTCTGTTGCGTAACTACTCCCGGAATCCATTTAGGTTTATCTCCTGCAGTATTGCGTAAATATACAGGATCATCCACATCAAACTGTCTTTCAGCAGCTCGACTGTCATGCTCCTCCTTCTGCTGATACTGCCTCCTCCTCACCCTCATTGCGATGTTTGGCTTTAGGAAGTCCAACCGCGAACGCACATGTCTCTTCAGGTGCAAATCTGCGGGTGACTCTCCAGTCGCACTGTTGGGAGTTGTGCGATATCGCAGTAGAAAATGCGAGACTTTGTCCTCAACACTCAAATCCTCTCCATCCAGCTTCTTCATGCCTGCTTTGAATGTGGCAACATACCTCTCAGCGAGGCCGTTTGTAGCTGGATGTCTCGGTGCACCAGTTGTGTGAAGGATACCGTTTCTTTTCATGAACAGCTGAAACTCATCTGATGTGAAAGTCGTGGCGTTGTCGGTGACAATTTGTTCTGGTAGTCCATATGACGCAAAAAGCCTCCGAAGCCTTGTAATGGTTGCAGAGGATGTTATTTGTGTCATCTTGAAAACCTCCAGCCACTTAGAATACGCGTCAACAACTATCATAAACATGTGCCCCATGAACGGGCCTGCAAAGTCAATGTGGAGCCTTTTCCAGACATCTCCTGGAAATTCCCAGGGGTGCAGAGGAACTAGACGCGGCATACGCTGTTCCAACTGGCACCTGTCACACTGCTTACAGGTCTTTTCAACGTCCATGTCTACATGTGGCCACCAAACATATTGCCTTGCAATGGTTTTCATCTTTACAATGCCAGGATGCCCGCTGTGGATCTCATTAAGCACTGCTGTTCTCAGCTTTGCAGGCACTACTACTCTTGTTCCCCATAGAACACAACCTTGCTCAACAGATAGTTCATCTTTTTTTTGGTAGTACACCTTCAGTGCTTCTGATACTTCTTTCGGCCACCCTTCCAATATGTATCTGTGCAGCCTAGATAGCTCTGCATCCTTTCGTGTTGCCTTGGAAATCTGTTTTGCACTCAGTGGTACATCTTCCAGGTGTTCACAGATTAGTGCATGAAGGTATGTTGTCATTGTCTCTGTTCCAGCATCCGTAGTCTCCGGCAGTGGGACACGAGACAGACCATCTGCGTTGCCGTGCTCTTCTGACTGGCGGTAGATTATGTGGTAATCATAAGCAGACAGTATAATAGCCCACCTCTTCGCGCTGCTGCCATTGTTGGAAGTCCTTTATGTTCTCCAAACAGCGCGAGCAGAGGTTTATGGTCAGTGATCAAGTTGAACTTCCGCCCCCACAGATATTGGTGGAATTTCTTTACTCCATACACCAGGCTCAACGCCTCCTTTTCAATCTGCGAATAGTTTCTCTCCGCCGGTGCGAGCGTACGTGAAGCATTAGCTATTGGATGTTCTTGCCCATCAGGTGTTGTGTGCTGAATAACGGCTCCAATTCCGTACGCTGAAGCGTCACATGCGAGAGAAAGCGGCAGGTTCGGATCATAGTGAACTAATACCTTGTCACTGGCTAACATTTCTTTGCACTTATCAAAAGCGCTCTGTTCCACTTTACTCCACCCCCATTTTGTTTGGTCCTTCAGCAGTCTGTAAAGTGGGGCCAAAACAGTACTTTGCTGCGGCAAAAAACGACCATAATAGTTCACTAACCCCAGGAAAGCTCTTAACTCTTTAACGTTTGTGGGTGTTGGGGCATCATGCACGGCTCTGATCTTGTCTTTAGAAGGGTAGACTCCTTTTCCATCCAACATGTGACCTAGGTACTCGATTTGTGTTTTTCCGAAATCACACTTTGCTTTTTTTACCCTCAGGCCATTTTCTTGCAGCCGCCGTAGAACTCTGTCCAGGTTCATTAGATGCTCAGTTTCATCCCTGCCCATCACCAGCAGGTCATCCAGATAGACCACAACGTTGAGGTCCTTCATCACGTTCTCCATGATCCTTTGGAAAATACTGACAGCAGAATTAATGCCAAAACACAGCCGATTGTACACAAACAGTCCTTTATGCGTGTTCACAGTTGTATACTTTTTTGACTCGTCATCAAGAAGGACTTGTTGGTAAGCGGCTGCCAGGTCAATTTTGGAGAATATTTTCCCCCCACATAATGCTGCCAGAACCTCTTCAATGCGTGGCAATGGGTATGTCTCAGTGTTTGTAGCCATGTTCACAGTTACCTTATAGTCGCCGCACAAACGGAGCCCACCGTCCCGCTTGGTTACCGGGACCACTGGAGCAGCCCACTCACTGTGCTTCACAGGGCTGATAACACCATCTTTTTCCAGGCGTTCCAACTCTTTTTCTACCTTTTCTTTCATTGCGAAAGGCAGGACACGGGCTTTGTGGAACTTTGGAACTGCTTCAGGCTTCACTGAAATCGATGCTTTAATGCCCTTTAATGTCCCCAACTCGTCTTTGAAAACATCAGCATATTTATTCAACACATCCTGAATTGACTTGGGTTTAGCTGTTGGGTGCGCAACGTTTTCTATGACTTTTTTAATCATTCCCCAGTTCAGCTTGATTTGATCCAGCCAATCACGCCCACACAGCGAAGGACCTCCTCCCGCCACTACTATAAGCGGTAGATCAGCAAACTGATTTCCATACGTCACTTTTGCTATGAACTGTCCTTTCACTGGTATGGTTTCTCCCGAATAGCCCTTCAGTGCGACGCTGCTGCCCTCCAGTGGCACATGTGAGAATGACTGCTCATACACATTTTCTGAGATAATGCTGACTCCCGCTCCTGTGTCAATTTCCATCGGCACTTGTTTTCCATTTACATCAAAAATTGCCTTGTATGGTCGTCGGCCAGCACCACTTGCACTGAACACAGAAAACATCAGAACTTCATCTTCTATTTCTTTCAGCTTGTACGTAGCCTGCCATTTTTTCTTCTTTTCGCGCACTGTTCCTCTTTCCCTTTTTCTCCTGCTTCTCACGTGACTGCCCCCCAGTCCTGCATGCCTTCTGAATATGCCCGACTTTGCCACATTTATGACACTTTAGATTTTTGTAGTAACAATCACTGGCACTATGATCCTTTCCTTTACATCTATAGCACCCTTCTTGTGTTGCCGGCGAGCGCCATCCCCCCTTTACCTTGTGAACAGCGGTGACATCATCACCTTTCCGCAACTGCTGCGCATCTCGTTGGGCTGTCTCCATGTTAACAGCAAGCTCCACAGCTCTCGCAAAAGTCAGTCTATCACATTTATGGTACCTGAAACGCTCGGCGATGACTAGTGGTTTAGGTTCATAGTAATCCTTTAGAATGGTCACAATCTGATTAAAAGTTTTGTCCTTTGGCTTGTCGGGCTGGACCAGGTTGCGTAGAAGGCCATATGTTGCTGCGCCGACCGAGCTCAACAATACGGGAACTTTCTTTCCGTCGTCGACATCATGAGCCTCGAACAGCAACTCCATGCGCTCAACATAGGCAGACCATGTTTCCTGCTCCGGCTTGAACTCGTCAGGTCTTTGGAAAAGTGCGCCATTTCCACAAACTATACCGATTTATCTCGTCGCCAATTATGTGGTGTACTTAAATAACCAGACCAGGCACGCATTTTACTGTTTATCAGGAGAACTGTGTCAGTACACTCAACTCAACATGCGAGCATTACAGACTCTGCGTTTTCTCTGACATGCGCAGAGGACACACAAGCCAACTAACAGCAAGTCTTAAGGGACAAACTTAATCCACATATAGTAGTACAAAATACACCACAATTATACAAAAAAAAAACTGGGTTGATCATGTTAAACAAGTCACATCATCGATCATCTGGGTTTAAGGTTATAGCGTGCAATGACTATATTGACAGAAATGGGAGATTGATAAACATGCTGAAACAATAAAAAACATTCAATATAAAAAATATAAAAAATCAGATTCCGATTATTCCTGGAAAGCATTAAGATCACATGACTGACTGTGATGTACAGGCGATCGCCTCGTTCAGATAATGTTGCACAATTAAAATGAAAAATGACACGCATAGTATCATGTAAGTCTAAATAGACTGTTTTAAAGATTGACGTTTATTGTAAGGTTCAAATAAGTTTAATTTCGTGTCTAAACTGCGTCTGGCCATTATTTTCTGACAGTCATGCGGGAGACTGGGCGGGAATTTAAATAACCTGCACCTGTGAATGCAGACTAGATGGCTGGATTGCGTTTACATTACACTGAGATTCGATCACAATGCATCCTCGACTACCTCCGAACCGGGACACGCTGATCGGAGAACATTCCCATCAGAAGTGCGTTTTCACTTTTTCTTTTCAATGTGTATGTGGACAACATCCAGATACAGGTCGCATGTTAATGCCGAGTGTAAACGCAGCCGACTCAGACTTCGGAACAGAACAAAGGACATGCAACCTAACAACATCAATAACTCCCAATGACTGAACTAAAACAAAGGGCTTAAAGGGAAACTCCACCCAAAAATGAAAATTCTGTCATCATTTACTCACCCTTAAGTTGTTGCAAACCTGTATGAGTTTCTTTCTTCTGCTGAACACAAAGCAAGATATTTTGAAGAACGATTCGTTCAACAATTAAGTTCTTCAAAATATCTTCCTTTGTGTTCAGCAGAAGAAAGAAACTCATACAGGTTTGCAACAACTTAAGGGTGAGTAAATGATGACAGAATTTTCATTTTTGGGTGGAGTATCCCTTTAAATACACAGACAACTAAGCAAGCTAAACAAAATAACAAGTGGTAATAACGTGGTTAATAAGAAACACCTGGGAAGACTAATCAACATAACGGGAGACAGCTAAACATGAAAAGACAGGGGAACACATGACAGACAAGAACAGGACACAAAACCCACACCGTGACAATTACCTTCATCATAACACATGAAGTACATTTTTGTTGAATCACAATTGACACACACCCATTCTCCAGCAGTGTTTACGGCACCACAGCATTTTTCCTCAGTAAAAGTTGTGCTGTATTTGGTGAATGTGGCAGGATCACCATTTGACCATTTACAGCTGTTGGCACCAATCCAAGCACTCACAATACTCGCATTTCTGAGAATAGTAACTAACTCCTTATACTCTTCTTCATTATAGATTGTGACGAGGTCAGTGTAGTTTCTTCTGCAAGCACTTTGAGCTTCATTTATAAGCATTCGTCCATTGCTCGGGTAGAATTTTCTGAGTCGGCCTAAAGCACTTACAAGGGGAACACCTGAGAAGAGATATTCAGTTTTTAGTGAAATACTATTTTACATCTTGATTGGAAGAGCATTGATATCTTTCAAATACAATTACATGTAACTCTTAATAAAATAATAAGAAAAATACTTAATATACATTTCAGTCCGATCTCATGAAAGTGCATATCTATTCAATAAATGTTATTTCTCGTGCCATTTAAACGGCAAAAGTAGTTTTTGCGTGCATGACATGCAGTTTTCGCGTGCACATGATACGCACTTTATGGTTTTCAGATGCACGCAAAAAACATTTTTGCCGTATAAATGGCACGAGAACATTGTGGTATAGATACGCACTTTCATGAGACTGTGTTGTATATTTTCAACATGCATAAACATGTGAGAGGATATTTCTATAGATTTTCAAAGCTGCTCAAAATATAATAAAGACCGGATTAAATACTCACCCCAGAGAAGAAGCAGGACAGGTAGAAGTATCATGGTGATGCTCAGTTAATTTTAAACCAGAATCTTGGTCTCAATCTTACGTTAAATGAGGAGTTTGACTGATCCGTGGATTGGAGGAAATAGAAAACGAACAAATATGAGAGAATGTAAGAAATCAAAAATATCTCAATATTCATTATGATTCTCTGTTATTAATACAAAGGCTAAAGACTTCTTGTATGACATACCCAAACTGTACCATCAATTCATAAACGTCTAAATGTGTATCGCATCAACAAACAAACAATGACGGGCAATAAAATAAGATTTGCTTATAGGCCTACAAACAGTATAAATTTACACGGTAAGTAATAAAAACTGATCATAAAACAGAAAGAAAAGATCCTTCTTACCTGTTGAGCTGGTCCTTTGCTTGTGCGGAAGAACGGAAATACCAGACTCATTTAAATCATGCCTTAATTTTGGGACGGGCAAATTTAATCTTATAACACATCTATTATTGATGATATTACAATCACAAAACGGCTGTTATAGCTCGTGTTTTCTATGTAACTCGTAAAGCAGACATGTTTTTTATTTTTGCTTTTAATCTCATCTTTTGGAAATTTGTGCATAAACATGCTGCCTTAGTCAAATATTAATATATCAAATATTTACAACCGTAATTAGTCCTTATTCAAACATCTAGTTCTGCTGGCAGATCTGATGTGCCACGTTGTGCGCTGCTGAAGAACTATTCATTTTACACGTTTTGAACACTTAAAAAACTAATAAAATGCAAATGGCACCCTGGTTTGTGAAAAATGTAAAAAAAAATGTTATCAGTCATAATGTGTTTTCATTCGCACAGTTCAGTTATAAACAAATCGGACGAATAAGCTTTTTATACCGTGTTACTGAGAGAAGCTTTGCGTCGGTTCGCATGATATTCATCGCAATGAAAAGCTTATAACATAAACTGAGCCTGAAATCAGAGTAAAGTCAAGGGGTCAGAAAGTCAAATTCCTGCCATATGATTATTCCAGCCATTAAAGGATTAGTTTACTTTTAAAAAAAAACTTTTGCTGATAATTTACTCACCCGCATATCATCCAAGATGTCCTTGTCTTTCTTTCTTCAGTCAAAAAGAAATGAATCTTTTTGATGAAAACCTTTCAACGTAATTGCGTATTACGTGATGTCACGAACGCGCATCACAGAACAGAGCAAGGCAAGCATTTGTGCTTATAAAACTTAAACTTTTTTATTTATTTTTGAAATGACCGATCATTTCGCTAGATAAGACTCTTATTCATCGTCTGGTGTCGTTTAAAGCCATTTGAAGCTGCACTGAAACTGTCATTTGGACCTTGAACCGTTTGGGTCCCACTGAAGTCCATTATATGGAGAAAAATCCTGGAATGTTTTCATCAAAAACCTTAATTTCTTTTCGACTGAAGAAAGAAAGACATGGACATCTTGGATGACATGCGGGTGAGTAAATTATCAGCAAAAGTTTTTTTAAAAGTGAACTAATCCTTTAACTCAGCCAGCTGATTTCACTAATTAGTTCTATCTCCTGGCTGAAAAACTGTGCTAATAATCAAATCCAGGTGATTGGAACAAAATACTAGACTTTAACTTTCTGAACCTGGACTTTACACCTCCATATTCCCTATATAGTGCACTGTGCGACACTAATTATAGAGGAAATATGTACACTGCTGTTCAAAAGTTTTGCTCAAGAAACATTTATGATTATTATCACAGTTGAAAACAGTTTTGCTGCTTCCTATTTTTGTGCATACTGTGATTACTGTTTTTCAGGATTCTTTGAATGTTCAAGAGAAAAGCATTTGCATTATGCATTATTATAAATGTCTTCACTGTCACTTTTAATCAATTTCATGTGTCCTTTCTGAAGAAAAGTATTAATTTCTTTAAATAAATAAAAAATCGTATTGTCCCTAAACTTTTGAACGGTAGTGTACATTTGATTGGTCGTTCATAATTTTGCCTCTGTCTAGTCGGAATTGAGAGATTGTTGTTTTTAAATTCGAAAGTTCTGAAATATAATTTTGTGAATGTTTATAAATAATAACATGCATGATCTTAGGCTAGTAGATAATGACTAAAATCAGCAAACATTTCGTTTAGATTGTCTTTCAGGACTCACATCTGCATAGAAATTGAGTTAAATTCACATGTTTTATGAACACAACTGCACTGAACAGTGTTAAACGGTGCCAGATCAGGTTTTAGATCTAGTGGATGCCTTTCTTTTTGAGAAATATAAAAGTAAATAAATCAACTAGGCCTCTGGAAATATGCAGTGAGAACGCATGCACTACAAGTATAAAAGGTTTATTATCTCCAAAAGTCCAAGGTAAGAACATTTATACGACTACATGGTGTGCAGTATTTTTTTTTCCATCCAGCAATGTGAAAGCACAAAGAACGATGTTCAAATTATTGTAAAAATATTTAAATAAATTGTAGTCTTTATAAGGAGAAACATGATTGTAAAGTCCTTAATATTTCCTTATTAAAAAAAGTCCTTATTATTTATCAAAACCACTGTATTAAGGGTGATATCAGTTAATATTAATGGTTACCAGTTAAAGGTACAATATGTAGGATTTTTGCAGTAAAATGTCCAAAAACCACTTGGCCAATGTTATGAATTTTGTAACTTACAATATCCCAAATGTTTTCAGCTGTTTGTAAATCGTGTGAAAATTGCGATTTTAACCAAGGAAACGGGGCGGGGAGTCGTCAGTCAATATAGCGTCATATCCGCGTTACCCTCGGTTTACGCCAGGTTTGACCTCGTACTGCTAAAGTAACCATGGCGACGTTGACAACTGGGTTATACCCGTTATGCCTAGCAGGACGCTCACGCTGTTGTTGTTTTGTTCAAACATCATGGACCATGGCAAACAGACTTTGAGAAAGAGGACTAAAACCGAGAGCCG
Source organism: Chrosomus eos (assembly GCA_036326025.1). Taxonomy (NCBI): domain Eukaryota; kingdom Metazoa; phylum Chordata; class Actinopteri; order Cypriniformes; family Leuciscidae; genus Chrosomus; species Chrosomus eos. The sequence continues at coordinate 2,728,865 of CM070822.1, read as the reverse complement.
AGAGCTCCACGTCCACGACTAACTTCGACTCGACAGAGAAGCGAGTTTTCCATGTACTTTATTAGACAGGTGAGCAAATGTACATAAAACTAATCAATGTTATTTAGTTCAACATGATGAAATGTTTGAAGAATATGATCAGAGGGGTATTGCACAAAAGTAGAAGGGATGGGCTAAATCAAAACTAAATTAACTGAAATCATTTGCAATGTATTGTTCTCTAACAAGTCTACCATTTCTGCTATCTGGGAATATGGCAGCATTGTCCCAATCAACATCCAAAGCAACTCTGGGAATATTTTTTTCTCATTCAACAGTACATTTCTACTCTATACTTGCATATATAGATATACATAGTCTATGTATATCTATATTCTATTTCTCATATTGTATAGTATAGTTTCTTTTGCACTGTGTTGGCATTCATTGTGGACAGAAAAGTTATAATTGCTCAGGAAAATCTGGGTGTATGACAATAAACGCTTTAGATCTCAAATAATATATATATTCATCAAACCTCTGACAGTGAAATGAACAGCAGTTTTTTAATAATAACTAAAATTTACAGTACGCATACTTAGATGAATGACAGTAGCCTATATCTAGTATTTTACAGTTTTTTTTATTCTCTTTGGTACTATTTTCACAAGTAAGGTGTACATTTTCAAAACTCTTAGTGCTAATATCACAACAGATCATCAAAAGTGCACTTTTTTCAAACATTTCATCATGTTTTCAATTGTGTTAGTACAATTCACAAAATCACAAAGTATCCTTTTCACAAAACAAAATAAGTGTTTCATCTACATACATGTTTCATTCACAGTAACTGCCTTTCATAAAGCTCTTACTATCAAACTTTTGATTTGCATCTCTTTTTGTTCAGTTTAATACATTTGTCTTTTATTTAACCCAACTGATCTTTATGGTTAATCAATGAATCATTTGGTACACCTATAGACTTCTATACAAATGAAACTCGAAAAATTAGAATATCGTGCAAAAGTTCATGTATTTCAGTAATTCAAATTAAAAGGTGAAACTAATACATTTAGTATATATAACTATATACATATGATTATACTTTTCAGAGGGCCGAGATTTCTGTATTTACAGTAAAATTCTTTTTTTATTGATTTCATGTAATATTCTAATTTTCTGAGATTTTGAATTGGGGTTTTTCATAAGCTGTAAGCCATATTCATCAAAACTATAACTTTTGCACGATATTCTAATTTTTCGAGTTTCACTTGTAGATATTGATTGTATAGACAGTTTCTATAGAACTTGTTTGCAATTTCCGATATGGATAACCAAATGTAATGAATTCTTATTACAAAAGTGATTTATAGAAATAATAACCACCACTATGTTCAAAGTGTGTGCACACGCATGTGTGTGTGTGAAAGAGATACAGAGAAATTTGTCATTTGTGAAAACACTGTAAAGCAGAATAGAGTATAAGGGAGATAAACGGTCGATGACTGTAAAACATAGATTGATTAGAGATGCATCAGTAGAAGGGAGACAGATGGCATCAAATACAGCATTTTACATTACAGTATGTATGCCATGTGATACTGTAAACAGATTACCATGGTAGAGACTGCCACATTACTGTAACTCAACCATCATCTGTAAAGGTCCACTACTGTAGAGATTTAGTCAAATGTATATAGTGAAATCATTTACTGTATTACCAGAAAACTCTGTTCTCGCACAGAACCTCATGGCTGTGTCATACTTCATCACAGCTTTTGATAACTCACTGCAGATACTATTACAAACATTATGGATTCAATTACATAAGTTAGGTAATGCATGTGTATTTTCTAAATGTGACAACTGTAGTCTGTAGTCTGTATTACTGTAATTATTTCAGCAACAAGGGTGATTTGAAACATGTGTCTTGCATTGTTTGCTGTTGAATGAACTGATTGTTAAAAGTACTAAATTGAAATAAGATCATACTTTTGTGTTTCTGTGATTAAACCAAACGTTCTCATTACATATTACAATAATCTTGTGTTTGAAACAATAATTATGTGGACTGAAAAATGTATAACTGTAATGAAAGCATGAGGCCATGTTTTGAAAGAATGACTAGCTGCGTTACAAGTGTGATCAGTTTGGATTTTTGTACTAAGAGTTTTGAAAATGTACACCTTACTTGTGAAAATAGTACCAAAGCGAATTAAAAAAACTGTAATGCAGGACCATGAAGTGACTAAAACATTAATATCTAGTAGGATTTAGGGAGGAACTAGCCGATAAATCACTAGGATTAATCTTAGCCTGGTTGTTAGCCTGCTCCGGAGCAGGCTAGCTTCAAAGTGTAAATCTCCAGTAACGTAATGTAGATTAATTTAGCCTCCCTTCATGCAACCGAGTCAGGGCTAAATTCAGCCAGGATAACTGGAAAATCCCAGCTTAATCCCTTATCTTGCTTTTGTGCAATACCCCCCTGTATGTTATTCTAATGTTGATCTAGCTTACTTAGTCTCATACAGCCAACAAACAACCCAACTAACAACATTCAACACACTCAAATGCGTTTAGTGTGATAGTGTAACTGTTAGAGCAAGTGAAACAGCGCTGCGTTACCTCAAGTTTCATTTCTCTAATAAACTGACCTGTGTGAGTATTAATTCAGCACTTGCGTGTAGTTGGGTAGAATGAAATGTCCTTATTCCTTTATATCCGCGGGACTGGCGTTGCGTGTGGCGCTGGTGTACGTCTAGCAATCGCTCCTGCTTCATGTTAAAAACATCAATGTATTCATTCATCCTTAAAAGATCCATCAGCTTGACGACATGATCCATAATTACGCTTAAAGGGTTAGTTCACCCAAAAATGAAAATTCTATCATAGTTTACTTACCCTCAAGTTGTTCCAAACCTCTATGTGTTTATTTGTTCTGCTGAACACAAAGGAAGATATTTGGAAGAAAACAGATTTCATTCCCCATTGACTACCATAGTATGTATTTTTTCCTACTATGGTAGTCAATGGGGAATGAAATCTGTTTTCTTCCAAATATCTTCCTTTGTGTTCAGCAGAACAAATAAACACATAGAGGTTTGGAACAACTTGAGGGTAAGTAAACTATGATAGAATTTTCATTTTTGGGTGAACTAACCCTTTAATGCGGAATATAAGTCATCAATATACACCTTTGTTATTGTAAGAGGTTAGCGACCCCTGGTAGCGGAAAATCCTACGTATTGTACCTTTAATCTTATTTAGTGAATGATCAACTTTCAAACAAATCAAAGAGGTCTGTTTGTCGTAATTCTGTATGATGAAGATTTAAACTTGCATATTGTGTGTTTTGGGTTTTGTTCCTTGTTCCTGTTTCATGCATGTCATGTGACCCCTTGTTCAAGTCATGTGATCCTGCCATGTGTCTGGTGTGTCATGTTGTTATTGGTTCATTGTTTAATTGTTCACAGGTGTCCCTTGTCTAGTAATTAGTCTGTGTATTTCAGCTCTCATGTTTGCCCGGTGTATTTGTCTAGTAATGAATGTTCCTGTTCCTGTCGTGCCTTTGTTTTATGTTTTGAAGTAAAGTTGCATTTGGGTTCTTAACTAGCTTGCCTCCAGTGGATTCATTCATTACACTCATGGACTTACAGGAAATGTTCTCCCTAAAATTAATATGGAATATGGATCTTTTGGCACACTATGTTGCTTACACCATTGGTTTTCTGTTAATGGTTTGAGGTCCGTCTGTTTCTGAACTTCAATTATTTCTCAGCTCCCTTTATTATGTCTCTGCCAGATCATTTTCTTTTGAAATTCATCAAGGTTTGGAATATGCTCCATTTGGCCAGACCAAGGTTTGTCTCCCTGAAGAAAAGGTCTCAAACACATACTTTCTGTTTTATGGAACCCGACCAAAGTCATTAATCCATTAATACATCAGATAATAAGGAAATCAGTAATGTGGAAAAATAACTTTTTGTGTTCTGAAGTTGGGATGTGATGATTTAATTTTTATTATAAAAATGCATGCAGCACATTAAATGGTCTTCACAATGTAGTTGTAGATAAAGAGTTGCAGATGTGAGGTGTGTTGTTTGAAGTGCACCTTTGTTTTGTCACAGAAACACAAGGAGGATTGACAGTCAAGAAGTAGGTGAAGAGTTATCAATCAACCCCTATGAGTCTGGCTCGTCGTGTCCTCTCCTCGATCCATCCCGAGATCCAGGAGATCTTCTGAAGGAATGTAAAGAAGATCATCCCGAGGGATTCTCAGATGTTACCTGCCTCCCACTGTCCAGGTAAGAACGTGCTGTTATCTTCTGAACAGACATGATCAGACCATCATGTTGGAGAATCAGACATGGATGTGAGTTAGGGTCTATTAGGTGTTTGTTTGTGTTTCAGGGAGTTTTCGGGAGAATTTACACTTTCTCCCATGTCTTTTATCTGTCTTTCCTCACTTAAGGCGCTTTTCCATTACTAGTACCAGCTCAACTCGACTCAGCTCGCTTTTCGCTCCGTTTTCCATTACAGATAGTACCTCCACAATAGTACCTGGTCGTCATAGCGTCGCCACAGGAAACTGCCATTACATAATCTTCTACGCGACACACACCCGCTACCCACACACACACACAGGACAATGGAGGAAATCGGGTGTGTGCTTTTTTAATAGTAGTAATGGGTATATTATGCAATCTCTGGCCAAACTATTTAAAAATGGCGGGGTTATTCAGGATACTCCGTCTGGTGCGTGCAATGATGACGCAGTGAATAGTGACGATTCTCTCTGACCAATCAGCAGTCTGCATTGTTTTCACGACACATTTTAGTTTCGCCTCAGGTCGCTCAGAACCCGCCGGAGTTGATGTGAAAAAAAGTACCCGAAAGCAGGAACAGGTACAACTTTTACACAGTGGAAAACCAAACAAAGGCGAGTCGAGTCGAGTCGAGCTGGTACTGTGTAGTGGAAAAGCACCATTAGGCCTGTTTACACCTGCTATTAAGAAGCGTTTTGGTCAATCGGATCAAGCCAGTCTTGGGTCTTCAGCTGACAAAGTTTAAATCCCATTTGGCTTTAGATCAGTAGGCGGAGAGTAGATGGTCTCTTTTTTGGCTGTTTGAACACATTTGACCACAAGTGTTTACACTACGAAAGCAATCCGGTCGAATGTGTTTTCAACTACCTCTGGAAGTGGTCTAAAATGGACAAGCTAAAAGCGTTCTAGACCCTGTTTACACCGGCATTTAGCGTCGATCTTAATACCAGGTATAAAGAGGGCCATAATGGAAACATTTTCTTTGACATTTCAGCAAATCAGTCCAGATGCTTCCCGAAGATCTTCCAGAACTCTCTGGAGCCTGATATTCCACATCAAGATGTTTCAAAGCGTGATTATTAAACATGTATGAATAAACCTGGCGGCTGATAATAGCATAATGAGAAATTATGACATTTAACAAGAGAGTTCAACATGAAATTTTGTTCAGATCTATTTGTTTATTGAACTGTAATTTTGTAAATAGAGTTTATGCAGACAACTGACTTGAACACGCCTCCTCTTTGATTAATTTGTGTCATTTCAGACATGAAGATGCATCTCTCTGCTGAAACCTGCTGAGTGTGAGGAGATTTTACATGGTTATTATGATCATGTCAACTACTTGGAAGAAAAAAAAAACTTATACACACAGTGTCATGTCCTATGGATAAACAAATCTCTTTTTCTTTAGTTTTACAGGAGCTGTTTGAATGGATTCACTGTTCTATCCTCAGAGACCATTCTGTTCAAGATTTGCTAAAGCCTTTGACTTCTGACCTCTGCTCAAAGGAGGAAAGGGATGTTTTGACGCTCAGTAGAGCTTGAGGAACATCTCCTGTTTAGATTTACAGCATTTGAGTTCTTAAAAACAAACTCTGCTACGGACTGGAAAGCCTTGAGAGTTCAGGGGCCGGTTGCACCAGCAAGTTACAACTTAGCCTAGTTTTGACGTAAATGGGCACTAAGTTGCAACTTACGAACTACTAAATATTTTTACATTGCACAATTAAACTTAGTTTAAATGTAACTCTACGTTTCAACTAAATATTTACGGAAGCCTCCGATCAGGAGTAACGTTTGGACTAAACTATCAGACAGACTGACTGCATCAATGAGCTCTTATAATAAGACATATGACAATGCTGACATTTAAACTCGCTGACATTTTAAGAGAGAGAACATTATGTGAAAAGATAATTTTGTTAGCGGCTCTTTAACAACAACCCGTCCTACAGCGCCGTTGTGTGCATCTGTCCATGTTGTGCATGTCACATAAAATCAGTCATAATCAATAAACGCAATATCTTATGTTTTTTGTATCAATATTTATTTATTGATCCTTATTAATTTCACTTCAAATACAGTTTCTGAATGTTATTTACAAAACACATGTTCATGATGATAAAGTATCGTATTTAATGGAAACATTTTTACCGTTAGTAATGTGAAGCAAAAGAAGTTAAAATGAAGGATAAACTTAAATTCACGCAAATTTAACAAATTTTCTGCTCACGTATTTGAAGGCTGCTATTGGATCGAGGCTAAACGTCATATTATGCGACTACGCATTACTTTACGGAGAGCTCACGACCTACTAGCTACGTTCTAGCCTACCTTACAAACAAATGGTGCAATGGAATAAAGTACAGAGTTAGTTACAAACTAGTTACTAAGCTCTAGTGTAGACTTTACGTTACAATTTAAGAAAGAACTTACGAAGCTCTTGGAGTTTAACTGTTGTGAAACTTCACACCAGAGCCAAAACATCTGTAATATTTCACTTTTATGTGTCAATGCGACTGCATAAGATGGTCAATAAATATGTCTGATAGTTTAAAATGGTTGCTTGGTGCTTTTAAATGCTGTAAATTGTGTGTTTGTAATGTGTCATCAATGCATGCTGATTATTTCCAGCTGAAATGTTTGTATTAGTTAATGCAGTTGCAGATGATCAGGTGACACCAATTCTTCTGTGTGATTGGATGGTTATAAATTAGTCTCTTTTTTTTCTTAGTTCTAATTACTGCAGTATTAATGTCAACATGAAATCAAAATACAATCAGAAATATACTGATAGATATATTACACTATAATATACTAGATGTATATTTAACAAATTAAGTTTGAAAAATCTTTATATTGAACCGAATTGTATCACTATTTTATCTTTGAGGATTGATCACTAAGTCCCAGGAGTCTGTGTTTTTAATAAATATAACCTGATAATAAATGGTGTCTGAAAAAAAAAAAAACCTCTTTATTTGCTGTTTTCATATCCATAAGATCTCGCATGTCATGTTAAAGAAGTGAAACTCAAATATATCATCTCTCTGAGCTAATGGGATCTTCTGGTGTGTTTTTTTGAGTGATTCTTGAATTAATAAATCATAACTCAGCTCAAATGAGACTCTAATAAATAGTTACCTGAGAGAAATGAGCTGTAAGAGCAACAGCAGCAAACCAACAAACCAGAAGATCAATTCATGAGACTCTCTGAGGAGTTTGATGATGTTTAGTTGTTACAGAAACTAACTATTTGACTTGACCAAGATCACATCAGGCTTCTGTGTTTGCAAGGTGTTGTGGGTTTAAGACAAAATCTAAGACAAACTTCTACAGAAAACACCCATGATAGAAGATAGACCAGTGGCTCAGTGGTTTGAGTGTCACGCTTTCATGTGGAGAGTGCTGGGTTGAATCTCTCTCTTAAAAACTTTTTTACTTTGTTTTTGTGCCAGTGGCTCAGAGCTCTGAATGTTAGTTCTTGACATGGACAGTCCTGGTTCAAATATCCTTTAAGATAAGTTTAGTTTCACTGGTTTTTAATGAATGAAAAAGACAAAAATGCTAAAAGAATTTTTTTAAAAAGAAGTGTGAATGGAGCAGTGGTCTAAACGTCAGATATTGGTGTGGACAATATCTCTCTTGAGGTGAAAAAATAGTTTAGGTTCACTAGTTTTTCAATAAATAAAGACAAAATTACCAAAAATAGAAGAGAAAGCGTGAAGGTGCCAGTGGTGAAGTGGTCTGAACATCAGTTTTGGGCGTGGGCAATTCTGGTTCGAATCTTGCTCAACCTAGAATAAGTTTCAAAAAGACAAAATTACCAAAAAACACAAAGTCAGTATGTAAGTCCCAGTGGCTCAGTAGTCTGAACATCAGATCTTGGCGTGGGCAACCCTGGTTTGAATCTCTCTCTTGAGGTGAATTATAGTTTAGTTTCACTGGTTTTCAATAAATAAAAAAGACAAAATTACCAAAAATTCATTGGAAAGAGTGAAGGTGCCAGTGGCTCAGTGGTCTGAGCGGATCCTCCCTGGTGGGAAGGACCTGGGTTCAAATCCCAGCCTGGTCACTGAAGCATGGTTGCATGAAGGTCATCCGGTCATGAGCTGTGACAAGCTGTGAAACTGAGCGGATCAGATCATGACCAGGATGAGAGAAGGCTAGACATGAAGGGGGAGTAACAGATCCAGACCGCTCCCCCTGGGGCTTCCCAGACAATATCCAGCAGTGGTTATGAGGAAGGAGTCAAAATTTTCAATATTTACTTATAAAAATTTCCAGACAAAAACTAAGTAAACATTTTGGTTGTGGCCACACCCCTTTACTCTTGACTGTACCTGCACTCCACCAGGATTCAATGTCACCTGCTTTCTCTGGGGTAAAAAAAACACCAGACAGGCATTTCCACATGCTGAAAAATTCAAATGCATCATATTAATAAATTGGATTTCTAATGAGGAAGGCTGAAACTGGTCTTTTTTAGCTTGGCAATTATTACAAATCAGTCACAGATTGTCCACATTTATCAATTGGATTTCTAATGAGGAAAACTTAAAACTGGTCTGTTTCAGCTTGGCAATCATTAAATTACAGATTGTCCACATTAAACTATAAGTAAATCCACATTGCCCAGCCATCATTTGTGAATTTGACAGATGAGGCCATACCTCATATGAAAACCTGACTGATTAAGTAACAGCAGGTGTTTATGTTTAGAAAGCCGAGATCAGCTGGAAACCATGAACAGCACACAAATGTCACATTTATCCTTTTATTGCACACAAACTGGAGTGGATCATTGTCAAACACATGCGAGTTCAGAACAGAAATGGCCTGTCGAAACCTTTATGCCGGAGAATGGTGAGCTACCGTTATCAGGTTATCAGACAGGTCCAAGAGCTCTTGCCAAAGGCACATTATAGCAGCAAACTTATACAGCAGAGTTCACTCCGATGAGTCCGGAAAAAGGTCAGGTGAAAAACAGTTCAACAGTTGCTCCCCTCAAAAGACTTCATGCCAAAAGTCACTCACTGCTGTGGTTGCTTCTCTTCATGACCTCCATCAGCTCAAACCAAGAGATCCCTACAAACAGACAGCAGGGAGACAATCAGAAACACTTCAAATTGCACTAATAAGTTCCTGTAGGAAGCTACAAGCCTCAGAAAGAAAAAAGCGATTAATGTTTATAGAATAATCTTTAAATGAAAAATGCATGCTCATTTATGAGCAACCAAACTAATGCAAGAGCATTTGTAAGATATCACAATATAATTTTTTTTTTTTAAAAAGTCACTTTGATGTGAAAAATCCCAAACAATTAAAGTTAACATACACATTACATTGGATGCCTTTGATCTAGACCAGTATTTCCCAAACCTGTTCCTGCTGGCACACCAACATTGCACATGTTGGATGTCTGACCCATATATTTCTGGTCCTGGAGTCTGTACTAACGAGCTGATGAGTTGATTCAGGTGTGATTGATTAGGAAGAGTGTGTAGTGTTGGTTTGCCTCCAGGGACAGGGCTGGGAAACACTGATCTATTAATTAATTCAAATCAGGTGAATGATCAGGTATGAGGACACTGCTGCAATTAAAATATCAGGTGACTAACATATAAAGCATAAATGGATTAAGAATGTACTTTAAAATGGAATATAATTTAAAAGCTTAACAACTGAATGTTTAAGAAACAGTCAAGTATTTTTTTTTTAGAAAAGAACTTAAAACTGTTGCAACCACATACCTATAAACAAAACTGCATTTTTATGTTAGAAGATAGTGGTCATTTAGTGTTTATGTGAAAAAAGACTTTCAAATAATGAAGTCGAAGAGTAAAAGCACTCTACAGTTTAGTTAAATATATATAAAATATGAATATAAAATACTTACAACATTCAAAGACCTCTCCTTGTGATCACTGCGTTCCTCTGGTAAATTGCAAAAGGCAGTCAGAATATTAATCACATTTTCATCCAATGGGATTACTGCTTGTAAAATAGTCCTGCCCACTTCTGACAGAACAATGTGCGATTAAGCCAATAAGCATCTTACAAACCTCATCAGTCATAATATATTTAGAGAGCAAGCAACAATGTAATATACTGTTTGGAAGAAAAAAAAATTAACGAGCAACTCTCTGGAGAAAGCAAGCGGTTTCATCCTTCTCTAATCACATCAGATCCAAGGGGGTAATCCATCGACCGGAAGTTGAAGCCGGCCGGGTGCCGCCATCTTGTAGCAGAACTTCACTTGCGTTAGCATTTCCATTGACTCCCATTCATTTTGGCGTCACTTTGACCGCGAATAACTTTACATCTGAGGCGTTTAAAGACTCCATTTGTCCATTATTTATTTCTAAAGAAACACGACAATGTATAAAAGGCTCCATTACCTTCTATGTTACATTATGGCCCCGTAGAAACAGTTTTTGTAAAAATAGGCTAACGCTTGCGTCATAACCACTCGACTCTCTGTTGCGCTGTACAGAAATTACCGTACAGACAGGAGGAGAAGCTCGCAGGCAATCGGGGGGACGTCCCGTCAAGGGGGAAGCCCATAGATAATGAGTCCATAAAAGCAACGGGACAAAATATTTCAACAACGTTTTTGGGGAATTGGAAATAATTCGGTATGAGAACTCTTTGCTCATGTTCCCCGTCTCTGCAAGATTAACATTGGCAATTTTCACACACACCTACTAGAAGATTTACATCTGTCAGACAGGTTGCTCACGTCATCAAGCTTAGTTTGAGTCTGCGCGTCAGGAACGGAAGTGCTCAAAAAAAATTGCTAAAAATGGGCTTCAACCGTCTCAACTGAGTTCCAATGAGATGGCTCGGTCAACTTCTTATACCGTCTATGATCAGATCTGTATGACCATGTGCGGTTAAGTCAACTAAACTCTTCTTCTTTAGGGTTTAATGACGGTCGGCAAACGGTGCATTACCGCCACCAACTGGACTGGAGTGTGGAACAGAAATCAAGCAGGAAATAAAAATAAAAATAAATTATTTTACCTAAATTAGTTTCTTTAAGAAACTTAATTATATGACAATATATCTGGCATGCTGTTTTTCCCAAGAGACCTGACAATGAGACATCATGATGTTTTGCTCAACTAAACAAAAGGACCATAAGATGGACATAGTTTAAATGTTTAGTTGCTGCTTGCAGAAAGCAAAAACCAAGCGCAAATATACCACAGCTGAGTAACTTATATTAACGAGTTTAACTAACGAGCTGTTGTGTTGAGGTGATTCACCATCTGATTCCAATTTCCAGAACTATTCTCCATCACCATATCTATTAACACAGGAATCAGAGTTCATGACACACAGCCTAATGCTGGCTGCGCTTTCTTGTTGTCAAATAAAACTTGTTCAGACTTTTTTGACTGTTGCACTTCTAAAAACTCCTGTGTGTGTTTGTTTATTGCGTAAATGCAACTCTTCATGCTAATTGCCACTGCAGATATGTTCTCATGTGGTTGCACTGCTGCTTATAGAATATAGTTTTTCAATAAACTGAATAATTTATAATTAAATTATAATTATGGTTATTAAATATTGTTCATTCCATGATGTGTCACTAGCCGCGTTTCCATTACCCTTCAAATTGCGCAAATTGAAATTGCGAATTGAAATTACGCTCAATGGAAACACGTCAATTTCGCAAAAAACTCCCATTTATCGCAAAAAAGTTTTTACGCTCGCATGAGGAGGTTTTTCAGGCAATTCGAAAAAGGGATATTTCGCAAAACTGCAATGGAAACAGTTTTTGCGCAATAACAGTCACCTGACTTAGAAGACGCGGTGTGTTTGGGGTCCGTGATATACGCAAATAATAATAGGCCTAGGCTAATAAATATCATCATTATTATAACAGTTATTAGGCTACATATTTAGAAGACGCTTTTATCCAAAAAAGGAACAAAGCAATTCGTCAAATGTCATACATAATGGTTAGACAACAATAATACAGGGCTAAGATTATCACAAATAAACACAAGATTTTGATGCATATCCAAGTGTTTGCTGAGCTGGCATGCGATTAACGCGAATAGTGCTTTTTCCTATCAACAGTAGAAACAACTTAAAATAGGCATACTCTTCTGGTCATACAGAAAATAATAATACATTATTCGCAACTATGATTTTATTTGTGTAAACTCATAATAACAAGAAATCGTTGTGCTTTTGTAAAATAAAACAATCATGCGCTTTCATGATCTCCGTGAACTGGAGCGCGAGAACTGAAACAAAGTATAGCCTGGGCTAAAGCTTGAAATGTCCACTTTAAAACGAACAAATTCGAATCGAAAGCTAATACCTTCTGCTTATGTAATCCGTATGAAAGTGTAGGCCTATTTCTCTCTGGTGCATTCGGCGGCGCGCCTCAGCAGAGATGGTTTTTAGCCGACACTGATTTTGAAAAAAATTGTTTATTAATAAACAATTAAAATCCCTCGTTATTTTTTCAGAGACATTTATTATCATTAGCCTATAACTTACCTAAATCACCTTTCTGTATTCTGTGGTTCCAGAGACATAAATATGGCTCTTCTCATTCAGTATACTGCGGGAAAATATCATTTCCAGGTTCTAATTTGGCCTTAGAAAACCATTACAATCGACTTTTTTTTTTTCGTATTAAGTTGGGAATATTATAAATGTTTAATAAAGGGGCAAAAAGTCATAAACAAACATCTGAAATTTAGTCGATATATTATTATTTTTGCGCAGCATTTGTGTAGCCTACAGTTAAAAAAAATGGTGTTCAACTTTGCATTTAAAAAAAAACAACCACCGTTTATTTTTCGTTTTGAACACGGGTTAAATAAGGAAAAACGAATGGAAACAAATGTACACTGAGTTTGGACAGAGTTCTTTATTAAATTCATAAAAGAAACAATAATTAGGCTAAGGCAATACATGGATTCTAAACCTCAAAGAAATGCCACAATCAAGACCTCGGAGCAGAAATGAGAGAGAAACACCCAGAAACTCCTTATGCCGTTCGCAGTATACGGGTCTTTCCCTGCCATTAATGCTTGGATAAATGCTATGCACGTCTCCTTCCATTAATAATAATAATAATGTCTAGTGTGGATGTGTAATGTCCCGTTGTCATGATGTTTAAATGACTTATCGCGAGAGGAAAAAAAGGACGTTGTATCGCATAACATCAGTTAATGGAAACGCCGTCATTTCGCAATAGTTTTTTATCGACATTTAGAAAAAATCGCAAAAGTTTTGCGCAAATCTGTAATGGAAACGCGCCTAGTAACATCTTGCATATGCAATACAATATTACAAATAGCTTCATCACACACCACGGCTTCTTGTTAGAAAAAGTAGATTGTAACTGGAAAAGCTGAACTACTTTCATGCAACTATAAATGGCTAGCTAATAGCTAGATTAGTAGTAGTTCAACTTTTGGTCACTATTTGTTACTTTAAGTTAGTCATCCACCACTGACATTTAAAAAACAAACTAAAAAAGAGGCTGTGTGATTGGCCTCAGGGATCCTTGACCTGAATGTTGGGTAAAAAACACTCATCTTAGGCTATACTGTGGATGTGTACGACATCGACTGCGGCTGGCTGTAACTAGGCGCGTTTCCATTACAGATTTGTGCAAACCTTTTGCATTTTTTTCTAAATGTTGACAAAAAACTAATGCGAAATGACGGTGTTTCCATTACCAGATGTTATGCGACTAAAACGTAATTTTTCCTCTCGCGATAATCATTCCAAAAATCATGTCAACGGATGTTGGTAGGTTTATGTAACTTATATCTCAGCCACTGCACTGGCCATTATTATTAATCAAAGGAGACGTGTGTGTGTTGTCCAAGCATTATTGGCAAGGAAAGACCCTTATACTTGAGAGGGGCACATATGAGGTGTTTCTGGGTGTTTCTCTTCATTTCTGCTTCGAGATCTTGATCGTGGCATTTCTTTGAGGTTTAGAATCCAATATTCCTGTAATTGTTTTGTCTTTTATGAATTTAATAAATAACTCTGTCTCGTATTCTGTCCAAACATACTTAACATCTACGTCAGGTGACCTGTAAATGCGCCAAAACTGTTTCCATTGCAGTTTTGCAAAATATTTATTTTTCGGATTGCCGGAAAAACCATGCGAGCGTAAAAACTTGTTTGTGATTAATGGGAGTTTTTCTGAATTTGACGTGTTTCCATTGGGCGTATTTTCAATTTGCAATTTCAATTTGCACAATTTAAAGGGCTTACGCTTTCTGCTTCCCGTGACCGCTCACGTAGTGTTTCAACGCTATCTCACGACCAATTCGTACGAATTTGTACGAGTGATTAAAAGGTGGCTAATTCGTACGACCTCACTCGTACGACCTCACTCGTACGACCTCACTCGTACAAATTTGTACGATTTGTCTAAACCCACGTGATGGGTAGGTTTAGGGGCGGGGTCAGGGGTAGGTCATTCGTACGAATTCATACGAATTGGTCAACTCGTAAAATATGTACGATTTAGCAAAAATCTTACTAATTCGTACGAGTAAGTTTGTATGAATTCGTACAAATTAGCCACCTCGTAAAATTCGCACGAATTGCCGTGAGATCGGGTTGGGTGTTTCCATACTTTACCACAGCTAAAGTGAAGTAAATACAATATTTGTCAAATACACAGACTTTTCAGAGACATTTTCATTCAATACTTTTTGTACTGCTATACAGCGTCTGTTTGTACAAGAATAAAGTTTAACATAAGCCTATACCAGTATTGGGGTAGTTACTCAACAAAAAGTCATTAGTTAGTTACTTCTGTAAATTGTAATGAGATTACTTTACTAGTTACTGCATTTGAAAAGTAACTTCACTACTTATTACTTTACTTTCCCGTTTCTTAATTTACCGTGTAGATACATGGACAAAAATCATAGCCCTATCATCACTTAGCCTGTCCGTATAGTGTTTAGTGTTTATTGTATAAATGTATACAAAATGGCATGTAAAACCATATGAAAGAACAATATCCCTGTCTGTACAAAGAAATATGCCTCACTGTAAAATCAACAAACAACGAATAAAGGAGGTGGGGTAATTTTAAAATGGGGTCAACACACAAGTTTCAAAACACAGGCTTTGGGAGACATGAGAACAGAACTTTTCTCCTGAGAACAAAACCAGCTTTTAATTAAATTCATGGCAAAAAAAATAAATAAAAATTAGGTGGTCAATGAAAAATATTAAAATTAAGGTCACTTTATCCCATTACATTAAAACAGAAATGCACTTAAGCCCATAAAAAAGGAAACAGAAAATGCAATTAATTAAATTAACAGAAAATTCACATCATCCCAAAAACATTATTTTCCCCTTAGCTCGCTGTCCTCAGATGTGGCTGCCAGAGGCGGTAACATACCAAGTCACAAACTCTTGAACATGCTCTCCAAACTGGATACATGTATTGCCGCAGGATAGCAAATGCAAGTGAATTTTCTGTCATCTTTGCAGGACTGTGATATGAAGAGTGTGCAAAGGACCATATTTCAGCAAATGTGTGAAAGTGAATAGCACATAACAGGCACAATACCTCTATAAACATGAATATATTGGTTCAATATGCGTCAAATGACTAAACTTACATTGTTTTCAAATACCTCAGCTTTCACACTACAGTTTTCAAATGTATCCACTTTGGAGAGCATTTTGAAAAGCTTTGTTTTCGTTGCTAAAAACGCCATCTCAGTGGACTGAAGGCCAAAACGGAGATAAAAAGATGGGTTTTCAAACTAAAATGTATTAGTGTGTGGACAAGGCCTTAGCAGGCTTGGACAACAATTTGTGTTTCACTCTGATGGGTTACCTTGAACAGAGAACGGCACAGGAAAGTACTCAGGTACTGAAGCAGACATTTCAAAGTTGCTGGGGTTTTTTTCTTCGTTGAAATACACACTACTTAGCGTACATGTTGTCATCATTGCAAGACCACAGCTAACGGCAAGCTCTCATTGGGAAAACGCATTTTGCTGAGCATTTCTGCCATTAATTATAAAATGGTAATTGGGAGTGAGTGAGCCACTGAGAATTATTACAGACTTGTTTTTTTATTAAATATAATTCACTTCCAAATTGTAATTAATGGACCAAAACCCTAGCCTGACTTCGTCATACTCATATTCTGGTCAGAACATGAGTCTGAGACTGCTCCATAGGGCTTTGATTATGAGGCGTGTCTTAACCGAACCAGGAAAAACAACAACTCTGGATAGACCGACAACCAATCAGAGGAACGCAGTAAGTGACGTATGTTGAGCAACGCATAGTTATCAAACAGAACTCTGGAAAAAGTATGAAAAAAATAGTGAGTGTTAACGATCTTTGCCGGTGTTGCAAAAAGAACTTAAGGATTCGCGGAGTAGGCCTACTTGCATGCATACACGAAAAGCATTTTTTAAAGAAAAAATACGTTTGAGGACGTGATGATTACGTTATTGGATGGATTATCTGTCCATCATCGTATAAAGCCCGCCCTGGCAATTTGATTGGTCCGACCATTTTTTGGCTGATCATAATTACTCCTCAATGGATCGAGTCCAGACCGAACTTCCCGACCAAAAAATGTTGTGGGCGGGGTTCTGGCTGGCATCCAGGCTACCAAAACCCCAAAATGTGGCCTAAACTGTTTACTAGTCTAAATTCAGTCAAATTTACCCAGTGCTAATTGTGTCCGTCTCTCTGTGTGGAACTTGCACGTGTTGCAAGGCTAAAAGATGTGTTTTTTGAAACAATGAATTAGTTCACGTTGGTTCATATCATCCATTTCACACACAAAAAAAGATTGTGAATAAAGTGCATGTTCAACATATTTTCTGCTGAGTTCAGTTTGCGATGCGTGAAAAAAAAAATGCCTTGCTTCTGGAAGGCAGCATCATGTGGGCAGTGTTAATACTGTATTGTGTTAATGTGGGCACCAAAATAAGTATATGAGCCACAAAAACACACTGTGTAAAACAGGTCTTAATCTACTAAACTACAACATTATACATTATTTGGACTATATACTTCCATACACTTGCACTACTTTTGTTGCTTATACCTGGTGAACAATTGCCTCATAGATGTGGAGGTTTCAGAAAGTCCTTAATTTGCATGCTGGGGAAAATAGTTTGCTCTTGTATGGAAAAGGATGCAAGGCTAAAGCAAGCGTAAATACACAACATAAGCAAACATAAAGTTAGATGTTCCTGGTTTAAAGCTACACTGTGTAACTTTTTTAGTTTATTCTTAGCTAAAAACACTTAGTTCTTTCAAAAATATATGTGTTCATTAATGTATATTTACTTCGTTTAAGTAATAAAGTATTCTCGTGAGTGTATAATATGCCATTGAAAATACATACGGGTAAGGGGTTCTAATGTCGGTCGCCATGTTGCCCCTCCATCTTGAAGATACATTAGCCAAAGAGGGACATAGGCCGTTAATTCAAGCTTCACCTTTCGCGTTTTAACACTCGATGGCACCGTGTGGAATGTGGACGAGGTCGAACTGGAAGCCATGTTAATCTTGGACTACATTGGCCACCGTAGGAGTTAAACCGAAATCGGAATTGAGAAGAACAGAAACTAATATTCACTGGATGGTCATATACCTTTTCACCGCTAGATGGGGGTAAAAATCACACAGTGTAGCTTTAAAGGGACAAACTTAGAAGTCAGTGACAACTCTAGTTATAGAAAAAATGAGGACAGAGGAATCGAAGCAAGACACTGTTGAAATATATGGTTAATTTAAACTGCAAAGGTAAATTATAATTATATTCTCTGTCAACTCAGGGTTTGATGATCCAGAGTCAAGCTCTGTATGCGAGTGCACATGAAAATGTGTCATGTGCAGCGAACAGCCAATCACACTGAACATGGAGAGCATCAGTGGCCCCGTCCCAAATGGCTTCCTCAGAGTCCACACTTTGGTGACGTCATGTAGTGCAGACCTATAGGGCCCTTGGCACGAGTCCACGAGGGCACTTAAGCCCCTTTCACACAGAGATTCCGGAAAATACACGGATAATGTGACCCGGCATTTGTCCCGGGATTGTTTGATTTCGGTTCATTCACACTGCCAGTGATTTGCCGGGATCTGTGAGTGCTTTCATACACAACCCGTTAATGTCCCGGAAAGCCGCGTGACGTCAGGATGAGACGTGTAACGTACGCGCTGAAAACATGTGCACGCGCGCACCTTTCCACAGAGCTGGTGAACGATCGCAGCTTCAGCGCGGATAGTGAGGAGCTCCTGTCTCTGCTTGATTCCAGTTTGCAGACATGTTTTCGTTCTTTCTTTGTTGATAACGAACACAAACTTTCTTCTAAGAGCAACAGAGTCGCGCGATGGCACATGCGTCATCACTATAACACACCCCTTACGGCATTGGTTCTGGCTTTTGTTCACACAGCGCGCGTTCCGGGTCTGAACACGGCAATGTTACTAGGTCCCCAACCCGGGATCGATCCCGGCATCAATCCCGGGTCGTGTTTGCGTTCACACAGAAGGCACTCTGGCAATTTGCCGGCAATTTGCCGGGTTCAAAGTGCTGTGTGAAAGGGGCTATAGAGAGGTATTTTTCAGGACAGACTCGATCGTTACGCTGGAGATATGAAGACGGTCTGGTTGTTGTTATGGACAGGAGCTGCAGGTTCGGGGAAATATGCCTATTGTTTTTGTTGTTACATATGACCAAAGTCCTTTTAGGCAAGTCATGCCACTCGGCCTCCATCTTGGCAACGCCTCCGGGCAGCTATTTGGGACTAACAAGACCAGGCTCCTATCTAAATGAATGGGCAGAGAGTCAGAACTGCACTTTCACTGGTCACCGGGACATAAAAACTGCATGTATAGAAACAGCAGTAAAATATGATAAAAATCGCTGAAAAAGTTTAATGATTTGGCCCCAAAATAAGGTTTAAAACGCCCTTTCCTCCCACAGGTTATCCTTTTACTACGCATGCGCAAGGGTTCATGACACCAACACGCAAGGTCTCTCGCTCTCTCCCTCTCTGCCGTGCGCGCTACACGGTTTGAAGCACACTCGCTCTAGATAGAATAATAATCTCGCGGGAGATTTGAACTAATTTGTGGGCATCAGGGAGCCGCTATCAATATGCGGGAGATTTGGGATGTCTGATATTTACACAACGCACACATACACTGCATATCAAATCTGCCGCCTTTTCAAACAGTAACGTATTTTCCGCTTTCGCAAACCTCAACTGTGCGCATGCATCAGAGGAACCAGACGATAGATGTTTCCCGGCTTGACTGTTAAAAGCAGACGATTGGCTATCTAGCGGGAGGGGCGGGACATGTGCATACAACCGTCATCTTTGGCGTTACGGGTTTTCCCTATATAGTTCTATTTAGGATTGAGGAAGTCAATTTAGGATTGACATGTCTCTATATAAATTGTATCTGATATGACTCAGTAAAGCCCTGACATTCAGTTCTAATTATTTAATGAATCATAATGCGATTGTATTATTCAGCGCGCTATTATTAGCCTATTTGAGACATCAACCACAATGTTTGTATAAACTTGACTATGACCTAGGTCATAAAAAACGTAATGAAACTTACACTTAAATATTTTCTTCTCAACCATGTTAAATATTGTCTGGCTTCGGGGAAGATCAAAGGGGGCGCTGCTGAACACACACACTTCAGAGCGTTAACATGAGGAATGGGACAACCTACGGACTCGTAGACTCAGCAAACACGTGCAATTGAAGTCCACGAGGCCGAAAGTCCACATGAAGTGCGCCATTTGGGACAGGGCCAGTTTGATTCACTTCTCGTGAGAGAGACGGCACAATTCACTTGTTGATTCACATGCATACAGAATAGATTTTCTTTCAACTGCCATCCCAAACTCTCACTTCAGCAGAAGTGTTTGTGAAGATGAAGAGATAAAATATCATGAGAAAAAATATATGAAAAATATCATAAATTTAAATGCATTTACAAGGCAGGAATAAACACTGCTGCTGAAGTGAGAGTTTGGGACGGCAGTTGAAAGAAAATCTATACTGTATGCATGTGAATCAACTGAATTAAAAAAAAATATATTTATAGGTTTACAAAGAGCTTACAAGAACACACGTAAGCTTAGTTTAAAATCTGTATATATTAAAGCTTTAATTTATATATGTATGTGTATATATACAATTTAAATCAGTGTTTCTCAACCTCTCCTGCAGGGACCCCCTGACAGGCCATGTTTCTGTTTTAACCCTGAAATGGCACACCTGATTCAATTAATTAAAGGCTTAATGAGTAGTTGACTAATTGATTAATTGACTAATTCCTACTCTTCCTACTCTAATGAATTGAATCAGGTGTGCCATTTCAGGGTTAAAACAGAAACATGGCCTGTCAGGGGCACGTTTTTAAATGGAACGTTTAATATTAATTAATAATTAGTATAAAAATATGAATACATTATATAACCTTAATTAATATAATAAATATAGTCTTGCCTAATAAATAACCATCAGCAAAAGATGGCCTATTTTGTCTCTAAATTTTCCCCATAAACTGCTTTAATTTGGAGCAAGAGATACCAGGGGGGGGGGGTGGCTTTATTGCATCAGATATGTCACTTTGCTAGAATGATTTACATGTTGAATTAGGCTACCCTGCGATTATGAATAATTAAATAAATAAATACGCAAATTAATGAATACATAAATAAGTCCACAAAAAAGATCTATATAAATAAATATATAAATAAAAAAATTGTAAATACATAATTACCTAAACCCACATATTCCTAACCAAATAAACATATAAATAATTAAGTGTGCGAGGAGATAAATAATTAAATAAATAAAACGATTTTTTTGGGAAACAAAATATGTTAAAGGAAATGCTAAACTGAATGTTGACCTCATAATGTGATTATGCAAAGAAGTTCAGGAAAGAAGTAGCGTGGCTTATTTTCTCTACTTACAACACACTTTTTATTTTTGAAATAAAGAAAGTAGCTGTTTTTGATTTGGGACCATAGACTGTAAAAAAGATGGACGACGCCCCTTCGCTCTTTTCCATTGGAGGGAACTGAAGCCGTCAGAGTCCCGATATGGCGCTGACATATTGGAACTTGAGTCTGCGCAGTAGCTTTTTCGGGACCAGTCATGCGCAGTCGTGAGCAGGAAGTAAAGCCGCGAAATCAAGGCTCCGCCCCCACTCGCGTTGAATCAGTCGCAAGCACACGCCCTGCACTTTTCTTAAGTGGCCTTGTCTGCTCTGTTCCTCTCTAATGATGTCTGCTGATTGCAGTACCTCGTTAAAATAAGATAAATACAACTACTAACCACATAGTAAACATTATGAAAAAAAGTCCGTTGGTGCTTCAGTGACTACTTCGCACAGAGAACCTGTCAATCACAGCTCTCAATCATGATGTCACAGCACCGTTTTTATAGCATCAAATAACTAACTAAAAACGAACTTATTTTAAAAACAAACATGAGAAATTACATCAACGTGATAGAAACAACAGTAAATGACCGAAACTATCTTTAGAAAAAAGATATGTGAAGTGTAATTTAATTATTTAGTTGGTCTCACGTCCCGTTGAATAACATGGGGAGGCGGGGCTTATGACATATACTAGGACCGGTCACCGGGGGGCGATCGAGACGTTTTGGCTTCACTTTTGAGGGCTTGTGCGGCACGCTTGTTTGGGACTGACAGATGGACGGATTACAGATTAAACAAATTAAAACTGCTAACTCTATGTGGCCAGTTTTATCTCCATAAATGTAGTCACTGATTCTAAGCCCAAATTTAAGGTTTTCTGTGTTGATTTAAAGTTATTCTATGACTATCTTTGTTAATCCGCTAACAAGAAAGCCACTAAAACGGCTCTTGTTTATATATATATATATGAAAATGTAGGCTACTTCCTCGAAATCCTTATCCTCTTTTTTTGTTTATTTATTTATTTATTTTTTGTGTGTGTGATACATATGTCCCCTGTGGTCTTTGTTCAATTTAAAAATAATAATAATTAAAAAAAATAAATAATTGGCAGATGCAGACGTCACGTGAATTGAGACGAGCGCATGTCAAGCCGAACGGAACGCCAAAGAAATTTACCTCAGCTGAAGATGTGTCGAATACGGTGTTGTAGCTTCGCAATCCAATGTATGTACTCCCCTTTGATTAAAGTAAGCCCATTACAGTTCTTATATTTGACAACATCGACACATTTTTAAGGTAAGTTGAAAAGTGATTCTCGAGTTTCAAGTTTTATAGGCAAGTGCCAAAGATAGTCGTCGTCAAATTCACACAGTATTATAAACGACATGTCTTGAACATGAAAAAGGTTTATGCTGTAAGCAATATAACTTTTTGTAATGTTGAGACTAATGATACACATATTGTACATTTTACATATATATTTTACCGTATTTACTTAACGTCACGCAGCGCCGCCGCTCCCACCACGCGCATCACGCGCTGTGCGTAGGGCACCAAGTGCTGAGGGGGCACCAAAAATTGCCTAATGAAAAATCAATCATCAAACTTCTTGTTATAATCAGATTCAGCGCGTTCTTCATCTTCAATCCGCAGCGGCGCCGAGCAGAGCACGTCAGAAACAGAGGACAGGGTGTGTGTGTGTGTGTGTGTGTGTGTGTGTGTGTGTGTTCAGCTGAGCCTCATTGGTCTGTCACTGCTCGTCAATGTCAGAATATTTGAGATGACCAATCAAATCAAAGTAGGCGGGCTTTATGTTCACAGACGCTGAGCGCGAATTTTAACAGTGCAACTCGACACTTCAGTGTACGGTCAAGTGCGAGATAAGATGTACGGTAAGTAGCTAAACTTAACTTTATATATTTGACAGTTTTTTTAGGTCATAAATGTTAAACGAATGACAAAAAATAATTAGGCAAACTAATATAGTTTTGTCTAATTTCGCCATTTTGAACTGAAAAAAGGCCTATGTAACATGTAGCCTAGTGTAATAGTTTAGGCTACTGTCATTGTGAGGGGACAAGAGACAAAGCCGTTTTCATTTCATCATGTTAGGCACAGGATTAATAATGAATGTGTACATATTGAGAATAAAATACAAATTGTAGCCTTTAGTAAATTAAAAAAGCCAACTTTAGGAGGGGAAGAGACAGGGCAAGATAAAAACAAAGAGAAAAAGAGTGTGATGCTGATGAGGAGAGAAAAATAATCAGCTGCCCACTGACATGGTTTTAAAGCTGTTGTTATCGATTTTTTTTGCCTTCACAACATCTTAAAATGCACATCTGTAGTTCAGAGAAATCCAAAATTTTCTCGTGGAAACCCCCGAACCCCCCTAGCTGACCTGC
This sequence comes from Chrosomus eos, assembly GCA_036326025.1. NCBI lineage: Eukaryota > Metazoa > Chordata > Actinopteri > Cypriniformes > Leuciscidae > Chrosomus > Chrosomus eos. The sequence goes on along the minus strand of CM070822.1, from coordinate 2,705,182 downwards.
CTCAAATTCGGGACCACAGTGATTATAAAACCATGCCAGGGTTTTATTCATGGGTAATGAAACTAGTAAGCATTAGACCCTAAACTAAAGTGTTACTTTAAAAATTTTTTTTTATAAACCATACCCTCATTGGGGGCTTACCCCCCCTAAATGAAAATCCTAAATGAATTTTTTTGTGTGTGGGGGGTGGGGGGGGGGGGGGGGGGGGGGAGGGCATCATAAGTAATTATGCTTAGGGCACCAAAATGGCTAGCAGCGGCACTGACGTCACGGTGGCCTACGTGTCAGTCAACAGGCGCGAAAGAAATCCGCTCAAAAATCTCTTTGGGGCGTGTCAGCAAAATATACGAGAGTGGATAGTTTATAATTGCTTTTTATTGCAATGAAATCATCTTATAGCCCTATATATTAAATTACAGAAAATACTAACTTATTTCTAGATTTACAAAAACACATTCTGTGTCATTGTAATACAATTTAATATACTGTGTATGTGTAATAATCATACATTTTAAATGGAAAGTTTAATATTATTAATTAGTATAATAACATTAAAATACATAACCTTAATTAATATAATAGTCTCTCCTAATAAATAACCAGTATATGACTAACACGCAGACATCTTCAGGGCAAAATGCAGCACAGCAGTTAGCAATTACGTTACAATGCATCAACTGGACGTGTTGTTCAGCGTCCGAATTGCATTAGGAATAAAATAATTTTTAAAGATATTACGATTTGCCCTAGGTACTTTGTACCGTCTGGCAGAGGAAAGAAGTATATATATATATATATATGTATATATCATTTAAATCTTAATGTAAAATGTTACAATGTGGTTTAAACATTAAATACACCAGAAACTTCAGAACTATACTTCTGTCATTTTTGCTACGTCCTCCCTAACTTGAGTGAACAGATGCGATGTCATGTTGTAATACAAATTTGGAAAAAATTAATGAGTGAGGCATTAATATACCATACATGCCTTTCTTTGAAACCACCTGTACGCTTAGTTGCCTTATTCAGATTTGTCACATCAGAAATAAGCATTTAAAGTTGCCTCCAGAAGTATTTGGACTCTGCTTTTTTTCTGCTGCAACAGTTCAGGTGCACAGGTATGTTTCAATCATCACTGGCTTCATTAAAATTAATAGAATGCTAAAATAATTCAAAGCTTGACTTTTTATTTATTTATTTAAGGAATTATACCCATGCCAAAATGTGGTAGCAAAATTGAGCAGAAATCAATTTGTGACGACAACATTCAGTACAGAGATGAAGATTATTATAATGACGACAGTAATAAGAATGAGGGTGAGTATTATAGTAGTTATAGCATTTAATCTGGCTGTGAAGTCACATAATTATTGTTCCTCTCCATCTCTGACAGGATCATAATCTGTTTTAATCTGTCGAGAGCAAGAACAAGCAAGAGTTTGTCCTGATCAAGTCTCTCTGAAGTGTCCATTCCTTCACCATCTCAGTGGGGCAAATGTTCAGTGATGATCAGGAGATAAATAGAAAGAAGAGGAGAAGAAACAACGCAGAAAAACAGCGATACAGAGAAGTAAAGTAAGTAAAGATGATGATACCGCCATATACACTTTATTACTATCCTAGCAATGGCCTAGCCACCAAAGCACAACAGACTTCATAGATTATTAGTAACTCCATGGTGTTATGGCATGACAATATTTTTTTATGTTTTTTTTTATTAAGAAACTGACATTGTGATACAGGTTTATTCCATAAATTATGCCATTTCATTTTAGCCATTTGGCCATCTCAAATGTTCACATGCACAGTGCTAATATGCACTTTTCATGATTAGGTAATCACTGCAGCTGTAATCTTATTCACGTTTGTTTTCTGATTAATTGTTTTGCTCTATGAGAAAGATAAGGTAACAAAATATTCAGGGCTTTACTAACTTTCGGGGCTTATGCTCCCTTAGCCCTGCCCTATCGCCGCCCCTGTTTATTACTACCCTAGCAATGGCCTAGCCACCACAAGGCACAACAGACTTCAAATATTATTAGTAACCCCATGGTGTTATGGCATGATAATCTTTTTTTTTAATCTTTTTTTTTTATTAAGAAAATAACATTGTGATAACTTATGCCATTTCATTTTAGCCCATTTGGCCATCTAACATGTTCACATACACAGTGCTATACAAAATGACTCTTTTGAATGATACTCCTAAAAAAAAAAAAGTAAAACTTAGGAAATCTGTCATACTTCCTGAGCTGCTATCATTGTCCCTGGTGTCTGTAGCAGTCTGTTCAATCTACAGTAATCCAAGTGACAAATTGAAATGGCCACTGTCCAAATCTGACCTATGGCTCCAGTTCTTCTTCCTCCTCCCTGTCTGTGTGTTTATGACAGAATGCTCTTCCAGCAGCTCAAGTCAAAAGTGAATGAATCCGCAGTCTTGATTCTTAACTTTTTTTTTCTTACCTTTTCTAAATAGTTTTGCTAAGCAAACTTTTGGTTTGCTGAGACACTATTAGGCAAGCAGAAGTATGTAACTGATGATGCTGCAATGATTGCGGTGGCTTTTTGAAAAATTTGCCTATGCATTGTGCATATATGGTCAATAGCTCTGTTATTGCTTTCTAAAGAGGAATTAAGCATCAACATGCTTAATGAGTAGCTATTTTTGTTGACTGCAGTGAATGGTCATGTCTTATTTATTTTAGTTTAAAGTTAAAATAATAGTCTCTAACTTTGGTGTACTTGCAATATTTATCATATATTTTGTTGTGATATCATTTTGGACCATATTGTGTACCTATAATGTTGCCAGATTAACGATAATTGAGAAAAAGTGAAACGCATAGATATAAAGGAGATAAAGGAGCAAATACTAACCATGATAGACTCATTTGGCCTTTATTGCCTCCTTCTGGTGTCCAAGGTACAGCTTCTCATATATTTTCATTGCCCAAAGGGACAAGATTTCACAATCATCTTTTTCAACCAAAAGGCTGAATTTATTTCTGCTCAGACAACCTCATCGTTCATTAGTGCTACTTGGCAGTTGCTATAATGAATAAAGTGTCCTGTCAGGCGCTAAAACATCACAGCAGACAAAATTATTCTAAGAGGAAAAGTTCTGCTTATCATTTAGCTAGTTTATACACTAACAGTATGTTGGATGTTTCCAAAGGACCTGGGTATTGTTTATCCTCTAGACTTTATATGCAGTACAAGGCTTTTTTCCCCTCTTTTTTTTTTTTTTTGAGAAAATCTATTCTAATAATTTTAAGTTATGCTGTATTTGTTCTTTCTTTTCTTTTACGCCAGAACTATCCTTACACTAGGGATGTGTAACTAATCTTATTCTTGATCCAGTATCAAGTACTATCAAGGCCATTATCCCTGCTGTCGATACCAATGATGCCTCTACTAAATACATTTGTTTCTACAATTTCTGTGGTTCTGTAATTATAGTCATTTAGCAGTATTTTAAAGCAGTTCAGGAGAGAAATAGTCCCTAACGTTGAAACTTTTTTTACAGATTTGTTTTCGAGGTAAATAAATAGCTACATTGAATTAACTATATGATCACTATTTTAAACAAAATTGCGATATTATAAATCTGAAGATGCCAGCCGTTCTAAAAGAAATTGTTTTATTTATTTTAGGGCTGGGCAAGTTAACGCGTTATCGCGTTAACGCATTTTTTAATTAATGCCGACAATTTTTTTATCGCACGTTAACGCACGTTTTTTTAAAAAATTATTATATTGAAAGTCCGTTGCTGACTGGCTCGAATACACATAGGCCTACAGTCAAACCATGATCACAGGAGGGGTGGGATGTTGGTCAGCCAGCAAATAACCCACCCAAACTAGCAGTGGAGAGAGGCTTTGGCAGGTTCTCTCAAGTGAACAGAAAGGGAGACAGCGCTCCGCGAGTGAATGACAGGCGCTCTATGGATAGTAACCATGGCATCGGCTTCTGTACACTACGCAGCTGGTCTTTTTAACTTAAATTAAAATTATACATAACTTTACCTGATAGGCCTGCGTGTAGTTTAGCGGGGATGCTCTGCCATGTGAATTCCCTTCTGTTGATGTCCTGATAACTATTTCTGGAAACTCACAAACAGCGAGCCGAGGATCAGTCTCTCTTCCAATTATTTGTGCTGCGCGTCGTATACAAAAATAGACAATTCAACTTTGGCAACGGGTTACGGGCGGGCGCGGGGGCGCGTGCGTGAGGCGAGCTTGACCGCAACAGTTTCACAGAACGCACCCGCTTGTCGATGCACCTTGTGCTCGACCACTTCACCTCACTCTAAAGGCTGATTTATACTTCTGTGTCGGTCTTACGCCGAAGCCTATTCGCTATACACTACGCGTTGGTTTTACTTCTGCGTCGTTGTCCGCGCTGAGGCGCAATTACACATGCAGAGAGAGCATGTTGAAACCCGGGGAGCGGTTCTAGCAATCAGCGCTTGCGGTACGCATATAATTGACGCGTTGTTACATTTTTGGAGAGGTGCACGTCAGGGTACGACGTAGGTTCGACGCAGAAGTATAATGGTGCGTTCTATTATTTATCCGTCTCGGAGATCCGAATCGGAAGACAGACGTTGCCTAGCAACACGCCCCCTTTCCTCGGATTTCTCCTCTCGGACGTCGGACAACCGCGAGGACACTGAGCAAGAATTCCGTTTCGGAATTCAAGATGGCTGCGCCCTGTGTGACTTGTAATGAATTGTTTTCATTGTTTTTGAACCGCGTTGGTATTTTTAATGACGATTATAATCACTCGTATTACTGCGTCCCCTGTAGGTATGGGAATCGGTTGTTGTGTGAGTGCAATTACTAACGTTGCTAGCGTTGCTAACAGAAGATTAACATGAAAACATGAAATCAAGTGAACATTTTCAAGTTCAAATGGCTGCGTTTTGGTAAGGTGTAGTCATAATATGTTTTTACACTGGTACTCGGCCAGTGCTACCATTACAACAGCTTTCCGGGTGGCGTCCATTTTTTTCTCCGACTCGGACGCGCAAAACATAATAGAACGCTTGAAGTGTGGACGTGACGTCATATCCGAGGTCCGAGTCGGTTCGTTGGCTATAATAGAACGCACCATAAATTGAGCTTTACCTTTGTTTAATGTAATGACCATGGCATGACCAAACCTAAGCTACTATCAGAGAAGTAATGTTGGTCGACTTATATCTGTAGTGGTGATCATGACCTCTGACTATAGACTTTTTCTGCTGCTCCCTGATACAAGATACCTGTTCAGAAAAAAAAAAACAAGAAAACTGGAATCATTTTAACAAGCTAGATAAAAGGTAATGCCCTGGCAGTGGCAAATAGTTTGTTTTAATATTTGATTTGATTACATTAATGTTTAAGTTGAGATTTACAATAAATATATTTATTGCTACGGTGTAAAGGGAATACTGCTGGTATAAAGCACCTTATTTGTTTAAAGTTTTTGCAAACCACATGTTATTGCACTTTTGTGTATATAGCAGTACATTTAAATCCAAAGTGTGTAATACACTACTTTAGAATTCATTATTCAAATTTGCACGTAACAATGCGATTAATCGCGATTAAAATTTTTAATCGTTGCCCAGCACTAATTTATTTATTTTATTTGTAATTAATTTTAGGAGAGTTTTTAATGGTGTGAAGTACATTTTACTGTAGGCTTCAATGTGTTCTAATAGGGCTGCTCGATTATGGAAAAAATCATAATCACGATTATTTTGGTCAGTATTGAAATCACGATTATGTAACACGATTATTATTTTAACATGACTTTGGGAACGTGTTGCATTCATTAAAAAGATTTATTTCAACAATTCTTAAAAAATCAAAAATTTAACTATTAAAATAAATAATATAACATATAATACTTCAATAAGTATTAATAATTCCCGCAGTTCCACCAGTTATAATGCGGGAAATTCCCCCGCAAACATTGATTCACTTTAGCATGTAGATTTTATGAGTAGCCTAAATTAATTCACACAGATTATAAAATCAAATCAATCATTTTAAAACTTTCTCCATGACGCAATTTCACAAACGGCCTGAGGGTTCAGTTGTGCTGCGTCTTCTCGCGCTTAGGAGTCGGGACATGACGGAATTGTCACTTGCACAATCTGACCAGCATTGCATCATGACTAAAGTTGATAATTTTAATTTACTCGATTTTTACTTGATTTTTACTTGAATTTTAAAATACTCGATTGTACTATTTTGGTGATCGTTGGGAGCCAAAATCGAAATTAAAATTGAAATTCAATTAATTGCACAGCCCTATGTTCTAATGTACAGTAATCAGTAATTTTTTATTGCTGGAATATTGTGCTGCAACCTAGTGTTTTTTGATTGCAGTGTCCAGGTCACGTACTTGCAGGGTTGCTGCCATTGAGATTAATGGGAATGCTAACAGCTTTCTCCAGATATTTAGAAGAAAAAAAAAAAATATATATATATATATATATATATTTTTTTTTTTTTTTTTTTTTTTTTTTAAATCAAACATTTATTTGTTACATCTTTAGCTACTAGTTCACTGCTACCTTCAGTGTGTTCATTAAAACGTTTTGCAGAATTTTCTAGTTGAACCACATCTTAATTTATCAAAATTGAACCATGTCCCATCAAATTTGTAATTGAAACGCTAAACAAAGTGAGTCGGCCATCTCTCTTTTCACCCTAAGGCTGTCTCATCTGAGTTTCCATGCCTTTAAATGTCAATGCAAGAGAACTCCTTTAAAAATTGAAAAAGTCCATTACCAGTGACATTTCAACATGTGTGTGCAACACGTTCAGAATAGATGAGTCTGTCTAACTATATGCAAACCTCCACAGATCTCTTGTGTGTAATTGGATTTTTTTTTTGTTGTTTTTCCAAACATTACTGTAACCCATATGTCTGGTGTCATATCCATTGTCACAATTCTGCCTTGATTGTGGGCACCAGGATGATTCATGAAAGATCAGAAAGTCCTTATTCTTTTAATGCATTTTAGTTTTATGTGTAAATGTCATTGTGGACTGGGTGGAAAGGGGTCATCTACCATTATGTTGAATGTGAATAATCCTCCATACACTGTAACAATAGCAAGTCAAATGTATCTTAGGCATTTTTCTTTTTAAATTAGGGCAGGAATCCATGGTGTTTAATTTTCAAGCTCTATGCCAAGGATAAAGAGTAATATTTTCTAATACGTTAATGTTGGTTTGATGTTCAATGCTTCAGGTTTGATCCTCTGCTTAAATATATCCTTGACTTTTGATCGACTGTAACTTATGCCAAATGACCTTCTGTCTTCACTGGTTAAGACCCAAGCAATTAGTAAATCTCTTTATAGTAATGCACAGCATGGATAGCATAGCTTTGAGTCTTGTAATGTATTCCTTTATAATCCCAATTCATTATATAAGACTGATGTGCCTGTAATAAGTTGTCAGAAGCTTTTGGAACTAGGATATTAAACCTTTATCTGCTTCAGGGTCTTGATCGACTCCATTAAAATGGAAACTTCAGGCAAATAAAAGCATGCTGATGACTGGCAGCCAATTACTGAAAAAATGCAGAATCTATACGTTTCCTCTGGATATGACAGAATACAAGTTACATGTTATGAAAGGGAAGCCAAATGGAGCCATTTACCCAGTCCTACATCTATTCTCTGTCATGCTGACATAACTTTTTTCATATAACCCAGTATCTGATCCTGAAGTTTATTACAAGAATTTTAAACACTTTGCTGGTTGTGTATCGTTCAGCCTTGTTCAGAGGCAGACTCAGTCAAGATTCTCTCCAGGGACACTTGAGATGAGATACAAACACAAGTGACAAGCCTGAGCTTAGCAACTGTATAGCACAGTGTTTGATAAACGGATAAAACAAGCACATCTGAAATCACTCAGACAAGATCCTCCAAGGAATATCACAGATCTGTTAATTCTTGTTTTGGTAAATAAAATTCTCCCACATCCTGCAGGATTTCGGCAGTGTCTTGTGAGGAAAGTGCAGAGGTCAAAAATCACTTCTTTGCAACAACAACATCGCGAGTAAAGCATGTTTTAATATGCATGTTTTAAACCTCTTGTCCTTTGACTGATGGATCTCTATTTCATGAGTGGATTTCATTCCCCACATTTTAACAACAAAAAATCTAAAAGCGTTGTTCATGTTTAAAATGACACAGTGTGACTTTTTATATCAGAGAGAGTTTACACAAACACTCTGATGTGCTGTTCCCTTTATCGAAAAAGGGAACTTCGAGATGCGTCAAACGACACGGTGGGAACGCCTCTTGCGTGATTGCGTCTGAAGCATCTATGCCAACTAGTCCAATGGAATGAGAGAATGAGCGTCACGGGCGGGTGACGTCATGAACCAGGGAAGGATAAGAGCACTTCCGCTGCTCGCCGGCATTTAGCTTCTGTGCCTCAGCAAGCGATCTGTGTCAAACTGTCTCTGTCTATTTATTGTTGTCTGTTACAATATTGTTGGAAACGTTATGGCGAAACAAGTTTACAAGCAGTGTGTTCCTCCCTGCCCGCGTTATTTAACGGGTGGGGACACACACGAGCTTTGTGTGATTTGTTTGGGATTTGAGCATGCAGCCTCAGCCTTCGAGGGGGCTGAGTGCCAGCATTGTGAGAAGCTACCGCTTCGCATGCTCAGATCCCGCCTGTCACTTTTTGATAAACAGAGTGGGCAGGCTCGCGATCCACAAGGATCAGGACCCGCGTCTGCCGAGGCAACGCGGAGAATGCATTCTTGGGGATCGCAGTTAGATCTCGCAGAGGGGTTCGAGACGGGTCCGCGGACCTTTTCTCCTTCCCTTCCTGGGAGATCTAGCTCTCCTCTCCCGGTGTCGGAAGCACGCTCTGCGGTTTCTCCCGCCCGGGAAGAGAGCTCTCCCTTTCTGCATTGTTCTTCTTCTGAGGAAGTTGATGTTATGAGTGTTGAAAGTGAGAATGCACACACGGGGGAAAGAGACACACAATTTATTTCCCCGGCGTATGATGAGCTGGTGGATGTCATGTCACGAGCTGTAGAGAAGTTAAATATTGAATGGCCATCTGAGAATAAAAACACTCGCCCTAAAAGCAAGTTAGATGAGCGATTTCTCTCTTCAGCCACATTATGTCCACCACGAGGGCTCCCATTTTTCCCTGATTTACATAGTGAGATATCTAGATCTTGGAATAAACCATATTCATCTCGTGTTTTTAGCCCTCAAACCACCACTTATTCAAGAATTAGAGGGCTAAAAGAATATGGTTATGAATCGATGCCCCAGGCTGAGCAAAATTTAGCGAGTTATCTCGCGCCTGGTCCAGCATCGACTATGAGAGCCCCAGTTTTGCCCACTAGACCGCTAAAAACTACATCTAGTTTAGTGGGCAAAGCTTATGCGGCGGCAGGTCAAGCTGGAGCGTGCTTACACACTATGGCGCTGCTCCAGGCTTATCAGGCTGACCTGCTGGGGGATTTGGATAACAGTGAGGGTGTTAGTCATGACGATGTTCGAGAACTTCGTAGGGCTACCGATCTTTCTCTAAGGGCTACTAAAGAGACCGCTAGAGCTATTGGGCGGTCTATGGCAGCTTTGGTAGCCACTGAGAGGCACTTATGGTTAAATCTTTCTGAGATTAAAGATAAAGATCGAACTTTTTTATTAGACGCTCCTCTTGAACCCTCTGGTCTCTTCGGTGACGCAGTCCACGCTGCAGTGGAAAGGTTCCAGGAGACTAAAAAACAGTCTGATGTATTTAAAAAGTTTATCCCTCGCCGTGTCCAGCCCCCTGGGGATGCTGGGCGTGAGCAGCCCCAGCCGCATAGCTCATCATATCGTGTGCAACAAAAAGAGAGTGTTGCGTCTCGTGCACCTCCACGTAGATATTGGAGACAGACGCAACCCTCTCAACCGAAGTCGACTAAGCCTAAGCCGGATCTGAGGACCGTTCTTCAGGCGAAGAAGGCTTCGGCTCAAAAAAAAAAAAGGTCCTGATGCTTAGGCACCAGGCCTGTGGGGACAGCCCCGACCGAAGTGGAGTGGTGTTCACCTCATCACACGGTGCCCGTTCCACTTCGGGGTCCTCACGAGGCCCTCCTGCCAACCCTGCCACCTCCGGTGCTTCAGGGCGCAGTGGTCTCCAGCGAGTCAATGATGCTGTGTTGCGGCACAGCATCGGTTTCGCGCCCTCTGAGGGGGGCTTTAGAGCAGTCAGGTCAGGTAGTTCCTGCCATTATGTTTCAGGCTCCAGATTTGGCTCTCTCAGTAACACCAGAGACCAGCCTCGAGAGGCTGGTTCCCTTAGTAAATTTTCTGGCAGCGTGGAAACTTCTGCCGAATATTTCTCCTTGGGTCCTGCAGATTGTAGAGATAGGATACAGAATCCAGTTCGGTTCTCGTCCTCCTCGTTACAGCGGGGTGCTGCCCACAGTGGTGCGTCCCGAGCAGGCTCTGGTATTGGAACAGGAAGTAAAGGCCCTGTTAGCAAAAGAAGCTATAGAACAGGTGTACTCTCCCGACAGAGAATCGGGTTTTTACAGCCGTTATTTCATTGTTCCAAAGAAGGATGGGGGGTTGCGTCCCATTTTAGATCTTCGCCTGTTGAATCGGTCAGTTCAGAAACTCAAGTTCAAGATGTTGACCATCAAACAGATCGTGACCCAAATCAGATCCGAGGACTGGTTCGTCACGATAGATCTAAAGGATGCATACTTCCATATCTCCATCCTCCCTCAGCACAGGAAGTTCCTAAGGTTTTCTTTCGGGGGCAAAGAATACCAGTATCGGGTTCTTCCTTTCGGCCTAGCTCTGTCACCCCGCACATTCACGAAATGCATGGATGCAGCTTTAGCCCCTCTCAGGCTTCAGGGCATACGCATTTTGAATTATATCGACGACTGGCTGATTCTAGCGGAATCAGAACAGTTGGCGGTTCGACACCGAGGTGTCGTTCTCGCTCATATACGAATGTTGGGGTTGAGGCTCAATGCCAAGAAGAGTGTACTTTCTCCAGTACAGAGAACCACTTTCCTTGGTGTGGTATGGGATTCAGTGACGATGAGGGCCAGCCTGTCGCCCGTACGTGTAGCTGCTATCCTGTCAGCCATCAAAGAGCTAAAGCTAGGTCAGTCACGCACTGTAAAACAGTTCGAGAGACTGTTGGGTCTACTGGCAGCAGCGTCCAACGTGATACCTTTTGGCCTGCTGTACATGAGGCCTTTACAGTGGTGGCTCAGAACCAGAGGGTTCTCCCCGAGGGGAAACCCGTTTCGTATGATCAAGGTTACGCGGCGATGCCTTCGTGCCTTAGAGATATGGAAAAAACACTGGTTCTTAACCCAGGGTCCGGTGTTGGGAGCTCTTTGCCATCGAGTAGTGATCTCGACAGATGCTTCTCTCACCGGCTGGGGAGCGGTAATGGAAGGCCGCTCGGTTCAGGGTCTGTGGAAAAGCCATCATCTTTCTTGGCACATAAATTGCCTGGAGATGATGGCTGTCTTCAATGCGTTGAGACATTTCCTTCCGGACCTAAGAGGCCATCATGTGCTCGTTCGAACAGACAACACATCTGTGGTCTCTTATCTGAACCGCCAGGGGGGTCTGCGCTCGCGTCCGCTTTGCAAACTGGCGCACCAGATCCTTCTGTGGTCTCTGGGGAAGGTACTCTCCCTGAGGGCAGTGTATATTCCTGGGGACCAGAATATAGGAGCAGACATCCTGTCGAGGCAGGAGCTGAGGCCAGGGGATTGGAGACTCCACCCCGAGGCGGTGGAGAAAATCTGGGAGGCATATGGTCAGGCAGAGGTGGATCTGTTCGCGTCTCAGAACACGACGCACTGTCCGCTCTGGTATTCGCTGACGCACCCAGCCCCCCTGGGGCTGGATGCCATGGTGCAGACGTGGCCGAGGCTACGTCTGTACGCCTTTCCCCCTGTTGCTCTGCTCCCAGGAGTTCTGGAGAGGGTCCGTCGGTATGGAATAAGCCTATTGCTAGTAGCACCACGCTGGCCAAGTCGGATCTGGTTTGCGGACCTGATCCTTCTTCTAGACGGGCCTCCATTGGAGATCCCTTTGAGGAGGGACCTTCTGTCTCAGGCCGGGGACACAATATTTCACCCTCGGCCAGAGATATGGAATCTTTGGGTTTGGCCTCTGAGGGGGCCCAACTTATAGATAGTGGTCTTTCAGCTGAGGCTGCTGAGACCATCTTAAGCTCCAGAGCTCCAGCTACGAGGAAACTGTATGCGCTTAAATGGAGAGTTTTCTCCTTATGGTGTCACCGACACCAGTGGGATCCAGTTAACTGTTCTGTCAACACAGTACTCGAGTTCCTGCAGGAGCGCTTTGTGTCAGGTCTTTGTCCTTCCACACTAAAAGTTTACGTGGCAGCCATTGCGGCTTACCATACTATGGTGGGAGGTATATCTTTGGGTCGAGACCCCCTGATTACACGTTTCCTTCGTGGCACCTTGAGGCTGAGGCCTGCAATCCGCACTAAGGTGCCAGCTTGGGACTTGACTATAGTTCTAGAAGGCCTGTCTAGGGCCCCATTCGAGCCCTTAGATTCGGTCTCAGAAAAGTTCCTGACTCTCAAGACTATCTTTCTGCTAGCTATTTCGTCCCTAAAGAGAGTTGGCGACCTTCAGGCTCTTTCGGTCTCCCCCACCTGCCTTGAATTTGCACCGGGGATGGTCAAGGCGTTCCTATATCCAAAACAGGGATACGTCCCTAAGGTTCCAACCTTGACTCCGAGGCCTATTGTGCTGCAGGCTTTCTGTCCTCCTCCATTTGCAACTGCGGACCAGGAAAGACTGCACCTGTTGTGTCCAGTGCGAGCATTGGACACATATGTACATCGAACTTCCTCATTCAGAAAGTCCGACCAATTACTGATTTGCTTTGGATCACCTAAAAAAGGTCTTCCTGCTTCAAAACAGACAGTCAGTAAGTGGATAGTCGAGGCTATTTCACTAGCATACGAGTACTCGGGCCAGCCTTGTCCTTTGGTGGTCCGAGCCCACTCGACCAGGAGTATGGCGGCTTCTAAAGCCATATTGCAGGGGGTATCTCTTCAAGATGTTTGTGATGCGGCGGGCTGGTCCTCTCCGCTCACATTCGTGAGATTTTACAGTCTGGACCTGGATGCTGCCCCAGGTTCTCAGGTGCTGAGTGCTTAGATCAACAAGAAAGAAAGACTGACACTCAGTTACTTGTAATTATGGCGGGTTGGGTATTCTCGTTCCCACCGTGTCGTTTGACGCATCTCGAAGTTCCCTTTTTCGATAAAGGGAACGTCTCAGGTTACTATTGTAACCATAGTTCCCTGAGAAACAGGGAACGAGACGATGCGTCCCCCTGCCATACTTCCTGCGTCCCTGCGATCGGCTTGCTTCGGCACTGTCGAAGCTAAATGCCGGCGAGCAGCGGAAGTGCTCTTATCCTTTCCTGGTTCATGACGTCACCCGCCCGTGACGCTCATTCTCTCATTCCATTGGACTAGTTGGCATAGATGCTTCAGACGCAATCACGCAAGAGGCGTTCCCACCGTGTCGTTTGACGCATCGTCTCGTTCCCTGTTTCTCAGGGAACTATGGTTACAATAGTAACCTGAGACGTTTTGGGGAGGTCTTTTGAAATTGTATGTCTCTTTGAAGCCTACCCTTGTGTGACCGTACTACCACAAATTGATTTCCAGTGAATCCCACAGACGAATCACTGGGCTGTTCCTGCTTCACCTTCCTAACCTCGTTTCAATCATACTTTTGAGAAAAGCTTTCACTATTGTGCACCGTTCTTGCAAGGCAGTGTTGTATTGAAATTCTCCTGCAGTTTTCTGCAGTTAATTCACTTCCAATTAAATAACCCACAGACTTTATTTAAAACTTGTAGTTGATAATGTTACTTGCTTAAGAAATTGATCTTTTATTAACCCTTTATGACCCGCCATAGAACAATTCCACCAGAGTATATATTTGTATTTTTACATGCTGTGATGTCATTCTTTTGAGCATTTTCATATGCCATACATCAAAATAATCCTCCTTCCAATTGGAAGGCTATGTTTGTAATAAATCAATAGTAACTAGATAAATATCTCAAAAGTGCAATAAACAAAAAGAAAAACAATTTTAATTATTCTTTTTTTACATATTGTATTCAATACAAAAAATGGATAAATGTCAACCTCAAACTTGTCAATGTGAAAAACGTGCATAAAACAATTTAAAACTATACAGAATTGATTTGAACTGTTTACATAAATTAGTTTTTAAAGGAGATCTCCGGTCAATTTTAACATTGAGCTCATTTTTTTGTAAATTTGGAGTGCTGTCAGTACAGAGAACAACGACAAAAATCGGTGTTTCCTACACCGTGTTATCCTCTTTTTAAAATTTGCACCCTGTTGACTTCAACGGGGCAAGTTTTAAACCTGTTTTTAGCCTCTTAACATCCTTGATGTGTCATTACAAGTGCACAGCCATGCGAGTGGTTTTATTAAGAGTGAACATGGTGAATCTGACTGCAGTAGATGTGAAAGATATGAATAAAAGTGATGTTAATTCAGCCAGCTCACATACCTGTATTTTCTTCCAGGTTTTTTCGGCAAAAGTCCACAGTAGTCAATTGTCGAGTTCGCGCGCGCGATCCTTAGTTATCTAGTTACCTATTACATTTGTGGTCAAACAAATAACACTTTGCTTTTGAATATTGATTGAACATTGAATTTGTTAAAATATCAAATAAATAGATGAGTAGACGGAGAGTTCGTCATCGGACGCAATTAGTATTTCCAAAACCTCCACGTCTGTGTACTTTCGTTTAGACATAACGTTGCGTGCGTGCGCGCGTGTGTTTGTGTGTGTGTGTGTGTGTGTGTGTGTGTGTGTGCTTGTATTTGTGAGTCTCTAAAGGAGAAAGAAATGATAAAATAAAGCAATGGTAAAAAGACAATAACGATAAGAAGGAACATATAGCAAATGGGAGTCAAACGGGAGTCAAACCCATGGTCAAATGACGCAGCGTGTGACGTCACAAAATGCGACACACCCGGGGGTCATAGTGCACAGAACGTGATACGTCAATGAGCCATCGGAAGACGTAACTATCAATCGCAGATCTACAGAACATGTGTGCAAAGACGTGCAATGCATTTTTGTGTTTTTTTTTTTTGTAAATGCATATTACGCAGTTTATACAGACTGATTAGAGGGTGAAAACAACGCAATTGTTTCAACAATCTGCTCATTGGAGGCTTGATCTGAACATGTTACATCTCTGGTTTTGTATGCAAAAAGAATGATTGAGGTAGCCATTTGGTTTCAGTTTCTATAGGCTTTTAAACAGACACACGTCGGTCTTAGAGGGTTAATTGCATGCATGTTTAGAAACCAATTATAACACCTTAGCAAGTTTATAGGAACACCCTGATAACCATCTTCTGCATCCTAACTTTTGGTTGTGAAATCTAGTCAACACTCAAATTATTCGTAGAAAATGTTCCTTAAATGTAGCTCAACTGACAGAGTAAAAGCTATGTGAATGGAGTCCAATTGGCAGGAGCACAAATGCAAAAATGTTAATGTAAAAATGTAGTAATTTTAGAACAACAGAGTAATTGCATAACACAGAAAACCTGTTGAATGAAGTTCATACGATTAATATTTTGGTGTACCTTCATAACTTCTTCTTTCTAACAAGTGTGTTCTGTCCAGCTAGGTGTGAAATATGCTGGAGACCGAAGTAGAATTTAAAGAAGGGCATTTGAGCAGCTTTTCCTCATTAGAGGATGCACCGCATGGTGAAAAG
Organism: Chrosomus eos; assembly: GCA_036326025.1. NCBI lineage: Eukaryota > Metazoa > Chordata > Actinopteri > Cypriniformes > Leuciscidae > Chrosomus > Chrosomus eos. The sequence continues at coordinate 2,689,347 of CM070822.1, read as the reverse complement.
AGGCCTGTAGCAGCGCCACTGGTGTTCCTCTTGTTTATTCTTTTACCCGGCACTCTGACAGAGAGCTTGGCATGCCCTGTTTGTATGTGGAAGAAAGATTAGGTCCCTTTCCTGCCTTTTCCTCAGCTCCTGTGGTTGCTTTCAGAATGTAGTGGAGAATTTAGAGCACAAACTGCATCTCCTCTTGAATATAAATTGCTATTCTCTGAATTTTTAAAGGAGGGAGAAAGAGATAAATAAATCTCATTTTCTGTCCCAGCAGAGTTTCCTCTGCTCAACTCCATTTGTGTTTTTCCCCCTGGCCTAACCTTGGCACCGAGGAAATTCAGATAGAGCTCCCCTTGATGCATTGGTGTAGTTCGCTAAAATGAAAATTTACTCTGTAATTTACTCAACCTTCCTCATCTTGTTCCAAACCTGTATGATTTAGGGTGTATTCACACCAGGAAAGTCCGATAGTTCACTTGCTTTGGTCCGGACCAAATACAATGTTGATTTAAAAAAAATAAAAATAAAAAATATTTTTTTTTTTTTTTTTTGGTACTGTTCGCTTTCACACTGCTCTTTTTGCAAGTGAACCAAAAATTGTAAACAAAACCACACGTGTGCTAAGGTCGTCCATTCATAAGACCGGAATTCTCAAGCAGGGAAAAGCAGGACGTGCAAAAACAGGCTCAGCATGGAGATATTTCGTAATGCAATGTTTCTTCTTTTACTGATTTGGTGTTATTCTCTACAAACACAATATAAAGAAACTAATGAGCATCATATGATACAATGTCATCTATACGATGTTGTAATTAGGATTTTGAGAATACTTGCTCTCATGTGCGCCTACCATGGCATGCTGACAGTGGCACTGCGCAGAAGACGGATTAGGTATAAAGTTTTCATTCATAGAGAGGGGCTATGTTCATACATCCAAATCATGAGATTATTATTACCTGCTGTCAACGTTAACGCCTTGAATTAAGTTTGTCCAGTTTAACGCAACACCCGTTTTTTCCCCCCATCATCCTTAAAGGGCACCTATTATGGCATTTAAAATGTTCCTAATGTTGTTCTGGGAGTCCCCAACAACAGTTTTACATGCATACAATGACAAAAAACACTTTTGTTGTCTTATAGTATGCATTTATTTTTACCAGAATTGCTCACCGACTCACAAATGATTCGTTCGATGACTCGTTTTTCCAAACCCCTCCTTTACGTGACGCTAATCGGCGGTGATTGGTCAGATGACCCAGTCAGTTATTGTTTGTTAGCCCAGCGCATAAACATATTGATAAAGCACTGCAGTACTACAAGGTATTGCTCTATTCTTTATGATAACTCCAATAGCAGCGACAAACATTTCACATATTTTAAAAAAATTGACATTGGAGACCTAGAAGCTGCGCTGAGCGTAACTTACACAACACACACACACACTTACTGCGCCTTCCTTCCTCGCGCCCCGACGCTACAAAACCCATAAAAACAACAATTATTAATAATACTTACAGGTTGCGATTCATCGGAGGAAGCTGATATACACTGGGTACTGAGCCCTCCTTCAGGAACAACCGGCTTGCGAATCCACATTTGAATTAATTTATGTTTCTGAATGATTCGTCATTAAAATGATGTGAACACAACACCAGGTTCGGCTATACAGTTGTGGTATCGTTGCAAATATGAACTCTAACCACTGATTCTTTACATGCTCGTCCCTGGGCAATGAAAACAAAGTGGCTGAACTATCTTTGCATTGTAGAACACAGCGTCTTCTCGACATGATGCTTTTCAGCTGAAGTCTTTCAATGTGTTCTAGACTTCAAGTTTACACTTCCGTCTGCGCGCGCAGTATATCGTACTGTATATCGTATCTACGTCACTACGAAACAGCTAATGACTCGTTTCAAAAACAATTCATTTCATAGACTCAGAGTCGACTCTCACTTTTGAAAGACAATAATTTTATATACGGTGCACTTTCAGATATAAATCTTTGCAGGATGTTTTTATTCCCTTAGAGCTATACTCCACACTACGTGAACAGTCATTTTCAAAAATCCATGATAGGGGCTCGTTAAACTATCATTAAATTATATAATCACACTCCTATACGATGGGCTTCGAAGCGAGGCTTCGGTGGAAAGAAAACCAGAAGTGTCGCCTTTAATCATATAGAGAGTCGCGAATAGAATGGTGTATTGTAGTGTTTGAGTTATTCTAAAACTGTACATACATTTCTTAGACTATATACATTAAAATTCATTTATAAATATATATATTTTTTATATATAATTCAGAAAGTAAAAAAAGCAGCAGGAACGAACTATATACATATCCTATATTGGATATTAACATCCAGTAGTGTAAATCGCGGCAGAAGCTTCAGATTTGTAGTCCAAGGCATTGTTTATCTTTACTTTCAGGGTTCATCCCACCGGAGCCTCGCTTTCGATTTCAAAATGGCGGCTGAGTGAAATCAGCGTATTCATGCAAATGCATTTAAACCATTTAAGCGCGATAAGACAAAAGAGAACGCTCTGTCTGTGAATGCCCTGATGCACACACGGCGCGCGTGTACTGTGACAGTAACACTGTAACACTTGGGTCGGTTCATGTTCACACCGTAAACGAACCGTACGAGAGTAGCTCTTCAGCTGGGAACACTTAGTTCGGTTGAATCGCACTAGAGTTCGTTTTCTCTCTTGGTGCGGTTCGTTTGGGCAGGTGTGAATTCAGCAATCGTACTCAGGTGCGGACCAAAAGCAGACCAAACAAGCGGACCTCCTCGAAGAGGTGGTCTCGGTACGCTTTCAAACGAACTCTGGAGCGGTTCGTTTGTGGTGAGAACATGATCCGACCTTGAATAAACCCAATTGCCAAAGAACTGCACATTTTTGGACTAAACCAGCTGCCGTAGTCAAACAAAACTATTATTTAGATTGTCAATAGCGCTCCCTTTAAGCCATGACTTCAAGCTTACCGCGTTCTGCACTCTCACTAAAACTCTCCTCATAAACACTGAAGTTGTCCGTACTGCACAGGGAATCTCTTATTTATATCGCATCTAGACTTCGTTGTTTATGATTTGCGAAAGGATAAAGCTTGTGCTGATTCTGAACATACATTGTGAGCGAATTCTCCGCATGTCTGCCGGATTTTGCTCCTCTTTGTTTATTTCCGGGAGTTCTGTTGGAATTTTCCCACACGTTAATTTTTTTTATTTGTTATTTTTTATTGCAAATTAACAAAACAGTAACACATACAAGATAAGAAATCAGTGAGCCACATATACAATACAGAAGAGAAAAAAAGCACAAAAAAAAAAAACAATGAAATACAAAACACCCCAATACAGTCATCGACAAAGTGGTGTATGTAGGCACACAAGATCCTTTCTGTGACGCAAGTATAGATAGGGGCAATTCGGTAGTATCAGTATAGTTCTAGTGAAGGTAATAATCACTCCAACAATCACAACAACACCAGCAATATATTAATATCAGTGGTGATAGTATCAACGATAATATTCACAATGATAATTCATGACAACAATAGGAGCATTAGCTCTAGCAACGTTAATTCTGACTAATCGAAGTGCAGTTATGGAAATATGTTCAAGACACATCTGGCCAACAAGTGATGTGGATGTTGTCACATGACTGCATTTTGGTTCGTTTGATCAACTAATCAACTAATTCGGATCAGAGCAATCAGTGTGGTGTGAAAACAAACCAAAACCCCTGAAAATACTACAAAGTATCATTTTTTGCCTTTGGTCCGGACCAAATGAACCGAACTACAGATGTGAAAGCACCTTTATTTTCTTCTGTGGAACACAGATTAAATATGTCTCTTTATAGTGTTGTTTTGGACCCCATTCACTTTCATTATGTGGACAAAAACAATCTTTAAATTTTGTGGCCATGTTACTCTGTCAATAGGTGTAATCTTAGTTGTTACTATTTTTATTAAACAGGTTGATAGCTAAATAAAAACTCTCTGGAGACATTTCCTTAACTACTGAAGATTCAGTGAAGGAAGGCAGAAAAATGAGAGAGAGAGAGAGAGAGAGAGAGAGAGAGAGAGAGAGAGAGAGAGAGGAGAGAGAGAGAGAGAGAGAGAGAGAGAGAGAGAGAGAGAGAGAGAGAGAGAGAGAGAGAGAGAGAGAGAGAGAGAGAGAGAGAGAGAGAGAGAGAGAGAGAGAATGTAGAGCCTCCTCAACGATTACAGTGTTTTAAAACTTACAAAGGAACTGTGTCAACAAGGACCCATTAATTTTACATCTCTTCTTTCATATCTATGCCTATAATCTCTGTTACTGCAGCCTGATTGCTTATGTCTCACTCCGCACATAATAGCACTTCCCTGGAGAGAGGCTTTCAATACACCATGCCTCTTAGGTTTGATTCTATAAGCGCTCGGTTATATATATTATCTTACTATCTTATTAACCAAAGGTTGAAACAGGCCAAATGTAAACAGGCCAGTATGTGAACATATGAGGTTTTGCTCTGAGTGATTTAGAGGCTGATTATCTGACCACAGAGCCGGAAGAATAAAGAACCAGAAAAGTGCTTAAAATAAGTGTCATCATTGAGAATTAGAGAAGTCAGTATGCATTTTGTTTGTGCTTACTCGTATTAAATGTAAAATTAAAAAAATGTATTCGTTTTAAAAGGGACATTTTTAACATAACTCAAATGGCATTTTTGTCATTAAAAGTTATGATCATTCTCAAAGCTTATCTAATTGTGTGGTCTTTAAATTATACAACAAAGCTTGAAAAAAATGGTGCAATAAATCATTGCGACATTCACAGTATTGGTTTATTTTATATTATCATTTTAAATGATGATTTCAAAGTTATTTGATTTAACGGCCTGACCTAGATTAAACTTATTGAATGCTATAAACCCTTGTGAGTGTTTCAAGAAAAATATAAAATGAATTCTGCAACCCATTCAGTGAGCAAACATGACAATTGCTGCATATTTTAGATAACGGTGTGGGAGTGTCTAATAAATGTCAGGAATGTGCGTTTGAGTGGGTGGGTGCATATGTATTATTCAATAACTGCATTGGCATACTTTATACTATAACTGTGCCTTGCATATTCTGTTTTGATTGGCTGTTTTCTTTCCTCTGAGAATGTTGATATCTGGCTCTGATAAAAGCCCAGTCAGTTTTGTTTTTTTTTCTTCAGAAGGTTGCTGCTAGGTCACGCCTGATTAGTAGTCCTCAAGCACAGCTCCATAAGAAGTGTTAAAAGCAGCGTTTATGCTAGAGTGAGCAGTATTTTTCTTCTCCATAACTGTCAAGGCTGGACTTTTAATTGATCCAATGGTGTTCCCCACTTCCTAGGCTACTGAAGACAGGATTTCTATTTAAAATTTAAGTTAAAGTATTTTCCTAAGCCATATCCTTCAGTATGTCTTCCTCTGGCTCTACTATTATTTTCGTATTTCCAAGCCTTTGCTTAGGTAAGAGGTAACTCACAAACTGATAATGAACTAGACCTAAAAAAGGGAAGGTCGTTGAAGGATAAATAGTTTTAATTATGCTCTCCACACCCTAACTGGAAGCTAAAACATGAAATAATTCAGGCAAATGGGTGATCGAGGTGATTCCAGAATGGTTATCTTTGATTAAGCTTATGTTTGGGGAGATTGTTATATTGTTTTTGGCAATTTATGTATTGTATTCCTGTTAGTATGCTGAATGTATTACATTACATATTGCATGTACTAAAATTCATCAATTGATCCTATAGCTTTTGCTACAGACATGAATGATACTTTAATGTGGCCCATTGAGGAAATGGTGAGCTATTATTTTTCTAAAACACCTAAGCTACTAACACCTAAGCTACGTCCAGTCTGTCTGTCAGTCCATATCTGATTATTTGTGTATCCGATTGGAATCTGATCTAAAATGATTGATGTCCACAACTGTTCAGATCCGATTTGTGTGTCCATACAGCTCATAGTAGGAATACGCCAAAAACAACAACAACCGCAACATGGAGGGGTTTGCAGTAGAGATGTTGTCTTTTTTAAATTGAACAACACGGAAATGTGTAGCCGCATGCTGGTCTATGCGTATTCTGAGGCAGCAGCAAAACCGTATTTCAAAATATGTCTCCGTTATAATGTCATTTTTCAGCAGAGAATTTAAGCATGTTTCCTATAACAACGTCTGACGTTTGCGTTTTATGTGGCGTGAGAAACTCGCATAAACCACACGAGATCCGACCCGAAACGAATTTCCAGAAATGCAATTTACATAGAATTTCAAACCACATATGGATGTAGCTTATAATAGGAATTGAAAAAAAGACTCATGTAATATTTTTCCATTCACACCAGCTAAATCCGATCGTAATTCGATCGGATATGCACAAAAATCGGATTTGAACTGACAGTCTTCAACATTGCAATGCAAGTGCATTGTGGTGGTGAGTTTTGCATTTGCATCCCCTTTTGTAGGTTTTTTTTTGTTTGTTTTGTAAGAATTATGATGGCATGATGCAGAAGGTAACGAACAAGGCAGGTAGGGCAAGTTAATCAATAATCAGGTCACAAGATGGGAGGGGCCAGACAATTGATAAGAGAGCACATGGCACAAGGAATACAAGACAAGCCATGTGCTCAAAGCAAGCCAGACTAAACACAAACACATGACAAACCAGGAATGTCAGAGCTCTGTCACCAAACCAGATATAAACCAAACAGAGGTGACCCACACCCTGACAAGTGGTGAGTTTTGCATGGGCAAGCACTTTTTCCCAAGCAAGGTTTTTTTTTTTTATGATGGCATAATGCAATTTGGTAAATCTCTGAAGAAAAGTGCTGGTCAAGATACACTTGCCAAATGTATTCTTTACATTACACTATACTGTATATATGTGGTGTGTGTTGAGTAGGCACGTAGCATCACTGTAACCAAATGCAACAGGGATACGGAAACAAGATGTGGAGGTGCATTGGTTTAATGATTCAGAGGCTGTTTTCAGGGCATTTTTGTCTTGCACTTTGTTGTTCTGTTCCGACCCTCCAGACTGCCTCAAGGGCTCAAACACTGTCCCGGCCTGGCCTTAGTGCTTGCTTTATCTTCCTGTCATGATGCAAACCAACTACCTACAAACCACCCAGCCTTTCATCTCAGGAATTCCTATATGCATCATTCCTACACTGCATCTCTGCAATGTACTCCATTCCCTTCAACATGCATTTAGCATTCCTTGCATGTTACTTCAGCCATTATAGAATTTGTCGTCTTTCCGACCGTGTGCTTAGTTTTGGTCAGAAACATGGAATCCCCAAAGTCTCCAGGAAGCCGGCGTAATGCGTAACATTTACAAATAACCCCACGTCTCAGCAGAAATGCTGTTGCATGAACAGCATCCTTAAAAGAGCTACATAAATATTCTCCGGGAGCAAAACGCTGCTCCTCGCTAGTACTGATAAATAATGGATCCTATAGGCACGATTCTGTCAGTTTCCACTTCTTTGGCACAGGGTTGAGGATGGACAAATGTGTGTGTGTCAAATTAGAGGTATAAATTTAAACTGAAAACCACACAGATCTAAACCCAGCAGAAAAGCGCTATATGCACATGGTTATGCTGAAGAAATGAAGAGCCCCTTGAATATTTTTCTCTGTAATATAGTGTGTATTATAAGTCAGTGATGACAGACTCATTTTCAATTACATAAATTGGTCAGGCTGAGTTATCCTCTCTTATTGTTGTTGTAAGCTGTAATGGCTCTTGTTGTGCTTCTCCTAATATGCTCATGAAGTAAACTAACGTATTTCCTTCAGTGCTGTACAGCTAGTATAAATCATTGTTATTATCTTGGCCGAAAGCCCTAAGAAGCCGTGCTGTAGTGTGTTAAATTCATCTGCATAAAGTCTCATCAGCCCTCAATTCTTTGACCGATGCTCACTCTATAGGTCCTTCGTTGTTACCTATAATAGTCCATAATGTGGAAAATGCACTGGTTTCAAGAATCCATTTTATCATTCATGACAGGACTTAAACGGCTTCCAACATTTCTACATGAAATACCAAGCTTTCTGGGATTTAGGCCTATATTCCAAGCCAGGTAATGAAATCGGTTGGCATGGGGGAGTTTGCACTTGCTTGATCTAGGAAAATTAATTTTTGACTTTGAAATGATTAAAATATTTGAGGAAATGAATACATTAAGCATTTCTTTTTTTAAATTAGTTTATACTGTTTCAGGCTGTATGAGGCATTGATAAAAGGTGAAGTGTGTAATATCTGCAGTGCTACCATCACAAAATGTAATTGCACAAGTTTTCAAACTTCTGTCAAACAAATGATCAGGGTGGTTTGGATGTTTTACATATAGTTGACTGCATATTAAGCTGGGATTTCATTTTTTTTTTTTTACATTAAATGACCCACATCAACTGTGCAGTATTAGACTTTGACTCCCTGACATGTAGTTAAAGTATGATGGACACTTTGGGTCTCATTCACTAATAATTGCGTACGCTATTCATATTCATATGCACATTTGAACAGGCCCATGCAACGTCTTATATGAGAATTTGTGGAGCCACTTCAGCATTTGTCTTATGCTTACATATTGACTCTGTAATCTTATAAGGTTGAAGGCATATTTGATGCAGTGCAAACTGTTGGGGGTGACAATCAATAATACAATTTTCAGTAAAAAGAGCAAAGCAAGAAATGTGTGTCATGACCTCCTGCAGCAGAAAGCATGTGAAGGTGTGAGTAAATCTGCAACAGGAAAGAGAGACAAAGTTCCAGTTGTGGCAGTCTGCCACATTTATACATCCCTGTCCACACTCTTAATTATACGCATGCCTCATACGGACACGTGCAAGTGAGGAAGAGGTGATGTGGATAAATAACAGCTGTTGTAACTTTTATTAGCAAAAACAAAATAGCCAATCCAATATGAAAACTAAACATAACCCTTACACAAATCCTTAGTGCTTATTAATAACACTGTTTTGATCATATTAAAAAGAGACCCCAAAATACACTTGCACATTCCAAACACATTCAAATATGTGAATTCATATATAAAAAATATTAAAAAAAATGAAATGGTATGGTATAAAAGAGCAACTTACCTGCTTCTTACTTAAGTCAGCTTACAAATTAACAGCTAAAATAAAGGATAAAAATTAAGTGCTGCAAACCGCAATCCCAGGCTTCTCCCTACACACACCACACACACACACACACACACACACACACACCCTTGTAAAGGGCTCGCGTTGCCATGGCAATATGGCCTGTACGGAACCAGTAAAGATTCTGTTTCTCTAAAGCTCTTCCCCAGAGTCTTGCTGAATCCATCAAACTTGTAGTCGATGGAAGTTAAGTGTGTATCATTGTGTTCTGTTGTTTCTTGCCTTGCTTTCTTCTAATGTTGTAGTGTTAGATGCTCATCAGTTCAGAGCCAATGCATTGCAGGCATGCATTTATTTTTTTTAGTTACTTATTTTGCTAGAATTGTACATTTTTGAGATGAGCATTTATTATTAAGATGCTCCTGCTAGGCTATTATGGATTAGGGAATGTTTTGTATACTCTATGTACAGCTAACTTGAAGAGAACTTCTTAGACAAACTGGTTTGATGCTGTCAAGTTCTTGTCTCAAACACTTCGCTGGTGAAAAGGTTCATATTGTCATTTTCTGAGTGACTCATACCTGTAAAATTTCTTTAGAGACTCTTCTAACTGTCTCATTCTCAGTCTTGCTCTCTTTGCTCCCTGGTGTTAGGATCTGGGCCTGTGGTTTTCTGCCTAGCAGGGTGACATTTAATAGATGTCTCTCATCAGAATGTTAAAGGAGCCCTGCAGCCTCACCATGCCTGACATGCCTCTCTCTCTCCTCTCTCTCTCTCTCTCTCTCTCTCTCTCTCTCTCTCTCTCTCTCTCTCTCTCTCTCTCTCTCTCTCTCTCTCTCTCTCTCTCTCTCTCTCTCTCTCTCTCTCTCTCTCTCTCTCTCTCTCTCTCTCTCTCTCTCTCTCTCTCTCTCTCTCTCTCTCTCCCCTTCTCTCTCTCTCTCTTGTGTGTGTGTGTGATTGAGAAAGTGGATATGGTAGAGATGTGGCAGTCCTTCATTTAGCCTGACACATTTTCCTGATCTCCAAAAAGTCCTGAATGGGTAAATGAGTCTAGATGAGGATTAGTATAAAGACTGACAAGCATAATCTAAGTGCTTATAAAGACAGAGCAGTGCTTATTGATGTTGAAGATGATACATGGTAATCACATAAAGTTGTACTCTCTGTCATTTACACATGCAGTAGTTTGTCAAGAACAAACATGTTTTAGACAATCAAGCATAACATACCATGACCTTAAAGAAACACTCCACTTTTTTGGGAAATATGCTCATTTTCCAATTCCCCGAGAGTTAAACAGTTGAGTTTTACCGTTATCGAATCCTTTCAGCCGATCTCCGGGTCTGGCGGTAGCACTTTTACCATCCTCGGACGCGGCGCCGCACGCGCTGTTACAAAAAAACACACAGCCAAGCGAAATGAGGTCTTCCGCACCTAACGCTCCATTTTTGCCGCGCGCACCTTCGCGCTCGTGCGGATTCCGCCTCCGTTTCCCTCGTAAACTGATATTAGCATAGACATCATGGATATTAGTATTTAAACATTCTCCAATGCTGAACGCTCTCACTAGAGTGTTGCCCACAGCGCCGCCACGGGCCGGTGGGCTGAATCGATTAATAGGATTTGATGAATCGATATTGAATTGAGAAACAAATAATTGCAATGCATTGATCAATCGATATTTTTACCCAGCCCTACCAGCCACTTTTATTTTCCCTATTCACCTGATGTCATTTTATTTACAAATATGTGAATGGATTAAATTGCTTTGGGGGTTAAAATATGTTTTCAAAACCAAGAGTATGTTTGTTTTGTAGGCTGGTTATGTAACAGTCAATCAGTAGCTATGGTTCCATCCAAAATTGCGAATTTAATTCTGCGCAAAATTGGAATATCGCATAGGTTTCCATCCTGTGTGTTCAAGAGAACAAAATCGTCACTTCCTGGGAAATTAATGCAAAATATCTCTAATAAAAATGGAAGTTGCTGCATTTGGGGAAGCCACTGTAGCTCTTTTTTCCTACATCATAAATACCTTGTGCCTCAGAGCGCTCAGACGAAACGCAATAAACGATGTCATGTTATCTTGCGTGCCGATGCCTGGTGTTTGTGAACGCAATCGTGTGAGACGGTTCTAGGAGGTCATTATACCAAATCATTTTGATGTCTGACTTTGCTTCTTGCATTTTCGAATAACTAAAACAACATTTGAGATGCTGTGCAAAGAAATTAGTTGGCTGATTAGTCCAGGTCCATCACATCCTCTGTTGAGGCAAAGTCACATGTTGTTGTTGTTTTTTTTTTGTCGCGTATCGAGGGATTTATTCTGTAAATGTGTATATATCTGTGTATGTCTTATCGGATAAAAAATTACCCGACTCGATTGAGCGCATATGGGGTTTTTTAATGCACTTTTTTTTTACATTTATGCACATCTTTGCTATTCCATTCAGCATTTCCATCCCAAAATTTGCATAAAAATAGGTAAATGGAAACGTTGCTATTACTTTGTCATTCAGCTCTCAAAAGCTCTCTTTAGTGGAAACACTGGCTGGTTCTGAGAGAGTTTCATGTGTGTCCGGCTGTCTACCAGCAACATTTCACACAACATTTGCTTATACAGGTAGAAAAGTTTGTTCATGGCATTGAGTTATCCCACTAGATGAGGGTGAAAATCTATTAACCCAGCTCTGCTGCTGAGTCAGTTTTCCACTCTGTGTTGGGACATACAAAGAAGAAAACCTGATGATTCAGCCCTAGTCTTCCTTTATGAACTTTCTTATTCCATAAAGCAATAATTTGTTCTGTTATAAATCCACTGTGTGCAGTGTTAATGGTCATTTGTCAGCTTTGACTTTCCATGCATATGAATATTAATTGAGTTGGGTCGTGGACCATTCTGTATTTTTGGACTTTGATTAACAATGTATTCTCGTTAACCCTCTGGGTTCTGGGCAAAAATTTGTGAACAAAAGCTTCATTGATGACGCACATCCTGTTTGTTTTCTTTATTTTGCAAAGAGTTCAAGATTTTGTTCTTTGACAAGTATTTTGAGTCTCTTTCGCACTGATAAAAAAAAATGCTAAGCGAGGTGTGCGAGCTGGCGCCTAAATTTTAGCATATTGTTCAGGGTCCGTTTCTTTTGAGAGTAACTCTCGTAGTTAGAACTAACAATTCTGCAACTCACAACTGACAAGTAGATAATTCAGAGATATTTTCAGCCAATTAATAGATTTTGTGTATGACACAGCAAAAGTATCAAACCACATTGTTTATATTGTGTTTGTGTATAATGAGGAATTTCAGCCTCTTAGTAACACCATAATCCTGTAAAACTATCATATATGGTTTAATTAATGGTGTATAATTATATGTGATCATTAGTTTTGTTGAACACTAAATCTGTGGACTTCTCTCAAAAATCATTAAGCCCTAAAAAGTTTTAGAAATTGATTAAATTTTACTTTTATTGATTCTGACAGAGAAAGCGGCTGTAGCAATTTTCATGTATGATTCGACAAGCCTCTGGATGCCATCTGAGAGTTTGTTGCAACAAGGAACTGAACTTTACAACTTTTACATACAAAATATTTTTGGAATGGTTTTTAATGTTTTAATATACAAGCTGTATAATATATAACTTGTAAAAAAAAATATTATTTTGGTAAACTCATTTTGCAAAGCACCTGAACTAACTTCTATTGCACTTTTAAAATAAAGCGTTGGTTTTTAATGCATTGAAAGTTGCTCCTCAACTGCTTAAAAAAACTAAGGCGACTGACCTGCAAGATGCTAATGAGATACAGCTTGAAGGTTATGGTACTGTGCTGTGTTATGACTATTCAAATATGCTTTAAGTCCAACCCATTTTAATTGTTCACAATTTACATGATTACTCTGAACCCGCTGATTATGTATTTCAGACTGAACCACAATTTGCACTAAATATGATAATTAGCATAATTGTAGGGGAATAATTGGGCAATTCTTAATGCTTGCTTGCCATAATGTTATCATAATAATATCCCTTCTGCTTCAGTGGTTCTTTTTAGAAAAGGTCTTCTTGTCTTGTTTCTTGGTTACAGTATGAAATCTTTTAACTAATTCTTCTACTTTTTTGGGAGGGATGACATAATTGGGTCATTGCCAAAGGAGATTTAGGTGAGTGTGAAACAGAAGCAGACTCTGTTGTTGTGAGTTTGAGTTTGGGTTAGCTTGAGTAAAAGAGTAGTTTGCCCAGAAATAAAATATTGCCATCTACTCACATTCATGCGGATCCAAACCAATGATATTTTCTTTCTTCTTGAAGAACACAAAGGAGCAGAATGGATATGTACTGGAAATGTCGAGCCCTAAAGTGACTAAACGTCCAAATGTTAGTCCATACAACCTGTGTATATTTTAACTTCTCTAAAGGCACACAATATACTTTTGTGAGGATTAGATGAAGATTTAACCCTTTATGGCATGGAGTTGCCATATGGCAACAATTAATTTCTACTCATTTACTTGTTATTCAGAAATAAAAATACAATATATTGCACTATGGGAATTAAAAGGTCAGACCTTAGGCCTTAAGGTAGTCAATGATGTGCTGTTTTTAATTAAAATGACATTTTAATGTCCCTCCAAAACTCTGTCACCTGTTGAAGTGCTCCAGAAATTACGTTATTAACCTAATTTCTAAACATCTCTTCTTATCTTTGATACATAAATTATATATTTGTATTCACAAATCAACTTTCTCTAACCTAGTTTTACTGTAAAATGAAAAAATATCAATGTTTCCATATGGCAATGCTGTACCATTATGGAAAAATAGGTATGTTGGCAATGATGTACCACAGTGGATCATTATAATCCCCCATTGGGATTATTTTATAGATAGTAGAATCAACAATATGATTGCAGTTATTTATTTATTTGAAGTGTTTATTGTAATATAGTTGTATTTATGTTTAAATAACAAAATAATTTCTTATTTTCAGAAAATTAATACAGCAATATTTTATGGAAAGGCAAGAAGAGCACAGAGTTAGCTCTTCCGTTAGATGAGAGTGAGGATGAGATAGGGAATGATAGGGATTAAATGATAGGGATCTGCTTATTTTTGACTTGCATGACTTCCAAGTATTTAAAGCTAGCAATTTCTAAAAGAAATGTGCATTTAAATAGAAAAGAAAAACTACTTTTTTGACCATTTTCCATTGTGGTATAGAATGGCCATATAGCAACCTTTCTCTAAGTATTGCAAGGTTCAACTAACTTTCTTTCAAAATTATGAACTTCCACAACTATTACCAATGAAATGTTATTTTTCCCACAGAGCTACAAAGCTCTTAAAATAATAGTTCTGAGATGTGTGGACATGGGTAATGGTTTTCACAGAGCTAGCAGAGAGCCCAGGGCTGAGTTTCCCGAAACCTTCTTAACGCTACGTCGTTCTTAAGTTACACCTTAAAGGGTTAGTTCACCCAAAAATGAAAATTCTATCATAGTTTACTTACCCTCAAGTTGTTCCAAACCTCTATGTGTTTATTTGTTCTGCTGAACACAAAGGAAGATATTTGGAAGAAAACAGATCTCATTCCCCATTGACTACCATAGTAGGAAAAAATACATACTATGGTAGTCAATGGGGAATGAAATCTGTTTCCTTCCAGATAGCTTCCTTTGTGTACAGCAGAACAAATAAACACATAGAGGTTTGGAACAACTTGAGGGTAAGTAAACTATGATAGAATTTTCATTTTTGGGTGAACTAACCCTTTAAGCTGTACCTCATGGTTAATACGTGTTTCCCGAAACGTTCTTAGTTAAGTATACCTTCTGTAAGTCATACTTTCGGAAGGTTGGTTTGGACCACTCTTAGCTTTACCTTATCACTGTTAAATGTCTATATGAATATAATTCTGAAGTTTTAATACACCCAGACAGTGTTCAATTAGGCTAATTCAAGTGTTTTCATGCAAAGAATAAAATTGTCATTACACTGATTGTTGTTAGAATTTTAATTATATTATTATATAGGCAATAATACAATTTTATAAATTTATTTTAATTAAAGAGCGCTTTTAAAGGCGGGTACTGTCAGTTAAGTCCTATTCGGACGCTAATATTGTTTATCATGGGCTCGTACGGTATTTAAAACATTTACAGGGGTAAATCGGTTATTTTAGTGCAGTCCGAATCCATAATATCAGTGTTTTTTCTCACTCAACCCGCGTAAAAATCTCTGTGCGAATTAGTACCTACTGATGACAAACAGGTCGTGTGGTAATTTAATTGCCGTCTGAATACACATCTCTGAGTTTACAAGAAGAGATTCAAAATTCACTGTTTAAATCCTTTTTGATCACTGCCGTGCACCGTAGCTATGACGTACACTTTTATTACTGAAATGCTTGAAAGTATTTACAAGAACAATATTTCATCGCAGCTCACCTCAAAAATGGGAAAAAACAAAAATAATAAAAAAGAGAAGAAATCACATAAAAAATTTAAATGGTTATTATGGCAGCAATATATGATGCAATTTTAAAATATGTAGGCAAGGCTATTATAGGCTGTTATAGTTTGGATAATTTTTTATAATATCCCATGAGTCCTAGTAAATGCAATTTCAACTATTTCTGAAGTGCTTCTTTTATAAAGAACAGCGCTTTCTCACATAAACAGCCCCTGCACGAGTGAATAATTGATTCTCGAGTCATCGATATCAGCAGATTCAGCACCATCGCCACGGACAGCACCCGGTACGTCGCACGTAAGAAGGTATACCTTAAGCAGCTTTCTAAGGTATAGTTCGGGGAACACGCCTAGAAATGGTACACCTTCAGTTAAGTTATACCTTAAGAGTCTTCGTAGCGCGCTAAGAGACAACGTTATCGGGAAACCCGGCCCAGAGCCTTCGTAAGTTTGAACAGTGTGACTTGATTGATAATCCTACACTCTCTAAAACAAAATCCGTAAAAATAGGGCACAATATACTGTATCAATTTAACGGAATTATCTGTATTTATTTTTTTAACAGGTGTATTTTATATTTTGCAAGTCATTACATTGAGTTTTAGGGTTAACTGACATGTCCGCAGAATTATTGGATAATGTCCGGGTAATGAGCTGCCTGTACTTTTACTAGGGTTGGGTACCGAAACGCGGTGCCAACAGGGAACCGGTTCCGACGTAAACTGTAGTAACGAGATCGAATAAGAACGAAAATTTTGATGTCTGATTTCGGTGCCTGACTCTCTGTCTTACATGCTCTTTATGAGGCAGACATACGCAAGGTCTCTCGCTCTCTCGCTCTCGCTCTCTGCCGTGCGCGCGCTATACGGTTTGGAGCACAGTCTCTTTTGTCTCGCATGCGCGCTCTTGCTCACTCGCTCTAGATCTCTAGGGAGATTTTAACTAATTTGCGGGCATCATGGAGTTGTTATCAATATGCGGGAGACTTGGGATGTCTGCTGATAGTGATTAATTAAGGGGATTAATGAAGATGCTGAATACAAAACCCTCCAAGGTTTGGCTGCATTTCACGTGTAAAATTACGTGTCAGAACGCCCTTTGTGCCTATTGTCTGAAGCCCATATAGAATCACACCAATACATTGGCTGATGGTGCGGGTGCCGCCTCGACGCTGTTACGTCGTTATATTATATAGGCGTGCGCGCCTCTGCTCCTAAAATTTCTCTGCCGAAAAAGGAAGCTTGTCGGCAGCACAAGGAGCTTGACAGCGAACGCAGCGGCTCGTTCCCTATTCAGAGAACATAGGTTACACCAGTAACCAGAGACATTCGCTTTCATAGGTTCACTCAATGCAGTGGGAACGAAATACCAAACTCGCCAAGCTAAGCGTTGCCGTAACTAGTACAATGACCAGATAACTTAAATGACTGGTTCAAGCAGACAAAACATGGGAACCTGGAGACATGTCAAGATTGGATTACCCTGGTAGTAATCTCTATTAATCTCCAGTATTATTACATTGTTTGATACAATATTGTTTTATTTGATATTATATTGTTTTATTTGATATTATGTAAATGTGAATTTTTATTGTATATTGGTTTATTTATTATTATCATATGTTACTTATATTTATATTGTTTAAAGATTTAAGTTAATATTGTGTACAGTTTGGCCCTGTAAATAAAAGGGTATTATTTTTTGACAAAGAGTGTGCGGTTTCGTTTTCTTAAGTACCGGTTTAAGCACCAGAACCGTTTAAAAAATACAGAGTAGGTACTGGTATCGGATAAAACCCAACCCTAACTTTTACAGATTTATTTTTTACAGTGTAGGGCAAAGGCTTTTTTTGTGTGTAATTTTTCTGACATAATCCCACCTGCAGATCAGAATCTCCTCCCTTTTATTTTAGTGCACAGATAGACAGTATACACGTGTTTAAGAACTTTGGTTGGTAACTAGTGTTTATACCATTATTCACTTAAACTTAAAGTTTTCCCTTAAAAAAGGAGCCCCATCATCATTGATTTACAGAACAGTCTGTATCTTCTATCCAACCTGAGAAATCAAGAAACAGAGACTAACTCCATAAATAATGTTTATTAACAAATTCATACTTCTTACAACTAATTAGGAACTTCAAACCATGCATTTGCATGTTTTATATATTAATATGGAAATGGGCCAGCCACATCCCTCACTAAGCAAATGTCATGTTGTCTTGTTTTCATCTCTTTCATTAGTGCCTTCCTTTCACTTGAATGGCTAGACAACTCGATGCATGCAAAAGTTCCTCTTCGGGCTTGAGAAATTTAATTGGAATATGTGGGTGGAGGCTTTCAGACCACCAGAGGTTGAAAAATTTCTCCATTGTGATATTAGTCACGTTGCACGTTCCCTTATATTCGACAATAAAGCTGGACATAATTACATTTTGATAAAATGTAAATGAAAGTGTTTGATCTAATTTCACTGCATTTATGAGACTTCCACCAAAATGCAATTCCACAAAATAAAATCAATGTGTAAACATTATTGTGCAAATTAAAATATGTGCCTGTGCTTTGTGTGGTTATGCTGCTAATGTTTGAATTGTTTTTTACATATAAATTCTCAAGATCTCTGCTGGATTGGGCAAGTCACTTTTAACAAAAAATGTAAAAATCTGATACAGAAAGGACAAGGTTGTCATTTGCAATGGGGTTCATGCTAGAGCAGTGCTTCCCAAACCTGTCCTAAAGATGCACATTTACATTTCAAGATTCAAGATTCAAAGGTTTTATTTGTCACATACTCATACAAGATGCGCAGTGAAATGTTTTTGTGACATATACTGTACTTCTGTGCTCAATTGTAATAAAAACAAACATAAAAATAAATAAAAATACAAAACAATAAAGATTTTAACAAAAGTTATAATTAAGTTATTATAAGTTATAATTCTGCCTTTTGAACACACCCATTTCAGGTCCCTATCACGGAGCTGACAAGTTGAATCGGGTGTGTTAGATTAGGGAGACATATAAAATATATATTGGTTGGGGCCTCCAGGACAGGCCCAAAAGGGCATTTTCGGTTTTCGGCCTAAAGACTTTTATCACTGAAACAATACAGCCTAAATGTTGTGATGACGCAAACAGAAACCACGACCTGCACGTGCTTGTCTGAAGCAACATGTCTGCGGTGTGGACGTATTTCAGTATATCTGAGAAAGACAGCGATTTGCAAAACATGTAATGCCGAAATTTCAAGAGGGTGTGCATCTGCAAAGATTTTTTTCCCACTGCGGGTTTAATTTATCACTTGAAATCCCAACATTCCGATCGCTAAGCTGAATATGAGAGGAACGCGGCACAGAAAAGGAAAACGCCTCCGAACTAACGCCCCGCAAATTAGTTCAAATCTACCAGAATCTAGAGCACGCATGCGAGACAGAACATACTGTGCTCCAAACCTAGCATGAAAGCTAGTCAAAGCGGGCCGCCACAAATAAATTAACGTATGGGGAACCCTATGGAGCTCAGACGTCCATTACCAGTATGCTCATTCTAACCGCACAATGGATCGTAGTAGGCCTACAGAGAAAAATTTTACATGCACTTGACCTAAATGCACTTTCTTTTTATGAGAGAACATTTAATTTTAAAACCTTTCTGCAGACCAGTAGGCCTGTACATTATTTAATGTACACATGAGTGGGGTCAAGTTAAACATTTTATTTAGAATTTTATTTTATACTGTGCATTGTTGCAATGTGCTAAATGCAAATGCAAAATGCAATTTCAATGCCTTGATTTTAGTAAAGTTAGTACACAGTAATAACACAGTAATAGCCATAAATGCAATGGTGATAGTAATTGGCATAATTTCTTTCTGTGTTTCGGTTTTCGGCCTTGGCTTCCTCTTTTTCGGTTTCGGCCAAGAATTTTTATTTCGGTGCATCCCTATTTAATATATCATGATGACTCATGAGTTGAGTATTTGAGCTAAATCTGTGCAGATTTGGCTTACACAAACTTCCCTAGAAAAGTGAGTAAATATAATAAGTAACCCGCCACATTGGCTAGTGATTTGACAGCGTTACCCGCCACAGTTGGTTTTAACCCGCATTTGGTAGGTGCTCATTTCAAACCCTGACTATAGCATTACAATTATTGTTAAACCAGCCCACAAACAAACAGGAGGTATCTGACTAAAAAGAGTGCTCGAATATGATGTACAATACTTGATACTCCTTAAAGGATTAGTTCACTTTTAAAAAAAACTTTTGCTGATAATTTACTCACCCCCATGTCATCCAAGATGTCCATGTCTTTCTTTCTTCAGTCGAAAAGAAATGTGACGTCACGTGATACGCAATTACATTGAAAAGGTCACGAACGAACGTCACGAACGTGCATCACAGAACAGAGCAAGACGATTTGTGCTTATAAAACTTAAACTTTTTTATTTATTTTTGAAATGACCGCTGGTTTCTCTAGATAAGACCCTTATTCATCGTCTGGTATCATTTAAAGTAGAGATTCACCGATTGATCGGCTGGTGACCGGAATCGGACAATTGTCACGTGATCGGCCATGATTGGCGACCGGCCGGTGAGTCTGACATATGCCGATTTTATGCCGGTCAAATGCACTCGGGCGCCGCATGATTAACATCGCGCAACATCAGCATCACACGTGCACACGGAACGCACATGTAGGAAACCTCGTGAATTACGACCGTTTCACACCGCAAGCGTGAGCAGCGGGTTTTTTTTTTCCAGCGTGCATGTTAATCAATGAGCGCATTCACACCCGGACCAGCGTGTGAGCGTCGAGCAGGAGCGTCGCGTGAGCAGCAGTGAAGCACGGGTTTCGGCGCCGAGTCTATTCTGCTCGCGCTCAATTAAAGTGAAAGCGCACTTTTGATGGACAAAATAAATATGATTTAACTCAAAAAGTGCCCAAAATGCACAGAATTTTCATGTCTGGTGTGTTTTAACAAGAATTGAAGTACAGAAAAGAAAACTAAGACTCAAAAATATTTATAGAAAATGTACCCATTTAAACTTGTTTTTTACTATTTCCCAATTGTTCCCCTGCACATGCTCTGCTTGTCCTGTTTAGCCTGGACATGTGTCAAATGAGAAAAGAACTGTTTGAGAAATATAACTTGCCATTGATGTACAAGTGATTGCAATAGCCCTGTGTGTGTGTGTGTGTGTGTGTGTGTGTGTGTGTGTGTGTGTGTGTGTGTGTGTGTGTGTGGTGTGTGTGTGTGTGTGTGTGTGTGTGTGTGTGTGTGTGTGTGTGTGTGTGTTGAGAAATATATACTGCAAGGGTATATTTATTTTATTTTTATTTGTTATTTATATATTATTTTATTGCCATTACCTGTTTTCATAGAAAAGTTTAGTTTGCTAAATATATAAATTTTAGTTGGATATTGGATGTGAAAAGAAAGAAATGGTTCTTCCATAACACTGCACTTTAGATGTGGATTTCCCACACCAGGAGTAATTTATATAGTTCTATTTTATAGCGATTACTGTTCAAAAAATGTTCTATGCAAAATGTTCTATTAAAGAGAAGATAGAAAATAAATATTTGTGTGTGCTGTAAAGTGGTTTAAAAAAGGAAATTGGAATCGGCTAAAATCGGTATCGGCAGGTCAAACTCAAGAAAAATCGGAAATCGGAATCGGCCTAGAAAATTGTAATCGGTGCATCTCTAATTTAAAGCCCTTCGAAGCTGCACTGAAACTGTCATTTAGACCTTGAACCGTTTGGGTCCCATTGAAGTCCATTATATGGAGAAAAATCCTGGAATGTTTTCATCAAAAACCTTAATTTCTTTTCGACTGAAGAAAGAAAGTCATGGACATCTTGGATGACATGGGGGTGAGTATCAGAAGTTTTTTTAATAGTGAACTAATCCTTTAACTGTCGACATCTTTAAATCCAGCTATCCAAATAACATTCAACTTAAAGGCACAGACATTTAAAGGTAATGCTATACCCCTTTGAGTACACCAGTTATATATATATATTGGGATCACATTCTTGCAATATGTTGGGTAAGAATTCATGTTTTGTGTGCATATGTCTATGTTTCTGGTCTGAGAAAGTAGAACAGCTTCTAACTAGCACTAGCAAGACATTGGATGTTTCACACTTCATGTGCTGTCATGATTATTTTCCTAAACAGTTTGTCCATGCAGTGTGGAAGAGTGAAGGCCAGGGAGTCTGGTGAGTGTCCATGCCTCAGTTAACATGGCGCTTTGGAGGGAGGGACCGGGGGCTTTGGGATGCTTGGGATTTGGGGGCCAGTTTGACTGACAGCACTGAGCTTGATGTTTGTCCACTGGTAAAAGGGAGCGTCTCTCAGGAGTAGGCCGTAACTCAGCATGTAAACACTCTCAGTGCCTTTGTGCGAGCTGTCTTCTCGTAATGGAAAATGGGTCTCAGAGCTGACCAGCTGTGCTTCTTATTTTTCAGAGAGTTGGGATTACACTACAGTGACATGCCTTGAATAGTAGTGTTTAATGTGGTTAATTGAATGGAATGAGCTTTGACGCTGCTTTTAACGCAAGGGACGTTATTATTAGTGGCACTTGCTTAAGAGTATTATCCCTAGCTATGTTTCCATCCACACGTTTTTATCCAAATTAAGTGATATTGAATGAAAAATGCCTTATGGAAACAGTAAAATTCGATTGAATTTCATGAATATTGATTCAAATGAAATGCGTTCGATCTTATCGGATTTTATCTTGATGGATATACGGCTTATGCGATAAATGCTGATCGAAACGTTTTTATGGCGCGATCCATTTTGTCTAAGAACTTTGTTCGCAAATGTTTGCTTTAATGTTGTGCAATTCGGTGTGAAAATGAATGGAAACACCTTAATGTCTCAAATCAATTCGATTTACCAAATTTGATCGCAAAACGCATGTGACGTCATTACGCACAGGTTTTTATTAGTTTTAAAGCCGTTGGATGGAAACACACTTTCACCAGCTTTATTTGCATGAGTTTTTTTACCGAACTTCAAATAATTCGATTGACAAGTGAATGGAAACTTGGCTACTGATATTGCTCATACTGTATGTAAGGTTCAATATTTGAACTCTTGAACAAAATGTCAATAGTGTAGTACCAACTATAAAACATATTCTTTTGGACTGCCCAATCTTTAATGTTATGAGACAGCGATTTTTATCAGGACAAACCTTTAAGGACTTATTTATGGATCACAAATTTGTTTTTATAATTTTTAGCACAAGTACATTTAAAAAATCTTTTATAGAATTGTAATGATGTAGAATTTGTACAAGTTGGTTTTCATTATGTTGTACTTATGATGAAAACATCCTTCATAGTTGCAATAAAAGGCCTTATAAAGAGACCAGAATGTAGACACTATTTGGGATGTGCTTTATTGACTTGGGGTCAAAACCATTTGCGACACCACATAGCAACACATTAAAATATTCAGCTCATCCAATGCCATCTCTTAGAGAAAGCAAATTGTGTGTGTAGGAGCGTGTCACTGTCCTTCACATTTAACCAACATGTCTTTTCATACATTTATATTTGACTGGAAAAGCGGTTGCCATGGAAATGACGACGACCCTGAGGCTTTTTAGTCAGTCTTTTGTTTTGATGCCTGCTTGTGTTTGCGGGATGTTGGCGGGACTGGGCCTGCCAGATAAGACGCAGTATCAATAGCTGGAGTCGTGACTGTTCTGTGATGCACCATTGGGACCGCTCAACAGTTATCATGAGAACGCCATTGAACAAAACGCATATTCTGTCTCTGTGACACACCAAGACCATAATAACAAAGAATGAAGAACAAGTGACATGTTTATTGGATGTAGGTGCCATGCCTGATTCAGCCTCAACAAATTCAATAGACTCTTATCAGGAAAAAAAGGCAATTAATTTGAGTTCTGAATATGTTGTGTCTAATTATGCAAAATTGACACTGGTCTCATAGCTCATTAGCTTCGTTTGCAGAGTTGGATTAACTGTGTTGCTTACTGTGGTCATTGCTCGTTATTGCATTTTCTTTTAATATATATATATATATATATATTATATATACATCTGATGGCCTCCTGTAATTAAAATGAATTATTTGCATAAACATAAGACCTATTGTTTATTGTCTGCCATTTAATGAAGACTCCACTCATTTACATTTGTATTTCCTATTTTTTTCTACAAATGAATTAATTCGGCTCCAGCACCACTAAACCTCTCCAGATAATTTTTGCGCTGGAAAGGCTAACTCCCTGGAGTGGTCAGATGATATTAATGGATGAGTTTATTTATTTATTTCCTTGTTTTGTGGCAATGCACTGTGCAGCCAGGCACTGTGAAGCTATGGGTCTCTCCGCATTGTTTTGTAGCACAAAAGAAAATAAATGAATACTGTTTCCTCCGTACCACCTGATGGTTTGGTGTTGTGCCCGCGGCAATATAGAGCTCTAACAGGCAGCCATATTGGTAGAGTTAATGACATACCTTTTGTGTCTGGTTTAACATCTAGCACTTCATCTCAAAGCTGTGACTGGGCTCAGTACTGCAACATATCACTGTCTATTTTACTAGCCCCATGGGCTGGGTCAAAATCTAGCCACTTTTATTTCACTGAAGTAATTTGAATGCTTATACTTTTGTTCTATGTTTCTTGCTATTGGTTTTCTAGTATGATTCCCATGACGCATATTACTGCTACACATTCATATGTAGCGATACTGCAGTTCTTCAGGCAATGTTTGGAGCTAGAATATTCTCTTTTCTATGATCTATAATCACCTCATGTTTTATATCAATAGCAGGGGTGTAACGATACCCTCATGTCACGATTCGATACATATCACGATACGATATTATTTCAATACTCCTAGACATACGGTAAAAAGTTAACATTTATTTTTAACTTTTGATTAAAATGCTAAATTTGGTATTACATTGTGGGTGTAAATGAATAGGCTTGGACTTGGTGCTGACAATCCAATTCACAGGACAATGTTGACACCAGATTAAAAATATTCATGATTCTGAAGCTGAAAATACAGAATTATTTCAGATGAATATGCTTGCACTCTGTCACTGATTAGATATATTTAAAAAATGTAGGCCTCTTTTTACTGGTAATATAAGACATTTGACATTATCAGGACCCAAAAATATCCCCCCATTGCATTATTATACATTATATTCAACATTTTATATAATAGTTTAATGTAGTACTGACACTAAAAATCTGTAAAAATTTGTTCTCTTACAGTCATTTTAATTTTGGGTGAACTATACACAATACAGATTGTCACTATACACGATACATATTGTTGCATTTTGTATTGCGATATATTGTGACACGATATATTGTTACAGACCTAATGAATAGTATTATGGCACACATCTCATTTACCTTGTGATAAGTGGAAAGTACTGGCAAGGAATAAGCTTTGTCATTTTAAAAGGTGGGCTGTTTTTACTGGTTTAAGAAAGCTAGATGTTAAGGTATCTGAATATATTTTTTATTAAAGGATTAGTTCACTTTTAAAAAAACTTTTGCTGATAATTTACTCACCCCCATGTCATCCAAGATGTCCATGTCTTTCTTTCTCAAGAAAGAAGCAAGGCGAGCATTTGTGCTTATAAAACTTAAACTTTTTTATTTATTTTTGAAATGAGCGATGGTTTGGCTAGATAAGACCCTTATTCATCGTCTGATATCGTTTAAAGCCCTTTGAAGCTGCACTGAAACTGTCATTTGGACCTTGAACCGTTTGGGTCCCATTGAAGTCCATTATATGGAGAAAAATCCTGGAATGTTTTCCTAAAAACCTTAATTTCTTTTTGACTGAAGAAAGAAAGACATGGACATCTTGGATGACATAGGGGTGAGTAAATTATCAGCAAAATTAAAAAAGTGAACTAATCCTTTAATGAAGCAAATCCAGATTTATTTGTCAAGCAGTGAAAACATTTGTAAGTTGTCGATTTATATTTGAAACTTAATATATTTGTGTATTTTTAATTAAAGTAATTATTATATTGCTATGTATTTTTTGTATTGCGTTAGCTTGGACATTTGTTAAATGCCAAACTAGAGTTGTCAAAAGTACCTACTTCGGTTCCAAGTCTAAAAAATGTGACGATAACTCTAGCATTTTGAGTGTTGTTAAACAGATTCTTAAACACCTCAGATTGGCCATTATGTTGATGCTCTCAACATATGTCTCTGATTGGCCATCAAAAACATGTTGTCTTTGACTCTTTTCAACAAGCGCTTACACAGATACACGGGAGCATTTAAAATCAGGCGTCTATCAGCGGATCCCTAATATATCCGCTGATAGACGCCTGATTTTAAATGCTCCCGTGTATCTGTGTAAGCGCTTGGTGAAGAGCTTCAAAGATGTCATTAGCCGCGTTTCCACTGCCGGGCCAGTGGCCTTGAGCCTCAAGCACCGGGTTTGCGTTTCCACTGCCGGCCCATTAGCCCCTCAACGTTGCTCTAAACCCCACCCTTAAAGCGCCTTCCTGGATCAAACGTCATACCCCACCCATTTCAGTGGGTATTATGAATTTGTTTATTTTTTAAGTTAGGATTAGGAAGATGGCATGTATATTAACTCACCGGCAGTGGCTGTCATAGTGTCCCGACTTGTCTCGCCACTAACAGAGGGACGGTGACCCAGCACACCGAAGGTGACCCAGCACACCGTCCATCAAGTCGAACCATGGAAAGTTCCTTCTCTGGACTCCGCTTTGTCTATTGTGCGTTTTAATCAGGGATGGAAATTAACTTTTTTGTCCACCGGCCACTGTGGCTGGTGGATTTCAAAATCTACCAGCCACTCAATGTTTTTACAAGCCACTTTCTTGTTTTTAACCGACAATGTGTAACTGTATGTGAAAATTAATACTACAAGATCTACAATACAAGCAGTTTATTTAATCTCAAGTCTCAATGCAATACTGATTTTTCTGCAATTTTCTCTTTCTCTCTTATACTCACACAAACCATGAACTCATATACATTTAATTAAATGAGTAAGGCGGATTAAACAAAAAACTGAACCGATGCTGAACCGCACTCTATGCTGGACAGGGAACTACACTAACCTTTTCCACTGGTGGCACTTGCGCTACTAACTTTTTCAGTTACTGGCGCAAAACATGATTTAGTCGCACAAATTATTTATAGTAATATAATAATGAAACTGTATTGCATTAGGGGTGGAACGGTACACAGAAGTCACGGTTCGGTTCATACCTCGGTTCAGACGTCACGGTTCGGTACGATTTCGGTACAATGGAGTGAAAAGCAAAACAAAAATGCAGAAGGCATTTTTATAAATGTCTTAAGCCTTGTATTTTTAAGTTGTATACGTTTTATTAATAAAGGCATAGAACCAGTTTATTTGTAGTGCACTGACAATAGTTTTATACAATTAGTTTATTAATTAAATTAATAAAAGACAAAAAGACCTTGAGATATGTTTAGTAATTGTACCAGAATTTAAAATTAATTTGCTATATTTCAGATAAATTTATTTGTTTTCCTTAATTTTAATTAACCTTAACTTTATTCTCATCTGAATTATAAATAATTGATTTCCGTATAATATAATACTACCATTAAAAACACATTTGATTTTCTTTTTTAATCAATGTAGAATGTACCTTTAAAAAAAAACAGATTAGTGCTCTGACTCCGAGGACAAGAAATGAAAACCAATGCGATATGATGAATGTCCAAAAGATGTAACCTGTTTTGAAATGGGGTTGGATAAATGTTTTGCTTTTAAAAACTGTGCGTGCGTGTGTCTGTGTGGTTGGGTGACAGTTGTAGGTTACAGTTTGACAAAGAGTGTGTTTTATTAAAACAATATTGTGTTTTATTGCGAGTGTATAGAAATATAGGTAAACACTTTGCAGTTTAAATGATGTCCAGTTTGTATGTTTTTATGTTTCCACTGATCACGCCCGCGACTCTCTCTGTCTCTGTCACACGCACACACACGCGCGCACACACACACACACACACACACACACACACACGGCAAACCGTCTCTCGCGCTCAAGCCTCGACGGAAGAAGCGCGCGGGTAGATGTTCACGCGGCTAGCTCTTTACTACACAAGAGAGCTACCCCGCCCTAAAAATAGACCATGCGCTCGCGGCTAGCTTCCCCTTTGGACGGCAAACCGCCTCTCGCGCTCCCACGCCGAGCCTCGACGGAAGAAGCGCGCGGGTGTTGAAGGTGTGCCTCCTCTAAAAGTGTCCGCCGTCCGGGTGAAACAGAATGCAATTTTTATTTACGCGCTACAGTGGCCGGTAGGTGAAGCGAGTTTACCCGCCACAACACAAAATCACCCGCATTTGGCTGGTGGCGGGTGCTAATTTCCATCCCTGGTTTTAATTGCCTTGTCGCTGAATGCTTAGCTTAGAAAGTTCAGCAATGATGTATTTTATAATGTCCTCGTTTCTTCACACGCCGTCAAATTGACGTTGTACCCTTTCTTTTGCCCAAATGCTCAGAATAGCTTTGGTATCTTTGACAGACCAGTACAAGCGATTCTCCATTTCGGGCAGACCATAACTTTCCATAACACCGATAAAATCCGCCTTTTTACCTTGAGCACGCCTCTAGCCCGAGCTGGCCCGCTTTGGCCCAAGGTATTCGACGGGCCAGAAATCTTGCCGTTGGCCCAGAGTAAGCCCTGATCAAGCCCTGGAAGTGACAGCACGCACTAGCACGGCTCGCCCCTGGCCCGGCAGTGGAAACGCGGCTATTGTTAACCAACTGTAGCCAATCGCAGACGTATATGTTGAGCGCGTCAACACAATGGCCAATCAGAGGTGTTTAAGAATCCGTTCAACAGAGCTGAGGGAAATGCTAGAGGGAAATGTCACATTTTTAAATTTCAGTACCGACTTGGTACCGAAGTCGGAACTTTTTGACAACTCTAAGCCAAACTATTGGAATCAACTGTGAGTCGAGTTTCTCATGCATGACAGTTTAGTGCTGCCTATGTAGAGCAATTCAAATCGGCCACGTATGAAATTCCATGACAGTTTGGATGAAAACTAGGCAGTAGACAGTAAGGCAACTGAGTTTGGGAAAAGAGCTATTATGAATATGTCAGTTATAGCTGCAAGCATTGGACATTTGATATGGGCAAAATCCTGTTCCAGCATGGAAGCTGGAGCTTTTCTGCGTTTAGGCTGACACACTGTTAAACAGATCAAATTCACACATGCTTCTGTAAACAACCTTTTCATTACACTGTGGCAGCTAGGCTGAACCATGGGATTGATCTGACTCCATTGCTCTCTTAGGTGGGTGGCAGACACTATTTATGTTCTTTGAGTAAATGAATACATTTAATGAATTCAATGTGGAAAATTAGATTCATTTAACCCTTCGATTGGTGTGCAAACTTCTGTGGCTCCAAAGACTGCAATTGTGAGCTAAAATTCTGCCTGTGTCAAAGATAGATGATGCATGGGGTCAAAGGGGTTTTTCCCTGAATTGTCAGACATGCTTTTAGATTTACAACATACATTTCTATATTGATTGTTAGTTTGCTTAATCTCTGCAGAGTGAGATGTATTGAACTAGAAAAAAATTAGGTATACAATGGATAATCGATATCGTACTGCTCCACTCTTAATGACTGTAGCATTTAATAGTGAGATTAGGATTAACAGCTTGTCAGAGTAAGCATCACTAATAAGTGCTGTTTTTAAATGATAAAAGGATAGTTCACCCAAAAATTTAAATTGTCATCATTTACTACCCCTCAAGTTGTTCCAAACCTGAACATTTCAATCAAGTACCATGCATTTATGTAACAAGGTATTTTGAGACCCATTGCACAATTATTAGGGTTAGGTTATGATGCATTAGGCTCAGAATTCTAAGTATGAATTAGAAATGTTTCAACGAATGAAAACCGAAAATATCAATATTATCATTATTATTATCTCTATTATTGTTAGGGTTAGATAAATTGCTCAGGATGAACCAAAATTTTTATTTCTGGCACTTTTCTGCCATCTCTCAAATTTCATGGATTCGTGAAACCCATTCTTAAAACCCACCTGTAATTTTTGTGAAATCGTTAATTTTCCCATAGTTTCCAAGAATCGTTGTACTATAGAGGTCCAACTAATTCCTCAATTTGCCAACTAAGTATATGTTTACATGTCAACGATATACTAAAAATGGTGTTGTGTTGTGTGAAAGATTGGCTCAATAGATACAACGCTAACAAATGTCACTCTCTGGAATCAATTGGAGAAACTCTTTACTGACACGCTTTTTTTTGCGTCAGACAATCAGTGAACAGTGGGTAAACATGAATAAACGTGAATAAACATGGGTTTATTTATTATTTTTCTGCAACTGGTAGGCCTACTTTTTTTTTCCTGGAGACTGCATGGGCTCTGCCCAATTGTGAATGCAGTATGTAAATGAGTGTGGTTGATTAGGCACAGGTTATTTTTTTAAACCTAAAATACACAAGAGATAACAGTAACAAAATGATACTCCTGGAATTTGTAATTCAATACCAGCCATGAGTTGGAGTCAGGAAATGGGAAATGACACTTCTATCCCACTCATTGCTTTTAAGCTTGACGTTTTGCTCATTGTTAAATGTAAATGAAACCCAACGCAGAGCTCCCTGAAACCGTTCAGAAACATACTGCTCAGACTAAAAAAAAAAATGAACCTGTCTGAATAGTGCTACAAAAGAGAAATGGCTTCCTTCCTGACAGGAAGTGACTCATGAAGTGTCTTAGCCGCCTTTAATTGGCATTGACAGATAAGAAAATATGACCGGAGAAGCAGGGTCTCATGAGAAGCCACCCTCTCTAGTAGGCATGCCACCCTCAGGCTGTCAATCCCACAATCCTCAGGAGGAATCTCAAAGGCGACAGTCGAACGGTGTTCCCCTACTGAGCTGCACCTGCCTGTCTTTATGCCAGAAAAGCTTACCAATGCACACATGTGCAAAGCATACAAATTTATACACAGCTGCACACCTTTGGGAATTACTGGCTTCAACTTTGTTCTGTATTTCAATAATCCCTACACCTTCCAGGTGTGCTATTTCAAAGAGTGGATTTGTTCTGAAGTTGGGAAGCCCATTCCCTGAGCTCAGACCACTAGTAAATGACTGTGAGGGTTGTCAAGCAGGAAATCAATATCCTGGCCAGGGATGTCAAATCAAATTGTCATTTCTCCATTTCCAATTCCTTTTGATTTTTGGAAGCTAGTAGAGATGCACTGTCAACCACAATGAGGAAAACTCTTGTTTGTTTCACCATATCCATGTCAGAACTGTGAGGAGTGACACATTTTGCATGTTCATATTTGATCTGATAGCGCTTGGTGATACAATGCATTAAGCTTGAAAAAATAGACTAACACCATTCCAGCTGAAGCAAAAGAGAGGTTTTCTCTTTTCTGATATGTTATTGGCAATGAAAGACAATGTTATATGTGCTGAAAATATTTTTGACAGCTGACATCTCAACCCTTGATTTTTTTTTTTTTCACTTCTTAAAACATCTCAGGTTACTATTGTAACCATAGTTCCCTGAGAACAGGGAACGAGACGATGCGTTGAAAACGCTACGGGAACGCCTTCTGCGTGATTGCGTCTGAAGCATCTATGCCAACTAGTCCCATGGAAAAAGGGAATGAGCGTCACGGGCGGGTGACGTCATGACCAGGAAATGATAAAAGCACTTCCGCTGCGAAACGCCAGTTAGCTTCGAAATTGCCGAAGCAAGCCGATCGCAGGGACGCCAGAAGTATGGCAGAGGGACGCATCGTCTCGTTCCCTGTTCTCAGGGAACTATGGTTACAATAGTAACCTGAGACGTTCCCTTATCGAAAAGGGAACTTCGAGATGCGTCGAAAACGCTACGGGAACGAGAATACCCAATGCGCCATAATTCAAGTACCTGAGTGTCAGTCTGTTGAACTAAGCACTAAGCACCTGAGAACCTGGGGCCTTAGCATCCAGGTCTAAACTGTAAATCTGACGAATGTGAGCGGAAAGGAAGCCCGCCGCATCACAGACATCTTGAAGAGAAACTCCATACAGTAAGGCTTTAGAAGCCGCCATACTCCTAGTCGAGTGAGCTCGGACCACCAAAGGACAAGGCTGGTCCGAGTACTCGCATGCAAGTGAAATAGCCTCAACTATCCACTTACTGACCGTCTGTTTAGAAGCAGGAATACCTTTCTTAGGTGATCCAAAATAAATCAGTAATAGGTCGGACTTGCTCGTTGAGGATGTCTGAACATATAAGTGTCCAGTGGTACACTGGGCACAAGAGGTCAGCTTTTTCCTGGTCCGAAAACTTGGGAGAGGACAGAAACCTGCAGCACAATAGGCCTCGGAATAATGGTAGGCAACTTTATGCCTTGGCCACCCCCGGTGCACTCAGGCAGTTGGGGACCGAAAGGGCCTGAAGGTCTGACTCAAAGGGACGAATAGTTAGCAGAAATAGTCTTAAAAGAAAGGAATTCTCTGAGACCAAATCTAAGGGCTCAAAGAGAGCCCCAGATAGGCCTAAACTATAGTAAGGTCCCAAGCCGGAACCCTAGTGCAAGTTGCAGGCCTCAGCCTCAAGGTGCCACGAAGGAAACGAGTGATCAGGGGGTCTCGACCCAAAACGTCCCATCCACCAGGGCGTGGAAAGCTCTTTTTTTTACAAAGGCCGCCACGTATACCTTAAGTGTGGAAGGAATAGACCTGACACAAAGCGTTCTTGCAGAAACTCAAGTACTGTGTTTACTGAACAGTTAACCGGATTCCACTAACGCTGGTAACACCAAGACGTGAAAAAACTCTCGAAATAGTGAATATAGTTTCCTCGTAGCAGGAGCTCTGGAGCTAGAACGGTCTCAACAACCTCAGTTGAGAGACCACTCTAAATGAGTTGGGCCCCCTCAGAGGCCAACCCCCCAACGGAGGACCGTCTAGAACAGGGGTTCTCAACTCCAGTCCTCGCGGACCACTGCCCTGCATATTGTGTATGTCTCCCTTATTTAACACACCTGATTCAGATCCTCAGCTCGTTAGGATAGACTCACTCTATCCTAACGAGAGTCTATCCTAACGAGCTGAGGATCTGAATCAGGTGTGTTAAATAAGGGAGACATACACAATATGCAGGGCAGTGGTCCGCGACGACTGGAGTTGAGAACCCCTGGTCTAGAAGATGGATCAGGTCCGAAAACCAGATCCGACTTGGCCATCGTGGTGCTACTAGCAGTAGGCTAATTCCATACCGACGGACTCGCTCCAGAACTCCTAGGAGCAGAGCAACAGGGGGAAAGGCGTACAGACGTAGCCTCGGCCACGTCTGCACCACAGCAACCAGCCCCAGGGGGGCTGGGTGAGTAGATGAAACCCAAAGAGGACAGTGCGTCGTATTCTGAGACGCAAACAGATCCACTTCTGCTGTGCCATAAGCCTCCCAGATTTTCTCCACCGCCTCGGGGTGGAGTGTCTAGTCCCCTGGCCTCAGCTCCTGCCTCGACAGGATGTCTGCTCCTATATTCTGGTCTCCAGGAATATACACTGCCCTCATAGAGAATACCTTCCCCAGAGACCACAGGAGGATCTGGTGCACCAGTTTTTTGCAAAGCGGACGCGACCCCCCTGACGGTTCAGATAAGAGACCACTGATGTGTTGTCTGTTCAAACGAGCACATGATGGCCCCTTAGGTCTGGAAGGAAATGTCTCAACGCATTGAAGACGGTCATCATCTCCAGGCATTTTATGTGCCACGAAAGACGATGGCTTTTCCACAGACCCTGAACCGAGCGGCCTTCCATTACCGCTCCCCAGCCGGTGAGGGAAGCATCTGTCGAGATAATAGCTCGATGGCAAAGAGCTCCCAACACCGGACCCTGGGTTAAGAACCAGTGTTTACTACATATAACTAAGGCTCGAAAGCATAGCCGCGTGCCTTGATATGCGAAGTGGTTTTCCCCTCGGGGAGAACCCTCTGGTCCTGAGCCAGCACTGTAAAGGTCTCATGTACAGCATGCCAAAAGGAATTCCATTGGACCCTGCTGCCAGTAGACCCAACAGTCTCTCGAACTGTTTTACAATGCGTGACTGGTTAAGAACCAGTGTTTACTACATATAACTAAGGCCCGAAAGCATCGCCGCGTGACCTTGATATACGAAGTGGGTTTCCCCTCGGGGAGAACCCTCTGGTCCTGAGCCAGCACTGTAAAGGTCTCATGTACAGCATGCCAAAAGGAATTCCGTTGGACGCTGCTGCCAGTAGACCCAACAGTCTCTTGGACTGTTTTACAGTGCGTGACTGGCCTAGCCTCAGCTCTTTTGTGGCTGATAGGATAGCATCTAAACGAACGGGCGACAGAGTGGCCCGCATCGTCACTGAATCCCATACCACACCAAGGAAAGTGGTTCTCAATACTGGAGAAAGCACACTCTTCTTGGTATTGAGCATCAACCCCAACATCTGCATAAGAGCGAGAACGACACCTCGGTGCCGAACCGCCAACTGCTCCGATTCCGCAGAATCAGCCAGTCGTCGATGTAGTTCAGAATATGTACGCCCTGAAGCCCAAGGGGGCTAGAGCTGTATCCACGCATTTCGTGAATGTGCGGGGTGATAAAGCTAGACCGAAAGGAAGAACCCGATATTGGTATTCTTTGCCCCCGAAAGAAAACCCTAGGAACTTCCTGTGCTGAGGGAGGATGGAGATATGGAAGTAAGCGTCCTTCAGATCCATCGTGACAAACCAGTCCTCGGATCTGGTTTGAGTCACAATCTGTTTGAGCGTCAGCTATCATGAACTTTAGTTTCTGAACTGACCGAATTAACAGATGAAGATCTAAAAAGGGACGCAACCCTCCATCCTTCTTTGGAACGATGAAATAACGGATGTAAAAACCTGACTCTGGGTCGGGTGAGTACACCTGTTCTATAGCTTCCTTGCTAACAGGGCCTTTACCTCTTGTTCCATTACCAGAGCCTGCTCGGGATGCACCACTGTGGGCAATACCCCGTTGTAACAAGGAGGACAAGAACCAAACTGGACTCTGTAACCTTCTCTACAATCTACAGGACCCAACGAGAAATATTCGGCAGAAGCTTTCACGCTGCCAGAAAATTTACTAAGGGAACCAGCCTCTCGAAGGCTGGTCTCTGGTGTTACTGAGAGAGCCAAATCTGGAGCCTGAAACATAATGGCAGGAACTACCTGACCTGACTGCTCTAAAGCCCCCTCAGAGGGCGCGAAACCAATGCTGTGCCGCAGCATAGCATCAGCGACTCGCTGGAGACCGCTGCGCCCTGAAGCACCGGAGGTGGCAGGGTTAGCAGGAGGGTCTCGTAAGGACCCCGAAATGGAACGGGCACCGTGTAATGAGGTGTACACCACTCCACTTCGGTCGGGGCTGTCCTCACAGGCCTGACGCCTAAACATCAAGACCTTTTTTTTTTTTTTTAAACCGAAGTTTTCTTCGCCTGAAGAACGGTCCTCAGATCCGGCTTAGGCTTAGACGACTTCGGTTGAGAGGGTTGCGTCGGTCTCCAGTATCTACGTGGAGGAACACGAGGCGCAGCACTCTCTTTCTGTGCACATAATATGATGAACTCGACGGCTGGGGCTGCTCACGCCAGCAGCCCCAGGGGGGCTGGACACGGCGAGGAGAAACTTTATTATATATATATTTTCTCATTTTTATATATATTTTATCTCATTTTTCGCTAAATCCAGATCCCCAGCAGATCAGCCTGATAAGCCTGGAGCAATACCATAGTTTTGTATAAACATTCTCCAGCTTGACCTGCTGCCGTATACGTTTTACCCAAAAATCAAAGTAGTTTTGTTTAGTATTAGACTTAGTGGGCAAAGCAGAGGCTTTAAATGACGATGCTGGACCAGGTGAAAAATAGCATTTTCTTTTCTTATGTTTCTATTCCTGTTCAGCCTGGGGTATCATGTCATAACCGTAATATTTCAACCCTCTAACTTTGCTTTTTTAATAAACATTAACATGAGGGGTGAAAAGTAGTAATAAATATGGTTTATTCCACAATTTAGATATTCAGTGTGTAAATCAGGGAAAAAAGGGAAGCCGCGTGGTGGAGATAATGTGATAGTAAGAAAACGCTCGTCTAGTTTGTTTTTAGGACGAGCGAAGGAAAAAAGGGCTCTCTCTCCCTGGGCGGAAGAAACCGCAGAGCGTGCTTCCGACACCGGGGAGATAGCGCTGGATCTTCCGGGTAAGGAAGAAGGACCCGTCTCCCACCCCTCCAAAAGATCCTTCTGCGATCCCCAGGAATGCATTCTCCGCGCAGCCTCGGCAAACGCGGGTCCTGATCCCTGAGAATCGCGAGTCTGCCACTATCATACAGAGTGACAGGCGAGAGCAGAGCATGCTATATTTGGTAGCATTTCACAGTCTCAAAGGGTGAGACCGCATACTCTACTCCCAAACAAATGACACAAAGCTCGTGCTTTTATCATTTACTGGTCATGACGTTACCCGCCCGTGACGCTCATTCCCTTTTTCCATTGGACTAGTTGGCATAGATGCTTCAGACGCAATCACGCAGAAGGCATTCCCGTAGCGTTTTCGACGCATCTCGAAGTTCCCTTTTCGATAAGGGAACTGTAAGCTCTTGTCTGATTGACTATCTTTGCTCAATTTCTGAGTCAGGGTGCCCAAGTTTTTATTAGTCTGCAGGTAGACATTTGATATTTTCAGTGTGTTTTCTGCTTCAATAAGTGTTTCAAAAGAGGAAATAATTGCTGGATTTATCAAAGTTTCAAGGTTTATTAGATGGAATCTTAGAAAGTTATTTAAGAGTTTTGTTTGAGACCATGTAAATTAGATATGCTCGACCACACCTCTACTGTATATTTTGCTAACTTTAGGCTTATATTTCAAAAAGAGAAGAAAACCGTCTCGGTTACGCATGTAACCTTCGTTCCCCGAAGGAGGGAACGGAGACATAGTCGACGTGCTTACGGAGCCTGTCATCTTCGAGTATTGTAAAAACGAGCCAATGCACATTGGCGTGTGAGAATTGCATCACATGCTCCTCCCGGCAGCGCGGGTATAAATACGGAAGTGGATGTATGAACCAGTTGTTTTTCGCTTAGGACACGAGCGGTGCCCGGAGTCAGCGATGGTCCAGCAATAGTGGTGATGGGACTTTGTCTCCGTTCCCTCCTTCAGGGAACGAGGGTTACATACGTAACCGAGACATCCCTATCAGTCACTCACGTGCGACGTAGTCGACGTGTCGACTGATTGGGATCCCAATTAAAACGCCACTAGTGCTGCCACCTTCCAGTGCCTAGACAAAAGCCTTCTGATTTGAGACAGAGATGGGAAAGGTCTTAGGCCGGGGAAATCACTGCTGTTCCACAAGACCACTGGGAAAGCGTTATCTTTCGTTGGAAAGAAATACGCTGCGGAAGCCACATCCTGCCCGAAGGGAGGTAACGTGGAGAACACGCATATGGACTGGACGGATGACCGGGCAGGGTCTGCCGAGGGAAGAGACAGGCTCGCCAATCACCGCTGCACTTGCGCTGTAGAAACACCATCACTGGGAGAGTCTTCAAGAATAACACCGACACACTCGCTCGTTGTCAGTGTTGGGCATGTAACGCAGTTACTTTTGACAGTAACTAATACTGTAACGCATTACTTTTAAAAATAAATTAACTCCGTTACCGTTACCATATGGTGCGTTGTCCGTTACTTTTTAAAATTAATTTGCTAGTTGCTGGAGCGGCTGAGAAGTGTGCGCTGTCATTACACAGTTCGAGAGCACTGAGGAGACTACTAGCATTATTTACAGAGCGAGAGGACACATAAACTATCACTGGCTGTCTGAGTTGTTTCCGTTAACACGTGAGGCAGCGCGAGCACGGAGATTACAAGCTGCACGGAGAGTGCTGACACTTCAGATGCCCATTTAAAACACAGACAGCGAAACGGTATGAATACAGAACACTAAAGTACACATTGCCATATAATTATAAAGTAATTAATTTTTTTTAATAAAAACTAGATGCTGCATCAGCAGAGAAAGAACAGAAGCTTGCCGTCGAGTCTGAGAGGAATAACATTAGTAACTGCTAACTTACCTCAAGCGATTAAAGCAATGTGACAAAAACACACCCAGACCTGACCCAAATGTTGTATGTCGCAATTGTTACCATCTAGTTTATATCCAGCTGGTCACTTTTATGGATTCATTAGCCGGCGAAGTTGTATTTTTAAATCTAGTGACGTGATTGCTTTCTCAACATTGATATGTTCATGGAGCTGAAATCAAGTGTTCTAATCATCAAGTGTTCTAATCATCAAGTGTTCTAATCATCAAGTGTTCTTAAATTTAAGCAAATAAAGTGAAAGACTGTACATGTAATATAGGTCTACATTTATATAATTTTAATGCTCTGGCCTTTGCAGATATTTAAATATATGGCCATCTTCTTTAAGCTTGAATCATATAAACTGGTAATACTTTACAATAAGACTACAATTTTAGCATTAAATATGGTTAATAGATGTTGTAGAAGTATCATTCATTGTTAGTTTTTTTTTATTTCAAAATTTTATACATTTTAAATTGAGTTTAAATTGTATTGTACCTGTTATTACCTTAGTTAATGTACTTTGAACTAACAAGAATGATCAAATTGTATTGCTCAAATATTCATACATGCAGTAAAAACATATATATACTATCAGCTGAACATATCAATGTTGAGAAAGCAATCACTTCACTAGCTTTAAAAATGCTTGTTTTGTTATTTATTTCAGAAATCCTTGTGATATATTCAGTTTGTGCTGGTCTGACTTAAATAAAATAGTGTTTAAAACTTTCTGTTTAAGTCAGTTTTGTTTTTGTATAGACCATAATGCATAAAAGGGCATTAATAGGAACATTAAAGAACTTTCTTAAAGTAACTAAAAAGTTACTTTTAACAGTAACGCATTACTTTTTGGTGTAAGTAATCAACAAAGTAATTGAGTTACTTTTTGAATGAAGTAACTAGTAACTGTAACTAGTTACTATTTCTTAGTAACTAGCACAACACTGCTCGTTGTATAGTTCCCTCTTCAGAGACATCAACACCGATCGGCTCCGAACGAAAGACAACTGGTTCATGCATCCATTTCCATATTTATACCTGCGCTGCGGGGCGTAGCGTGTGATGCAATTCTCCCACACCAATGTGCATTGGCTCATTTTGACAATACTTGAAGATGACAGGCTCCCTTACTGTACGTTCACACCGCTGCCGACTTGAGCTTCCAAAGCTACCAGAAGTCATTAATTTTCAATGGAAACTGGCTTCTCTCCGCTGCAAGGAGCGTCAAATCCATCGGCGTCGCGCTTTGCGCATCTTGAGCGTTTTGAGCGTCAATCAGAAAGTTGAAAGTAGCTCAACTTTATGGTAATGAGCTATGACGCGGTTCAGCGGCAAGCAGCGGCAACCAATCGGAATATATGACATCCTTCGCGCTGGCTGATTCCGGAGAAACATACGATGTAAACTTTCGTTCCTACCAAAACATTATTTCCGAGAAAATGGAGGAGAAACTCATCATCACCGTTGCTGGTTTTTTCTATCATTTATTATGACATGACATATTTTCAACATTCATGGTTGTGTGTTTCATATTATTTCTGCATGCCACACACCAGAGTAAAGCGGAGCAGCGTGACACTTAAAAATAATTTTAAAACCGTAAACATACATTTCATATTTTTAAATAATATAATGTTATTTTTTTAAGGGAACCGCATGAGATGAGTAAGATATGATCATAAGATATCGGGAAACATTTGGAATGGGTCAGACATAATTTTGACCACTTACGTTTTGTAGAAAGCCTTTCTTTAAAGTGAATTTCGTTTTTTAATAATTGTATCTTCGTTTTAATCAATGTTTCATCAACAAATTGCCTGCATTAATAAATAAGAAGCAAATATAGTAAACAATATAATTAGGACACTGAGGCGCCGGCGCGTGAACTGGAGCACATCTCATAAATGAACCGAAAACTGACAGAAAATAATAAAAATGTTAATAAACAATTCAAATGTTTAATGCATAATCCTTACTTTGGTCGGTTCTTTGTGGCAATTAAGCTTTATGCGTGCGTTGAGATGTGGAATAGGCAATATTAAAATGCTGTCATTATAAAAGGTTTCTAGTGTCAATGTATTGCTTGTTTTTTTGTTGACATTTCATGTTGTGACACTTCACTTCTCTCGAACATAATGCTGCTACGTCAGAGCGGCCAAAGCGTCAACAAGCGTCGACAAGCGTCCTTGACAGGGCGGCCAGAGCTTCTTTGCCGCTCAAGTCGGCGGCGGTGTGAACATACAGTAAGCGTGATCTCAATCAGTCGACACGATGACTACGTCGAATGTGAGCAACTGAAAGGAAACCTCTTTTTTTCATAAACTTGTATGTAGCAGCCAGCAGAATGCAAAGCTTTTCATTCCACTAAAACGTCTTATGGCTCAAATGCACATTTATGAGGAGGGACGCCAGACATAGTCAATCATGCTGACCCAAATTTTAAAGCCAGAGATGGCACAAAAAGGGTCTGTCAGCCTTTTTAAATGGGCCTTTCAAGTCTCTTCACAAACTTGAGGATGGTTTGATGACCCTTTATACTGTATCATCTTTCAGCATTATAGACTGTCAGCTTGTGTGATGTGTCTTTCACGTTTTCAGTGTGCTGATGGACAGCTTTTAGGATATACTGGTTCCCAACAGAGCTTAAGTGTCGGTGTTCTCCTTATCAAAAGTAGTTTTACTAACAGCTGTAAAATTGTAAAAGAAAATTTCAGATCATGGTGTAGCGATTACAGCGTATGTCTCGCTCAGTTAAGGATGGCACAGAGAAAAAAATAATTAGTCTTTTTGTTTCAAGCACAACAGTGTTATCAGGCAAAAATGAATTACCCTGCGTAAGAACAGGTAGCTGCTTGTCTAATAATTTTGCAGCTGAAAAGTTCAGTTCCCTTCTCAAGAGTCATAATCATCTGTACTTATCCAGTAATGGGGAAAACTCCATTATATCACTGATTTAGTCCTGATCCAAGGGGCACAGCAAGATTGGGGGTGTTTCTTAATTAGCCGTTATCTCATACATCCCCTAAAACAAAGACTTTTGTTTTCCGTTGATCAGTTACATTTTGCTGCAGAGAGTCTGACGTGGAAAAATCTCATAAGCCACGATACAATTCAAAATGTAATAAAAGAACAACACAATTCAGTTTCAGCAGTTAAGCCCATAGTGATTTACTGAATTGCACTGGTTATCTTCCCTGAACCTGCATTGAGTTGAATGACCAAAGAATGCAATGGGTTGCACACATTGCATCTGCTTTGTTCTGCTTTAACTCTTAAATGAAGGCAGAATGGAAAAACATGGTTTTAAAAAAACACCTGGCAGTGTTTTAGCTTAAGCAATCTGCAATAAAGTGAGACTTGACAGGGGCCATGAATCATATCTAACTGTGCCTCATGCTGGTGATGAAAAGGATTGTCTGTATACTTTCTCCACTTGAAAAAACTATGGGCATCTATGTGAGGTGAAAGGTGACCGGGTCATAGTGGAAAGCAGGACAGACTTCCACATTTCCCCACCATTCCTACTCAAGTCTTCTTGGGTGTTCAGGGGCCGGGGGTGATGAATGGTCCGTGGAATGAAGCTGGACGTTCAGGATTACCGCAATCTGTTCCACTCTGCCACGATAGCATCTTCATTAGGAAATCATCTCGTAATTCAATTTTCATTACTTTTCAGAACCAGCTGTCTTCATTTGCCTTCACATATTCCCCAATAGATAAGTAATATGCTGTAATTTTTACATCTAAGGTTTTAAGAATTAATTGTTCAAAGAAGAGCATAAATTAGATTTTTGTCTGGCTTCAATTCCACCCTCTTACTCTTTTTACTGTGGTGTCTTTTCACATTGTACTATTTGGATCCAAAAGCCACTTTCACACCAATCTAAGAACCAAAGTGCAAAAAGCTCACTGAGAATATTTTCGGGAGAATGCCGTTCTTGCACATTTTTTATCATTAGTAGTCCATTTATTGTTCTTTCTGCTACAGAAAAGTTACCTTGTCAGTTATTTATACGGAAAATTGAGTATCTCTCAGTCTTAACGGAGGGTAAGTAAAAATTAACATTACCGTTGCAGTATTTCCTGATGAGAAACTTTGTGTGCATTGAACTTTAATAGTAATGGCTCTAAAATTTGAATAATTTATTTTTCTAGTTTTTATGAGCAAGAGGATTAGTGATTCACCAAATGTCTGTATTATATTGAACTACAGATTAGCACTGGCAAATGCAGAACATATTTCTAGCTCACTGGCTGAGCAGACTGTTTATATTTGTAAATAAAATACTTTGATTCTTTCTTTTCTCTCAACACAAGAGGTACAAGAAACCATAGCTCTCAAAAGGTAGAGGATTTGTATTGTGATGGCAGGCAATTAATTTTCCTTTCAGGTCAAATCCTTGATTACTTCAACAAGATCTTTTGTAGTTTTAATAGTGGTCTTGTGTTTTAAATGTCCTCAGTACACCAATTTTAATGTTGTTACCGCGAGAGAAATAATGCTCACCTACGCATTGATGTCTGCTTAAAGCTTACCAGATTAAACTCTCTGAAAGATCGTTTCATGTATCTACTAAATTGTTTTAACGTAAGATGAAACAAGTTATTAAGGTCATTCTTTATGCATTAAAAACAAGTCAGTAAGCAATTTTATGCCTTTTTTCTCTGAACAGAGATAAAGAGCTTGGTATGGCCCTCTTTTCTTTGAGCACTTGAAAGCATGCGTGTAGTAAAGAGATAGACTTTACTGTGTTTTCAGAGGCAGTAGGGGTGCTTCTGATGAAGAGATGAGACTTTGGGAGTGGAGGTCAGCTTGTCCTTTCCTTCTGACAACCATTACCGGTGTGTCTGGTATGTGAACTCTTTGTAAATGAGCTGTTGTAGCAACAGGGAGTGGCAAAATAAATAGTATGTATGGAAACATACTATATGCCACTTTACATCTCGGTTGTATATAACCCATTATTGGTATACCCTTTTAAAACATCCTGGTCAAAGCCAGACTATGAACATAAAGTCCACATGGCAGAGATCTGCTAGCCTGGCTCCGTCCTCCTACGTACTTCCGATCATTTTTCATTTTCCTTCAGTACTACGTCTGGGATTCTGCTGTAGTCTTTGATTTTCTCCAGTCAATTTTTTACCTGGCCAATCAGTGAACAGAGAGAGTGTATGAGAACGATGACGTTGATGTTGTGCGCTATTTTGAGTTGTAGTTCAGTAATGGCAGCGGAGAAAGATGCGAGCGAAGCCATTCGGTCCGTTGTGGCGACGCTGCCGAATATCAAGAAGTTAAAGCCGGAGCAAGAACAATCTTTGCTTAGTTTTGTTGGTGGCCATGATGTTGTGGCCCTCCTCCTCACGGGGTTCAGGAAAAGTTTAACATACGTCACGACCAAACGTTAGCGATTAGTTATGTTAGAGCCAGAGTGACTCTGGGCAGATCCAATAGTTTTAGACTTCAATAGAGTTCCCGTCTTTAGTCCGAAGTTAACGCTTGTCAATGGAGCGGTGCAAGACTCTATGTACAAATGAAATGAAATCTACGAGAGTCTGGTGAGACCAGGCTAGAGATCTGCCTATTTAAGACTGGAACACAACTTTTAAAATCTGAACTGATTTTAGAACTCTAATAAGCATAATTCACTTACACTAGGCATCACATACGACTTTGTAAATAATTACAGAGAACAACTGGGCATCATAAAACGACTGAGGATCAT
This sequence comes from Chrosomus eos, assembly GCA_036326025.1. Taxonomy (NCBI): domain Eukaryota; kingdom Metazoa; phylum Chordata; class Actinopteri; order Cypriniformes; family Leuciscidae; genus Chrosomus; species Chrosomus eos. The sequence goes on along the minus strand of CM070822.1, from coordinate 2,645,827 downwards.
ACACTACCAGACTTTTAAATCGTCCCGAACATAAAAATGTGCTTCATTGATATGAGACGCATGACAGATGAATCAAACATGTATTTGCAGGAGATGATGTAGTGACATCTGTGTGTGAAAGAAAGAACTACGCTAATTTCTTACGCATGTTCTGCTGATTTACTTTTACTGTATATTGTTGTTGTATTTGTATTGTATTTTTTTGCCACACCGTTATCGAGGACAGCTTTGGTTTCAGTAACGACGTGTCGTACACTACAATAATGTTCTAAAATCGGCTCAAAATATCAAACATGTTTTGATCTCTGACTGGATGGAATCATATTCTTAAGCTAAAAAATCAGAGTCTGTCCATCATACATGCAATTTTCAGTGAAACCTGCCAACTGCCCAAAATCTGCAGACTGACGCAGACTTTTGGCAACTAATTTTTACGCAAATCAGGGCAAAAACCTGAGCAAAAGATGTGTAGTGTATTCCAGCCCTTAGTTATATTAGTCAATGAGACTTTTATTGCTGATTTCAAACAGCTCTTGCCAGCTTTGTCTGCAGTATGTTTGAGATGCTCAGTAAACAGACCAACAGGCCAACCACTAGTGTGCTGTCTAAGGGTTTCTTCCCTTATGATCTGAAACATATTAAAAAGAAGTGAGTTAATACATGCCAATTGAAATACACCTGTGCCAATGTTGGCATTAGAGGTGGGCGGTATCCAAATTTTGATACCGTCAAACCTCCTCCCTATTTTACCGTATACGGTATTACCGCGTGACTAATTAAAAATTATGACATAAGGCTCAGACGGCATCACCAAACTGTTGGTTTGTGCAGGGATGAGTCACGAAGTTGAAATGCCCATCCCTGGCAAACTGCAGAAGTCGTGTTTTTCTTCGAGACCAGGTCACTCGGTGCGCAACTTGCCATCTTTCCCCCTCTCTCCCCCACTCTTTCTCCTCCACACTCTCACGTGATAAAAACCACACATAAGCATTTTTAGGCATTAAATAAATTATATTTAATATTTAATCCTTGTCTCCTATATAAGTGAATTGGATATATTTTTTTAAGACGGTATGACAATATTGAAACTGATACCGTTGCTATTTTTAGATACCGCGGTATACAATATTACCGCCCAAGCCTAGTTGGCATTCTCTTTTTTGGCCATTCTCAGGGGGGGAAAAGCATGATGCTTTAAATGTGTGAAAAATGAGAAAATAATATTTTATTGCCCAAAAGTGTTATTACTTATAAAAACGATGGAGATTGTCTCTATTACGAGCCTAATAGAGTGCTGACTCCTTAAACTGCCATTCAGACGGAGCCCGAGCTTGGGAGTAATTTAATGACAGCCGAGCTGCCAAAATAACAAATGATAGTGCCACAGTAGGCTGATGTGCCGGAAGCATGGTGAAACACTAAAGAACATAGATTCAAACCCTTCAAGAACAAAAACTGTTTCTAATTCTTTCATCTTCATTCGACAAGTAAAATGTTAACTCTTCTGCAATATGGAAAGCAATTAAATGTTCAGAGTGCTTTAAAGGCTGTTGATTCATTTGTTCTTTGCTGTTGAGGTTGCCTAAATGATTATAAGTTACCTCTTGAGTTGGCGGTTTTGTTCAGGCTTGGCATTTCCAGTTTTACTGCTGATGCAAATTGTCTGTTTTTCTTGGAAGCACCTGAGGGAACGCTGTGCAGGTGGGTCTTTATCTGTGCTGTGTTCGTATTGTGCAGTAATCAGGCTTGGCCAATGCTAATGATGACTGGGAAAAAAAAACTTAATAATGCCTGAATAAGCTACACAATAGCCCTCCACTGCTTCTGAAAGTGTATTGTATACTGCAAATTAAAATTACTGGAAAAAACAACCATATAAAAGCTCATTAGGACTTGCTAATGAATATTGCGCCAGTGGCGTACTGGGAAGATGAGGCCTATACAAAGAAATCAGACCAGTGTAGGTGCATGTGAATGTTTAGCTTTTTGTGAATTACACAATGATCTTTTGTGCATCTCGTTAAGAACTTTATTTTTAATGGAAGTAAACATATGTCATCTGTGTGTATAGTGCTTTATCAGTCAATGACGAATTTAAAATCAGTGATGACATTTATTGCCTAATGAGACTTTAATGAGCCAGGGTTATCTGACTTCTGTATGACAGCAAAAACATAATGATAAAGATGTTTTAGAGAGCTGTTCTTCAAATACATGCTTAAATAGAGATGTACAGATTAAGAATAAAAGTAACGTACATTTACTTAAGTAAAATGATTTTTGATAAACATTATGAATGCATAATGTGATGAGTTCTCTAAACAATATTTTAATGTGACCCCACCAAAGTCAAGGACATAAACATATGCAAAGTTGTGTGGAGGATATTTTTAGGCGTTACAATTTAGTTTTTTTTTATAAATTATTATTAATGATTTATAGGGATGTGACGGTGAGGATTTTTTCACACCGGTTAATCGACGTGTGACGACACCGGTAATACCGGTATCACCGGCGGGGGCTTTTAAATCGCTAATTTAAAGGCAAATGTAAAATGCGCGCGTTTGCACGGGCATGCATAATGGGTGGTCGTGCGGAGCAACACTGTTTTGTTATTGCGCGCTGAATTACCGCTAATTTGAAACTAACTAATTTTTTACATCGCTATAAAGTGGCAGCTTTTATACAATTTTATCGCTTAATGCATTATTACATAGGAAGTGGAATAAATCACCAAACATGGCATTGGGGTAGTGGAGTGGTGGTGTGGTAATGCATGGAAAAATAAAGGTTACTTGTTACGCATACAACACATACACATACCACATTCACCCTCAATAACATTAGATCAAATTCACTTTATGTCACTTCTGGATTATGGATTTTCAGATGCTCACTACTGTACTATGTTGGTTTGTAGTATTCTGACTTAAATAAAAAAAAAAAATAAACTGGTCGCAGTGTGCACATCACTTTCACTAGACATTAGCGTCAATTCATCTCGCAGGGAGTTGACCGACTGACAATCATCACCATTTTTGTCCGACAAAGCAGTCAGCAGAGTAGTAGTTTAGTAGTCTAGATTAGTAGATTAACGTCGGTGGATTTGAACTTGAACTGAGGCAATCACTCACGACACATTAGAGCCACAAAATGGTAGGCCTATTTATTGTTTTCTTTGACTGACCAAATTTGAAAGTTGAGACTTTGTTTCATATTAAATATTACCTGCTCGGTCCTGTCTGTCAGCACGTTGTCAGTGTCCTTATAGGCTACGTGAGTTGCACGTATAAAATGAAGTTAATGAACAACCTCGATCCATCAGGAAACGGCATATAGGTCGCTGAATTTCACTGCACTTCATGAAGAGTTTTTCTGTTGCGTGAAGACGACGTTCGCCGGAGATGTGTTAAAGATAGCGGAGTGCATTCATGATTATTAGGCTACCGGTTTAATAATCCTCCTGGCTCCAGGTCTGAGTGAATCATTCTCTTACCTTTGTTCTTTGATTAACTTTAATGACACTTTAAGACCAGCTGCTGACGAGACGCGATCGACACGCGTCCCATTTTCTCATAAATCTCTAATTTAAGATTTTTTTTAAATCATTTTAGACTGCTCTTATGAGGACACTCGACAAAACTGACATTTTGGCATAATTTGTGTGTGTTATGGTTCAAGTCGGAAAGAGAACTCGATACTGCACGCGCGTGTTTTCTGTGGGTCGCGCGCGTGCCTGTGCCTGTGTGTGTGTGTGTGTGTGTGTAGGCAGGACAGCGTGGTCTCTTTAGTCTTGTCGCGCTTAATATCATTCACATTAATAAGAGCGTGATCATACAACGGTAGTCAACGGGTGACAGAAAAAAAAACGGATACTGTGTAGGCCTAATTGCGTTAAATATATAAATATATGCCTATGGGTTTTTTTTTTTTTTTTTTTTTTTTTTTTGCGGTGTCACGGTGGACAAGTGATGAAACCGGTGTTGCGTCTGAACACCGGTAACACCGGTAACACCGACTACCGTAGCAAGCCTAATGATTTATTGATAAATCAGGTTATTTCCCAGTAGTGAGGTAAAAACATATCCCAATCATACGTGTATCTGACTTAAATAAAGCATTAAAAAGCAAAGAGTTAGTATTTCAACATGTCAGCTGGAAACTTATGGACTATTATCCCCTCATGTCATTACAGATGCAGCAATTGTTCTTCAGACTGTTCTTCTGCACAAGATATTTATAATTTCTCGGGTCAAGATAGAGTCAGTTTTTACTATATATCTCCTCCCTGTAGCTACCACGAAAACTTTGTCCTCTCTGTACGTGATTAAATGCATACGGTGCTTTCCTGTAAATATACAATAATTTTAATTTTACATAGCAAAATTACATTATTTTTGCACAATATTTTATACTTTTTATTCTGAGGTAAAATACAAACCATACTTGAGACCCCAGCCTTCCTGAGATTCACCCAAATGCTTTAATGTTGCAGTTATTTTGTGCTTATATATTTTGTGTATATATATATCTCAGAACCACAGTGACAGCTTGGCATGCTCAGCCCTTCTTTTTATATTACATGAACGCACACCCTCTACTCAATTTAAAGTTTCAGCCCCTCGGAGACACTAAGGTTAGCAACAAATTTTGAAAGCTGCCAAAATGTTTCTCTTGGCCTTAAAACTCAATTTCATTGTGCAGTGTGTGGGGTGAAATCTGTTAATTGCCAAGCTCTCTGAAGACCTAATGCATATAAATTAACAGGAACCCATTCATTCCCATGTCATAGTCTGCACACAAACAGTATCAGAAACATTGATCCTTAATCTGAACGCCAGTCGAGGGTGAGATTTGCCAGTGTTTACTGTTGATCGTGTGCGATTTATGCCCAGGGGTCTGGTCCATGTTACGCCTAATGAAGTTTTGCTTATACTTGCATGTTAATACACCACCTGTTCCTATCCTAGTCAGCTGAAAGTGTTTAGTGTTTAGTGTTTAGTTTTCACATTTATTGGCACCAAATGGATTTGCAGTTCCCTTTATCGAAAAAGGGAACTTCGAGATGCGTCGAACGACACGGTGGGAACGCCTCTTGCGTGATTGCGTCTGAAGCATCTATGCCAACTAGTCCAATGGAATGAGAGAATGAGCGTCACGGGCGGGTGACGTCATGAACCAGGAAAGGACAAGAGCACTTCCGCTGCTCGCCGGCATTTAGCTTCTGTTGCCTCAGCAAGCGATCTGTGTCAAAACTGTCTCTGTCTATTTATTGTTGTCTGTTGCAATATTGTATGGAAACGTTATGGCGAAACAAATTACAAACAGTGTGTTTCTCCCTGCCCGCGTTTATTTAAACGGGTGGGGACACACACGAGTTTTGTTTAATTTGTTTGGGGTAGAGCATACTTCTCAGCCCTTGAAAGAAAAAAAGGTGGGGGCTGAGTTCCAACTCTGTGAAATAGTATGCTCTGCTCTCGCCTGTCACTCTGTATGATAGTGACAGGCTTGCGATTCCCAGGACCCGCGTTTGCCGAGGCAGCGTGGGGAATGCATTCCTGGGGATCGCAGATGGATCTTTTGGAGGGGTTTGAAACGGGTCCGTGGGCCTTTTTTCCTTCCTTACCCGGAAGATCCAGCTCTATCTCCCCGGTGTCGGAAGCACGCTCTGCGGTTTCTCCGCTCGGGGAGAGAGAGCCCTTTTTCCTTCATATTCTCCTCCGAGGAGGTTAAATGTTTTAGAATATTGAAAGTGAAAGCAAGCACACACACTGTTGAATTAGATTCGCCATCTATTTCCCCAGTATATGATGAACTGGTGGAGGTTTTGTCCCGTGCTGTTAATAAATTAAATATTTAATGGCCAGCTGAGATTAGGGACGCTCCTAAAAACTTATCGAGCGTTTCCTACATCTATCACATTATCTCCACCACGAGGCTTCCCTTTTCCCTGATTTACACACTAAAAGAATATTTAAATTGTGGGATAAACCGTATTTTATTACTTTCAGCCCTCGTGTTAAAGATTTATTCAAGGGTTGAAAGATTACGGTTATGATATAATGCCCCAGGCTGAAAAAAAAAAAAAAATAGAAAAATGCTGTTTTCACCTGGTCCAGCATCGTCATTTAAAGCCTCTGCTTTGCTCAATAAACCTATCACTAAAGAATCTCGCGTTTGCCGAGGCAGCGCGTAGGTTCAATGTTGTAATCAGAATCTAGCTCGGATCTCGCGTTTGCCGAGGCACCGCTTAGATTTCGAGTGTACTTTGCAAAATAAGGTTCTGTGGCTGGGATCTCGCGTTTGCCGAGGCAGCGCGTAGGTTTAATTATAGCTACTTTGGTTTTATGGGTAAAGCTTATACGGCAGCAGGTCAGCTGGAGAATGTTTATAGAAAACTATAGTATAATACTCCAGGCTTATCAGGCCGATCTGCTGGGGTTCTGGGTATAGTGAAATTTGAGCCTTCGCGTCTCTTCGGCGACGCATTCCATGCGTTCGTTGTTAGGTGATGCATTATATATATATATATATATACAAAATATATATAATAAGGTTTCTCCCTCGCTGTGTCCAGCCCCCTGGGGCTGCTGGGCGTGAGCAGCTCCAGCCGTCTAGTTCATCATATTATGTGCACAGAAAGTGAGGACAGCCCCGACCGAAGTGGAGTGGTGTACACCTCATTACACGGTGCCCGTTCCATTTCGGGGTCCTCACGAGACCCTCCTGCCAACCCTGCCACCTCCGGTGCTTCAGGGCGCAGCGGTCTCCAGCGAGTCGCTGATGCTATGCTGCGGCACAGCATTGGTTTCGCGCCCTCTGAGGGGGGCTTTTGAGTAGTCAGGTCAGGTAGTTCCTGCCATTATGTTTCAGGCTCCAGATTTGGCTCTCTCAGTAACACCAGAGGCCAGCCTCGAGAGGCTGGTTCCCTTAGTAAATTTTTTGGCAGCGTGGAAGCTTCTGCCGAATATTTCTCATTGGGTCCTGCAGATTGTAGAGAGAGGATACAGAATCCAGTTTGGCTCTCGTCCTCCTCATTACAGCGGGGTGCTGCCCACAGTGGTGCATCCCGAGCAGGCTCTGGTAATGGAACAAGAAGTAAAGGCCCTGTTAGCAAAAGAAGCTATAGAACAGGTGTACTCACCCGTCAGAGAGTCGGGTTTTTACAGCCATTATTTTATTGTTCCAAAAAAGGATGGAGGGTTGCGTTCCTTTTTTAGATCTTCGCCTGTTAATTCGGTCAGTTCGGAAACTAAAGTTCAAGATAGCTGACCCTCAAACAGATCGTGACCCAAATCAGATCCGAGGACTGGTTTGTCACGATAGATCTAAAGGATGCATACTTCCATATCTCCATCCTCCCTCAGCACAGGAAGTTCCTATGGTTTTCTTTCAGGGGCAAAGAATACCAATATCGGGTTCTTCCTTTCGGCCTAGCTTTGTCACCCGTTCGCATTCTGAATTATATCGACGACTGGCTGATTCTAGCGGAATCAGAGCAGTTGGCGGTTCGGCACCGAGGTGTCGTTCTCGCTCATATGCAGATGTTGGGGTTGAGGCTCAATACCAAGAAGAGTGTGCTTTCTCCAGTATTGAGAACCACTTTCCTTGGTGTGGTACGGGATTTAGTATCCTAACAGCCACAGAAGAGCTGAGGCTAGGCCAGTCACGCACTGTAAAACAGTTCAAGAGACTGTCGGGTCTTGTTGCAGCAGCGTCCAACGGAATTCCTTTTGGCATGCTGTACATGAGACCTTTACAGCGCTGGCTCAGGACCAGAGGGTTCTCCCCGAGGGGAAACCCACTTTGCATATCAAGGTCACGCGGCGATGCTTTCGTGCTTTAGTTATATGTAGTAAACACTGGTTCTTAACCCAAAACCAGTCACGCATTGTAAACAGTTCGAGAGACTGTTGGGTCTACTGGCAGCAGTGTCCAACGGAATTCCTTTTGGCATGCTGTATATGAGACCTTTACAGTGCTGGCTCAGGACCAGAGGGTTCTCCCCGAGGGGAAACCCACTTGCATATCAAGGTCACGCGGCGATGCTTTCGTGCCTTAGTTATATGTAGTAAACACTGGTTCTTAACCCAGGGTCCGGTGTTGGGAGCTCTTTGCCATCGAGTTGTGATCTCGACAGATGCTTCCCTCACCGGCTGGGGAGCGGTAATGGAAGGCCGCTCGGTTCAGGGTCTGTGGAAAAGCCATCATCTTTCGTGGCACATAAATTGCCTGGAGATGATGGCCGTCTTCAATGCGTTGAGACATTTCCTTCCGAACCTAAGAGGCCATCATGTGCTCGTTCGAACAGACAACACATCAGTGGTCTCTTATCTGAACCGCCAGGGGGGTCTGCGCTCGCGTCCGCTTTGCAAACTGGCGCACCAGATCCTCCTGTGGTCTCTGGGGAAGGTACTCTCCCTGAGGGCAGTGTATATTCCTGGGGACCAGAATATAGGAGCAGACATCCTGTCGAGGCAGGAGCTGAGGCCAGGGGATTGGAGACTCCACCCCGAGGCGGTGGAGAAAATCTGGGAGGCATATGGTCAGGCAGAGGTGGATCTGTTCGCGTCTCAGAACACGACGCACTGTCCTCTCTGGTATTCTCTGACGCACCCAGCCCCCCTGGGGCTGGACGCCATGGTGCAGACGTGGCCGAGGCTACGTCTGTACGCCTTTCCCCCTGTTGCTCTGCTCCCAGGAGTTCTGGAGCGGGTCCGTCGGTATGGAATAAGCCTACTGCTAGTAGCACCACGCTGGCCAAGTCGGATCTGGTTTGCGGACCTGATCCTTCTGCTAGACGGGCCTCCATTGGAGATCCCTTTGAGGAGGGACCTTCTGTCTTAGGCCGGGGGCACAATATTTCACCCTCGGCCAGAGATATGGAATCTTTGGGTTTGGCCTCTGAGGGGGCCCAACTTATAGATAGTGGTCTTTCAGCTGAGGCTGTTGAGACCATCCTAAGCTCCAGAGCTCCGGCTACGAGGAAACTTTATGCGCTTAAATGGAGAGTTTCTCCTATGGTGTCACCGACACCAGTGGGATCCAGTTAACTGTTCTGTCAACACAGTACTCGAGTTCCTGCAGGAGCGCTTTGTGTCAGGTCTTTGTCCTTCCACACTAAAAGTTTACGTGGCAGCCATTGCGGCTTACCTTACTATGGTGGGAGGTATATCTTTGGGTCGAGACCCCCTGATTACACGTTTCCTTCGTGGCACTTTGAGGCTGAGGCCTGCAATCCGCACTAAGGTGCCAGCTTGGGATTTGACTATAGTTCTAGAAGGCCTGTCTAGGGCCCCATTCGAGCCCTTAGATTCGGTCTCAGAAAAGTTCCTGACTTTCAAGACTATCTTTCTGCTAGCTATTTCGTCCCTAAAGAGAGTTGGCGACCTTCAGGCTCTTTCGGTCTCCCCCACCTGCCTTGAATTTGCACCGGGGATGGTCAAGGCGTTCCTATACCCAAAACAGGGATACGTCCCTAAGGTTCCAACCTTGACTCCGAGGCCTATTGTGCTGCAGGCTTTCTGTCCTCCTCCATTTGCAACTGCGGACCAGGAAAGACTGCACTTGTTGTGTCCAGTGCGAGCATTGGACACATATGTACATCGGACATCCTCATTCAGAAAGTCCGACCAATTACTGATTTGCTTTGGATCACCTAAGAAAGGTCTTCCTGCTTCAAAACAGACAGTCAGTAAGTGGATAGTCGAGGCTATTTCACTGCATACGAGTACTCGGGCCAGCCTTGTCCTTTGGTGGTCCGAGCCCACTCGACCAGGAGTATGGCGGCTTCTAAAGCCATATTGCAGGGGGTATCTCTTCAAGATGTTTGTGATGCGGCGGGCTGGTCCTCTCCGCTCACATTCGTGAGATTTTACAGTTTGGACCTGGATGCTGCCCCAGGTTCTCAGGTGCTGAGTGCTTAGTTCAACAGACTGACACTCAGGTACTTGTAATTATGGCGGGTTGGGTATTCTCGTTCCCACCGTGTCGTTCGACGCATCTCGAAGTTCCCTTTTTCGATAAAGGGAACGTCTCAGGTTACTATTGTAACCATAGTTCCCTGAGAAACAGGGAACGAGACGATGCGTCCCCCTGCCATACTTCCTGCGTCCCTGCGATCGGCTTGCTTCGGCAACTGTCGAAGCTAAATGCCGGCGAGCAGCGGAAGTGCTCTTATCCTTTCCTGGTTCATGACGTCACCCGCCCGTGACGCTCATTCTCTCATTCCATTGGACTAGTTGGCATAGATGCTTCAGACGCAATCACGCAAGAGGCGTTCCCACCGTGTCGTTCGACGCATCGTCTCGTTCCCTGTTTCTCAGGGAACTATGGTTACAATAGTAACCTGAGACGTTTTTTACTATATATCTCCTCCCTGTAGCTACCACGAAAACTTTGTCCTCTCTGTACGTGCTTAAATGCATACGGTGCTTTCCTGTAAATATACAATAATTTTAATTTTACATTGCAAAATTACATTATTTTTGCACAATATTTTATACTTTTTATTCTGAGGTAAAATACAAACCATACTTGAGACCCCAGCCTTCCTGAGATTCACCCAAATGCTTTAATGTTGCAGTTATTCTGTGCTTATATATTTTGTGTGTGTTATATATATCAGAATCTCAGAACCACAGTGACAGCTTGGCATGCTCAGCCCTTCTTTTTATATTACATGAACGCACACCCTCTACTCAATTTAAAGTTTCAGCCCCTCGGAGACACTAAGGTTAGCAACAAATTTTGAAAGCTCCCAAAATGTTTCTCTTGGCCTTAAAACTCAATTTCATTGTGCAGTGTGTGGGGTGAAATCTGTTAATTGCCAAGCTCTCTGAAGACCTAATGCATATAAATTAACAAGAACCCATTCATTCCTTTCCATGTCATAGTCTGCACACAAACAGTATCAGAAACATTGATCCTTAATCTGAACGCCAGTCGAGGGTGAGATTTGCCAGTGTTTACTGTTGATCGTGTGCGATTTATGCCCAGGGGTCTGGTCCATGTTACGCCTAATGAAGTTTTGCTTATACTTGCATGTTAATACACCACCTGTTCCTATCCTAGTCAGCTGAAAGTGTTTAGTGTTTAGTGTTTAGTTTTCACATTTATTGGCACCAAATGGATTTGCAGTTTGATTGAGTGACCAGCATTGGCTAAAGTAATGGCACAAGTTTGGGGCTGGACTACTTATTCTTTAAATTTAGTTTGTCATTATTTTTGCGTAACTGTTTTGTTATATAATATACTATATGTCCACTTCATGTTGAATGATTCATATTTCAGTCAGTATAGCTTTTCCATTATACACTGACGTGCTAATGAATTTTTAATATGTGCCTGAATTCTAGGAACTTAGAAGCTAGGAAAAATGGGGATTGTGTGTAATGAGATATGAGATATCCAGCTGTGGAAACAAATCCAGCACACAGATTTACATGTTCAGAAAATGCTACTTGCCAAACGCGCGCCACGCATTACAATTTACGGTTTGCCTACAATTTGCGTCACTGTCATTACTATGAGGAAAACAAGAGAGCATAGTTGTCAAAATTTAAACTTCTCCTTTAGATTAAAAAAGACCAAAGCGTTATTAAACTGTTGGTCTTTCAGTTTATGGTTGTGTCCTATTATCTGAAGCAGAAGGCTTATCTCATTTTGTCTATCCCTCCGTATCATTCTATGTTAAAGACTCTTATTGTAAAGATGTCAGTAATTTTTACTCTTTTGCTTGGAAAAACAAATCTCCAAAGACAAGACAAAGATAGTCTTTATTTTTATTTTTTTGCAAAGGTCCCCTCAGGAGCTCTGTAGGTTTGATACAGAGAGTTAGTCAGTGATGACAAAATATATTTTTTCCTTTTGGTTTCAGCCTATTTCATCTTTATCATTGTGTAATCAAGACTAATTTCTCTATCAGCAACAATTTGTATCTATTAGGTACTTTGGTGTCTTTTGAGGAGTGTTTAAATTAACTTTAAATCAGCATTAATCAACCATCTTAACACAAACAAAGAGTCGTCTATTTAAATAAACCTATAGAAAGTTATTTAAAACTGCTTACCAGTCAAAGGGTCATCTTCTTTGTCTTGACCGCATACATAGCTATGGTGTAGCAGTCATTAAATACACAGACATATTTTTATTACTGAGTTTCAAACGGAGGCTGTGAAATTACACAGTGAGACCCAGTATTCCACCTTTCTTGGAAGCCAGCTACTGTAATTAGAGCTGAGTAATTACTTGAGCTCAAACCTCCTTTTTTCCTTGCTGATTACATGACCTTCATGGTCACACTAAGTTAGCCCAAACAAACCCAGTCTCAGGCTCCCTATGTAATAAGAACACATGAACTGTGGACTGCAAAGAGTTTTCAAAGTCAACCCACCACCTGAATTTCGATGCACCTTGGGCCCAGTATGAAGTCAAAATAACCACTAGGCTAGCATGATAATTGCTACAGCTTATTAGCCTCTTGTGGCAACCAGCATGATTTCCAAACTAGACAAAATTTATAAGTCTTGTTTTGGGTCTTGATAATTATAGAATAATCAACATGAATTATGTACTCCTCGAAGTCAAACAGGGACTTTTTTTTGGTTAATAATTCATACATCCCCTTTCCATTTTACACATTTTTAATACCGCACTAACCTGGTATAAGACAGCATGGATTATCCCAAATATGTTTTCTCATAAAAAGAATAGTTAAGATTAGGGATGGGAATCGAGAACCGGTTCTTCTTCAGAACCGCTGCCCAGTGAACCAATTCCTAGGAAGCGTTAGCATGCCTGCTTAACGATTCCGCTTATCGGTTCCACTCGTTGCAAATGTGTCATGACGTGACACACGTGCTGCGTTGCTTTGGTTCAGAACCATTAAAGCGAGTTAATACAAACAAACTAATTTGTACTTATTCCCTCACCCATGAGAATCGATAATGGAATGGGAATCGTTAAATTCTTATCAATTCCCATCCCTAGTTAAGATTGCAAAGCTGAGTAATATTTCTTGCTTTTCGATGAGTATTTCTGAAGTGAATGTGAGTTTTACGTGTTGCTGTGATTGTAGGGTGTTGCTATACTGTTGTGAAGGGGTTCTTCAGAACTGTGTGGTTGCAAGGGTTTCCCAGTTTCTGAGTGATTGTTTACTGTCCCATGTCAAAAGAGTCTTTATGATATTCTGACGCAGGTACCTCCTTCAGTTTATATTTATGGATTTTTCCCCCCACCTGTTTTATTGTCTGGAAAAATCACAAGTCTGATCATTTTGGAAAATAATAGCACACCTCAGCAAGCCACGCAATTTGGAGTGTAATTCTAAACCGTACATTGAGTTGCATTTATTATTATTGCTAGATTAAACACAGAAGGCAATTCTTATATTTGATTTTTAAGAAATGGTTTTCAATATAAAAGATACTATTAGGATTAAGCACCACTAATAAGTGATGCTTGCACTGCTAAATGCAATATACCCTGTTCACCTATTTATACCTACAATATTAAAAAACAGAATATCAAAGAGGGCATGAAGTCTGACTACTTTAAATGCAATGAAACATTGTGTCTGTTCAGATATTTGTGATTTGCTGTCAAATAAAACATGTTCTGAGTGTGCTGTTTTAAATTTTGAGGGGATATTGTGTGTTGTGGTAGTGAAAACATAAACCAGTCAATAAATAAACCATTAGAATACATTGGAAATACCTTGAGTCATGAATTTCATGTGTACTGTTGGCCATCTCCCTTGCGAGTTGCATCAGTGATATCAGTCCTGTGAATTTCTCATTTTAGGTTATCATATTATTAAAGCTGACCTTGCGTTCCTGCTCCAGACCTCTCAGGAGAGGCAAGGGCGATTGTTTCACTATCATCAAAGGTCAGCGAGGTGACGTACAGTCATCTCAGGATAGTTCTCGCAAGTTTGCTATCGTGTTTTCTCATCACTCTGAAAAGTGTGTTGCTTCAAACTCAATAAGAGACAGTGGCGTGTAAGGTCTGCCTGCAATCTCTTTTCATTTTCAGCTGACAGAAAGCTTCTCAAACCTCCTACCAGTGAACAGCCTTAAACATGTACCCTGACAATGAACTCACAGATCCCATCAAATTCAGTGTGGATGCAAAGCAATTGCTGATTCTTTGATAAAGCTGAAAGTTTTGTTTATTACATTTCCTGACCTGTGATAGTCTGAAATGTTCATTGCCAATTATTCTTACCTAGATATCTTTTTTTTAAGCTGCTATCAGACCGGAAGGAGTGGTTTAATACCACTTTACATATGCAATAAATTTGCCTTCACTCAGGTAGTTATTGTGTGTGAAACAACACAAGTCATGAAGGCTCACCATTTCTCTGATGGCGTTAAAGAGTTCTCCAGTGCAGAACGGATGTACAGACAAGCTCATTCCTGGTGTTCATTTTGTCATATTATGTTTCCAACAAACAATCGCTTCTTAGGCATAATTTAGCATAATTGTAGACACTTACAAAACATGCTAATGGAGAGGTCTCATCTTTTTGAGTGGGTAGACTCCTGCTAACTTTACTACAAATTTTACTACAATTATTTAGCCGTTAGTTCCAAGATAATTTCGTATTGTAAAGGCTGACATGAACATGCTCACCATATATTGTGATTGGTGTAGTAGGCATGTTAATAATTTTGCGATTTGTTTACTAAATGTCGACAAAAAACTATTGCGAAATGACGGCGTTTCCATTAACCGACGTTATGCGACTAAACTTATATTTTAAAGTTTTCTTTAATTTTTTTTTCATTCCAAAAATCATGGCACGGACATTTATTTATGTAACTTATATCTCAGCCACTGCACTGGCCATTATTATTAATCAAAGGATATGTGTGTTATCCAAGCATTAATGGCAAGGAAAGACCCTTATACTTGAGGCGGCACATATGAGGTGTTTCTGGGTGTTTCTCCCTCATATCTGCATCAAGGTCTTGATTGTGGCATTTCTTTGAGGATTAGAATAATTATTTTGTCTTTTATGAATTTAATAAAGAACTGTCTCGTATTTTGTCCAAACATACAGCGTCTACGTACGGTGACCTGTAAATGCGCACTAACTGTTTCCATTGTAGTTTTGTGAAATATTTATTTTTTCGAATTGCCTGAAAAACCACCTCATGCGAGGTAAAAACGTTTTTGCGATAAATGGGAGTTTTTGCGTGTTTCCATTGGGTGTATTTTCAATTCGCAATTTCAATTTGCGCAATTTGAAGGGTAATGGAAACGTGGCTACTGGCGCCCTCTCACTTCAGATGCCGACTTATATTGTTTGCCCTAATATTGATATTTTTCTGCCAAATCCACTCAAAAGCATCTATTTTTGTAGAGCACATGCACATTGGCTTTACTCTGTACCCTGCCCAGTCCTTCTGCCAGATGAGCGATCTGTGATTGGTAGATGGTGGATGGAAGTTTAGTTGGATTGCAGATTAAAGGAGGTATGATTATACTGTCAGCCTCCACGATTTGAGGCTGAGACAGCAGTTATGGCATTTTCTTCAGTGATTTAAACCAGTTGGTAGTTTTTTTTTTATTATCTTGAAATCTAGGTGTAGTAGAGTTGTCAAAAAGTGACTTTGGTTCTGTCACGTGTCAGTGTTTGTTTGTATTTTGATTGGTTCCTGTTCTCCTTTGTTCTTTTCCTGCCACTCCTTTGTATCTATGGTTACTGTCATTATCAGTTCAGTTGTCACCTGTTTAGTCATCCTTGTCATCTGTATCACCTGTGTTCTATTAATCAGTGTCATCTGTGTTTGTATTTAAGTTCCAACTGTTCAGTCAATGTTTGTCTGATCTCTGTCTTATTAATGCCGAGTTCAGACTGCACGATTTTAGCCCTGATTTTGGCTCGCCGACAGGTTTGGAGAAATCGCCGCCAAATGCCCGAAATCACAGGCAAATCGGTACTCGTTCACGCGAGTGACAATCATGCAGTGTGAATGAGCAAAGACGCAATCTGAGAGAGTCACCGACGCCCGTGAAATATTTGGCATGCTAAATATCTGGACCTGTCGGCGATTCACAATCTGCTGTGTGAATGTGTTCTGACTGAAAACTACATCGGCGATGACCGACAGCCAACGAGAGAGCAAGATACAGGACAGCAGGATGTTCCGGGAGGAGTTATAGACCAGAATATCAGTATTTTAATAGATAGGCCTACATTTACAATTATATCAAACAGAAACAAAGCACAAACATTTGCATGACCAGCAGCAACAGCAGGACATTTGCAAAATTATTTATTTACCCCCAACTCTCTTTGCAAAACACAGTCCTTGCTCCCCTCGTCTTCCCAACCATTTCCTGCATAAACTGTTTGTTTTTTTGTTTGTTTTTTCTCACTACAAATCAGTGCACAGACAATTTGGATCACAATCTTCTTGTAGGCTATAATTTTTAATAACAAATTCAGTGTCGCGTGAGAACTCCGGTCTCACGCACACGTGATCTTCCGTTATTTCCGTATCACTTCTCGCGTTTGTTTGGTTGTGAAACGTAGTTTGCGGACCAGGCAGAAGTTGTCGCCGATTCTTTCTTTTGTAAAGTCATGCAGTGTGAAACCTCCTGTCGCCGATCCATCGTGCAGTGTGAACACAGCAGCAACTGAATGTTACTCAGATAGTCATGCAGTGTGAAAACAACAGTGACCCGATTATTTTGAAAATCAAGTAGCGTGTTGCTACCTGTTCTGCTGTCCTTTTTAAATGCATATAAACCTTTATTTTGAAAATATATCCTCGTCTGCTTTCCTGCAACCCACCGTGACAGGTACCAAGTCAGTACTGTAATTTAAAAATGTGACAAATACCAGCAGTTCCCTCTAGCTGTTGAACGGATTCTTAAATACCTCTGATTGGCCATTGTGTTGAACATGTATGTCTGTGATTGGCTACACTAATTAACAATGACATCTTTGACGTCTTCACCAAGCGCTTACATAGATAAACACGGGAGCGTTTAAAAGCAGGCGTCTATCAGCGGATCCCTAATATATCCGCTGATAGACGCCGCTTTCAAACGCTCCTCTGTGCATCTGTGTAAACGCTTGATTAAGAGCGCCAAAGACATGTTTTTGAAGTGTTGATCATTATAGCCAATCTGAGACACATATGTTGAGCGCGTGAACACAACGGCCAACCAGACGTGTTTAAGAATCTGTTCAACAGCGCTCAAAATGCTAGAGGGAAATGCTGGTATCGTCACATTTTTTAACCCTTGTGCATCAATTAAAAAAAGTTACACATAGCTACATAGAGGACAAAAATGTCCACGTCAAAAAACTGTCATAAAAATTTGAATCTTTGGAGCACAGACTCAAATTTGGCATCATTTTAAAGAAGACCCTTTGCAGATTATTGCTGAAGTAAAATAAAATGTATATGTCAATCCAAAAAAATGTTATATAGGTTTAAGTTTATGAAAATTATTTATGATTATTATTTTATATAAAATATATATTTTATTAAACATGTTGAACTCCAAAACTGATATGAATTCAAAGCCATAAATCTAAACAAGTTGTGTTCCAAATTTGAGGATGATATCTCAAAAAATTAGCTTTCGGTAAGATTTTGTTTGGGCGCAGTAACAGATTTTCCCCATTGGGTGCCAGCAAAACTCCACTGGTGCTCACAGTGATTGGATTTTAGATTTGCAGTTGAGTTTTTCTCTCTCAAATATTACAAGCGCACAAACACACACACACACACACATTTTTTTTTTATTACACACATACAAACCACACCCAGACATCCATACCAACATACCCACACAATTATCGTTGTACAATTTATCCAATTGGCTCTATAATATGCCGAAGCAGAAAATAGGAATAAAGCGAGTATTTGCTTTATAGGCCAAACCTGAAAAAATGGCACCATCTGATAAAAAATAGTAAAAATTTAAATTTTGAAGCCTTGCCAACATAATGAAAGCCTCTTAACAAAGTTTGCATCATTTTATATTTAAATGGCACTGGGATTAAAAATGGCAGTTTTAATGGGTTTCAATGGGGCCATTTTTGGCAAAACGATGCTAAGAGGGAGTATTTTGTGTACTTAGTGCAAAATTAATTTTTTTTATGAAAATGGCGTGAAATATTAAAATTCCAATAAAAATACACACCTGTGGCAAATTGTATGCAGTTAGCATTAACACAGACAAAGTTATCAAAAAAACAAAACTGAAAAAGCCAAAAATGTCCACAAGGATGCACAAGGGTTAAATGCTGGTATCGTCACATTTTTGCCCTGCCGTGATTCAGAACAAGAGGGTCAAAGCTGAGCCTCCTGCGGTGTTCCATAAGCCATACTTATAACTCTCCAGACTAAAAGAAAACTGAGCAATCACATTCTGCTGGTGGGTAATTGGACTTTCAAACAGCCATCAAGGATGAATCGACGATAGTAATTTTAAAATCAGACCACCTTGTTCTTTTCAACCCCCACACAAAGACATTCATCCATACCACTGTAGTTTTGCTTTACTGAAGGACACGGTAACAGAACATTTGTGAGGTCTTGTTGGCTTCAAATCAGAAAGAAAATTAGCTCAACAGTGTAGCGGATTCTGTGCGTGTTTGATGCATTCTATCAGCTTGACATTCATAGATTTCAGGAATCCACCCATGTTGCCATTAATCGCACCCCTTTAAACCTCAAAGATTAACTACAGGGCTAAAATCTTGCATGCTGAAATGGCCAATTTCTTCACTTAGCTGAAACATGTAGATTCATTTTTGCAGTTGTAATTAAGAAAAAAAAATATTTCTAAATTCCTTCCTGACAAACCAACAAATGATGAAAGGCATCTCTTCTATTTTAATGGGCGTTTTTATCCTAACCTACTCCCAAACACTACATTGTTTTTGTTTCTTCATTTCTATTTGTGTGCTGTTGCACTATCCCTGTACACGGAAATCTCATTAGACCGAAGCACTGCACCAAATGTAGAAGTGTTATTCCTATAATAATATACCTCAAACATGGTCGATGACTGATTGTTGATGTTGAGAAATGTTGGATATTATGACACATCCCTTGAGGTCTTCAAGGAAAACCAGTCCAAATTAAGTCTTGCAAATATACCAAACAATTTTATGTGTTTGCCATACCTCCTCAACTCCATAGACCACTAAGACCTCCACAGCCTGTGACTCTTTCAGTGCCTATTTTTGAGAAGCTTTTGTCAGTCTTGACAGAGATTATGCAGATGAGGCAGCCACACGCATCCTGGAACGGTTTAAACGGGTCGGTGTAAACAAAGAGTGTTGACGGCTTACATGCTGACAGGATCTGCCTCTCCATCACCACTTTCCCTCAGGGCTGTCGATGAAGGGGCTGCATCTCCTCAATTCAGAGCTCGTTTCATAGCCAACGCTGCGTTGTAAGCTTTTCTCCTCACCCACACAACCTTTTTCAGCTGCAGAAGGGATGGTTTTCATAAGCGATTATATATGTACTCACCATATAGTGCTTTTAAAAACCTACTCATGGCTACTGTAAAATCACTTTAAAGGGTTGAATAGGCTGAAGGATAGATTCATTTCAAGCTGGTTTTGTTTAAAGATCGTGCATTTCCTTTTTCTGAGAATTCAAAGAGCAGGACAGATCACCATTGCTCACAATTGCTGTGTTACTCTGTCTGGACCTCTGCCCCAAATTTGCATTATTTTCAAAAGGTGAAAAGAACCACAAAATATTTACTAGTGGATAAAACATTTTAAAAAAATGTTTGTTTTTTTGCATGCATAAAAAAAATACTATTCTAGACCTGGCTCTGATTTAGGACCCATTTTACTTCTAAGGATGACCTGGCACAGTTTCAAATTTGTTTAATTAAAAATTTAAACTGGTTTGCATGGTTTCATTAGCCTCTTTCACTACTCCATCTGGTTCTAAAAAGCATCTGTATCTTGTTGTGGAAATAATTCTATTCGAAAAGTTAGGAGGAAGGAGACAAGTAGAAACCTCTGAAAAGTCAAAGTATCAAATGTTTATTTCTTGCAAGAAATTGAATTGGCATTCACATACAGACAGCGTCTACATGAGAAGGCGAAGGCTGGTCCCTTTTCGCCAAGGTTATATACCTCAGAACAAGTTGAGGTATAAAATACAAAGAGTATCAAATTTAACTCTGCGGTTTTCTAAGTGGTGCAGTACCAAGTATATTTTAACATGGAATGTATTATTTGCTACTTATAGTTTTTAAAACAAACATTGTATGTTAAATTTCAATTATCTGAATAATTCTACCTGCTTAAAATCTAGTGTGACTGCACCTCAAGATTGGGGTCTCAAATCTGATCCATGGACGGATCTTTTCACGGAGCTGAGGGTCTCATCTCTTCCTCTGACCTTGCATAAAACTTTATTTTACAGTGGACTAATGATGCCTGAGATTGTATTTCTTGAAAATTACATTTTATTCCTTTGAGATCAGACAGGTAGCAGTCCCATTAGGAGACCGGAAACATCACAGCCTGGCTTTGAACTACCAGTCAGTTATTTAAATAAAAGAACTAGAAAATACATAGCTATCAATTCACATATGCAATTTATAATTAAAAGTATTTACAAATTTACAAAAATAACGAAGGTTATTTTAATTATAAAAATTATATACGTGTAAAATGTCTAATTATACGTGTAAAATCGAAATCGGCTTGAATTCGTCCTAAGGGAATTGATTGTTTAGTTTAGTAATGCGCAACAATTCAGAGGTAGGCTGAACTGCAGATGGGTATGTCTTCTTCTGATAGACCCTGTGTGGTTTACAAGCAAATACAGGTATATGACACAATGAAGAACATTTTATTCTGTGCTTCCTAATGAACCTAATTATGTGCTGTTAGAAAAAGATGCTGTTTCGCTTACTGAGTTTTTGCATTCAGATGGTTTTTAATTGTTTAACTGAGTTTAGCTGAGCACCATCTTGACTAGTTTAGGGAACCATCCAAGTTCAGCACAAGCTTATGGTATAACATACATTACTTCTTGTAAGTGATGTATGATTTTGAAGTCAAAATAAAAATGTACCCTATTTCTTGTTTGTATACATTCTTGGTCTTGTTGTAAAATAATAGTTTGCAAAGGTGCCCGGTTGCCCCCTTTGGTGTGTCCAAAAAAATACTGAATGTGTTCATTATTTAGTGGCAGTCATGGCCTTATGGTTAGCAACTCCAAAAGGTTGCTGGTTTAATTCCAGTACCAGCAGAAAATGACTGCGGTGCCCTTGAGCAAGGCACCTAACCCCTTATTGCTCCCCGGACTGCCCACTGCGCTGTGTGTGTGTGTGTGTGTGTGTGTGTGTGTGTGTGTGTGTGTGTGTGTGTGTGTGTGTGTGTGTGTGTGTGTGTGTGTGTGTGTGTGTGTGTGTGTGTGTGTGTGTGTGTGTGTGTGTTGTGTGTGTGTCTGTGTGTGTCTGTGTGTGTCTGTTCACTACTTACTACTCTGCTCCTAATGTGTGTGGAGGACAAATTACGAGTATGAGTTACCATACTTGGTCTTCACGTCACTTTCAAAGTGTGCCATCTAAATATAACTATATATGAGGCGGCTTTCTGTGTGCACGCTTCTGATGTGTGCGTGAGTACCCAATTGAGTTATCTTTCTTATTGTGCCTGAATTTTTTTAAATAACATAAAATTGCATCAGGCTATATATTGTAAAGAATGGTGCACTGTACATGTTGGTGTTTCGAATGGAAATAGTTATTTTCTCAGAAAGAACATAAATTAGACAATATTTGATTCAAATGTCGTTTCATGTTGACTTGCAACGGACACTGTAGTCTTTCAGTTGTTCAAACAGTTGCTGTTGAGACGGATGCCACAGTGGATGGCAGGGTTTTGAACACAGAGCTGCGGTCAGTGAGTCATCTTTAAGCAGAAAGCTGAGTGCTGGTGGAGTAGTCCGGCCAGCCTTTGATGAGCAGATAAAAAGAAGTGCTGGAACTCTGGCTTTTGCTCTCCCCCTTTTCAGCCTTTGAATCAGGAAGGGACTTTTCATATGATTCCTGTTTGTTTGTTTGTCCTATTTGACAAACAAAACCAGCTCTCTGCAAGCCCGCAACTCTGTTTGATGAGGAAAATGAAAGCCCAAGAGGGTGCATTATTCCCTCCAAAATTTCTGCCACTATCGGCATTGTTTTTCTGTTTTTATCTTTGTTTGGCTGTATAATTCAACCAAAGCCTCATCCTCTGTTCAGTAGGAGAATTTGTCCACGTGACTCTTCTCATAACCTCTCCACATTGCCTCCAGCTTGTCATCTCTCACCCCAAGAGAGCAGAACCCTCTTTCACAGCTGTCAGACATGACCGAGAACTTCTGGACTTGCGTTGTGCAGGGCTCTTGCCACAAGGTTATAAGTTATCCATGCTGAGCCTTGGAGTCTCTCATACGGACGCCTAGAAGTAATCGCCCCCAGATGATTCAAGAGTCCAGTATCTTTCCCAGCCCCATACATCAGCCAAGGTTAATATACTGTATCTGGAGACTGATTCCAGTGTGCCTTCAAGTCAAATAACACTGTGATCTTATTAAATAATAGCAATTACATTCGTGTGAAAAGGCCCAAGGCCTGAAATAAAGGGTGGAGGCAACACTGTTGATTTGATGTAATTCAAAAGCAAAAACCAGGAGACTGTGCTAAGGTAAGGATTACTTTTACTATTGCTTATACAGTGGCTGAGTATAACACCTCAGCACATTGGAGAAATATATTACTCCCTTTTAATGGGTTTAAAGAATATTGAGTATTTTTAAGGTGTTCAATAACACATTGTATGTTCTCAGTGAAATTTGTAATGATGTTCTTTAATTCTGAAACTCATAATTCAGACTCTGGTTTCTTAAGATCCTTCTTCATTTCCCTACAAAAGTTCCTTCTTCATCATGTTATATTCCCTTGGTCTTGCTGGCATTGTCAGCAGCCCTTTTTATTGCTTTTGGTTTGCCTCCAGAATGGCTCCCCGGAGTCCATCCGATTATATAATAAGCAAATGTGAATCCATCATCCCCAAGTGGAAGCTTGTCTTTACATTTGTTATTACATTCAGGTGAGATCTCCATGGAAAATACTTGTTTGTTTGGTTCAGTATTTAAGTCAGAGCAGATCAAGGAGTCTCTCAATTAAGTGTGTTATGATTGAGAAGTTAAAAGGCAAAAGTAATCTTCCATATCTTCTATCATGTTTACAGGTTCACACACAATGATAAGTGTTGTCCTCCATTGCATGGACACACCAGCAGATAATATTGACTAAATGCATTTAAGAAGTTTATTTGGTGGATAAATGACACATTTTAATGTTCTTTTAACATTTAAGTAATGTTTATGATCACATTTGTAAACTGAACTTCATAGGTGATGTCTTATTTCCCCATCGGGCAAAGTGAGGCATGTATTTTCTACAGTGCAATCATCATGACACTGAGATAGTCATGACACAGTGAGATATATCTCTGCAAAGAAAATCCTCTCCCGACAACACTTGTGCATTATAAATGGAAGTGACAACCATCATTTTGCATCAAGGTAATGAACCACCTTCAAATGCTAATAACAACTCAATGGACCAGACCTGGGTCTGACAGCCAGTATACATTAGTAACTATAAAGCACAATTCAAACTCACTCAAGTGCACAGTGTGCTGTTTTGTTTTTGTTGTTGTTTGTTATTGTTGGGGTTTTTTTTCTCTGCAGCACCCAGATGTAATGAAGCCCATCAGATGTACTGGCACAAAATAATATTAGTCTTTATTTATCAAAGTCAAATCAATCTTGTAGTGAAAGCGTCTGCATACAGTTGATAAAGAAACATGAAGATTTTCACAAAAAGGAAGGCATTTCACAAAGGGATAGAATGGATCCTTTGACCATTTTAAAGCATTAATATCATTCAAAAGGGGCAACCCATATCGTCAAAGGCCGCAGATGTTTATGCACCCAGATAAATCAGGACCCTGGGCATCTTCACTTGTCTGTGTAGATTTAATTTCTGACAGTAACTTTCTCTGATATCTGGATTTTTTTTCTTCCTTTCAGTAAATGTATGCAAGTATACAGTATGCTCAGATGCTTTAAGACTCCTTGTTTACCTCCCTCTTTGCACTCATCCATAGGAATTGCCACTTTCCGTAAAAAAAAAAAAAGCTAATCTGCCAAATTTTGTTCATTTCCACATTGTGGTTGTTGTATCTATTCAGAAATGACTATGTGGCACCATGGGATGTCTTTGAGCTAGTGTGCTCTGTGTCTAATTCAGAAGAAAAAACTGTAGTGGAAAACACAGCCTGTCTCCCTTGTCATCTAAATAATGAGTTTCATTTAGTCTGACACCATACTGGGAAAGTTTCAGTATCTGCATCCAAAATTGACTTCATTTGCCAGTCCCTTGCTCTCCCAGACAAGACAAAATTAATTAGCGCCAGATTGATATTGCACTTCTCTCATAATGTGGTCGTGGAGAAAACGTGACCCGCTGCTTACACCTTGCCTGAGGACTAATAAGTGATCTGGAGGGGGGGGGGGGGGGGGGGGGAATCTAGGTCCAGCTTCTTTCTATAGTTTTGCATTTACTGAAAGAACACTTTTTAAATCAGAGAGCCATCTGCTTTGATGCAAACCGCCTGTTGTATTTGAACATTTAATTTCGTTGGAAGTGAAACAGAGATAATGACCCTCTCTCTTTGTGGGAAGTTTCCGCTGCCAATGCGTGTGTGTGTGTGTGTGTGTGTTGGTGTGTGTGGTTGTGTGTGTGTTGTGGTGTGTGTGTGTGTGTGTGTGTGTGTGTGTGTGTGTTGTGTGTGTGTGTGTGTGTGGTGTGTGTGTGTGTGTGTGTGTGTGTGTGTGTGTGTGTGTGGTGTGTGTGTGTGAGCACCAACATTTCTCCCCAGGATTAATTAGTTTGATTCACACTGTGACAGCCATGCCAACATCACTCCCTGGGGTAACTGGCAAACAAACAGCAGAAAAGAGATACCTTGTGTGTGTGTGTGTGTGTTTAGTTAAGCTTGGGTATATGTGTGTTTCTGTGCTCAGCTTTAGCGAAGAGTTTGTCAGATGGGTTGCCCTGCATGCATTTTACCCCCCTGAATTCTTTAATTAGCGTACAGTAAATACTTTGACGATAGCAGAATGCTTGGGAGTTGGAGAAGGGAAAAACCCAAGGCTGCGTTAAGCTCCGGTAGAATGGGGAGTAAAAAAATAGTGGCATCCGGTCTAACAGCTTGCGTAGCCAGCGATGCACCTCAATGATCTTGTTGCACATGGCACATTTGTGTGATGGTGCGTATGCTCGTAAAAGCACGCTCTCTATTCTTGTGCAGCGTGAGACTCTGCGAAATTAGAATTTAATGAGTCTTAATCCGAAAGAACAAATCTGAGCCCAAGCATTATAAGCATGCCTGGTTTGCATCATCTCCGGGAGAATCGCTCCAAGGCCGTTTACATGGCACGGCCATCCTGACAGTATATGTGTTGGAATTCATAATAAGTCTCTTATCTGCACTGGAATTGGCTACTTGTTGGTGGCTGTAAGTAATTGATAATATGGAAACTTGATGAAAGCACTACTGTCACTGAAGCCTGGAGGCTGTTCTGTGTTATATGTTTCCTTGAAGACAATGTAATCGACTCCATAAAGCTAAGGCTCTCAGTTAATGGGGGTGACTGGTAAAAGAGGGAGGGCGGAGTGGATTCAGCATTGAACACCCACCAGGGAGCAATCTTTAGTCCGCATTTGAAGTGTCACGTCCCATTATATACTGTATTGTTTTTCCGAATATAAGACGATGTTTTTTTTCTAGGAAATACATCTGAAAAAATAGGGTTGTCTTATCTATGGGGTCTAAACTTTCGAATGTTGATGGGTCTAAACTTTCGAATGTCGATAATACACCCACAACAATAGGTAGCGCCAAATATGTGTAAAACGAGTATTTCCCCCAGGAATTATAAAATTTTTGGGGGGGATAAAAGCATCTGCTAAATCTAAATGTAAACACAGCGGAGTCATCAAACATTATATTTAATGTTTGATTTAAATTATAAACTGGGGGTAAGTCGCGTTGGATAAAAGCGTCTGCTAAATGTAAATGTAAACGCAGCGGAGTCTTCAAACAACTATCATTAAGCAATCAAGAAACACTCTGTGTCTTTAACTGTCTTAAAAAATTATACAATACAAAATATTTATTTATAAAGCACATTTAAAAACAACCAAGGCTGACCAAAGTGCTTTACAAAACAGAATAAAACTAAGAAAAATAAAACTACCAATATGATAACAGTCAAAGAAAAGCTTACCGCTGTCCTAAAAGCATTCGCTTCGAAGAAACTGACAGGCAAGTGCGTCTGTACGTAGCTGCAAAAATAAATCAGGGGTTGCCCATAACCAGAGCCGTCATCCAGCTGAAGGCACTGGAAATCACCAAAGAGCTGAACTTACCCACCAGCAAGGACCTCATTTCTTATTTCGGCTACGTACTGACGCACTTGCCTGTCAATATCCTTAAAGCGGCTGCTTTGATGCGGTGTAATGAATTAGCGTTTGCCCTCCAACTTCAGGGAGAAAATGCTGTCTTTTCTGCACTATGTGATCGGTCCAAGAAAAAAACATTCATATCCCCTGGATCAGATGTAATGCTGATCAAACAACAGTGTTTTTTGACATGCCAACATCTGTCACTGTACATAAAAAAAGTCTACTAAATGAGAAGTTCATGTTATTTTTATGGTAGCTATGCCAAGTGTTTCTTTCTGAATGTGATCGTTGTTGATACCTTTTAACATAATTTACCATACTTTAAATAAAAAATGTAAATATTCAATATGAAAATAATTTTAAAATAAAGCATTTTCTGTAAAAGACAAGATTTGGTCTTCAAAAAGCCTTTTTCCAAGAGATACATCTTGAAAAGGGGGGTTGTCTAATATTCAGGGTCGTCTTATATTCAGAACAATACTGTAGAATCCATTCCAGTTACGTACTTTGCATTATTAAACCATAAGTGTATAATTCTGTGCCATTAGCATTACCAAACTGAAAAAATACAGTTCGGCTATAATTGGTGGTGGTTTTAATTCATCCCCTAACCAAAAAGATTTGTTAATTGATTCATTCAGTGATAACCCCAGTACTATAGGTACAGACCAATTAGGATTTTTGTATCATCAAAAGTTATTGTATCAACTACTAATCTTGTTCAACACATTAGGTACAAGTATATTATGGTGTATTTAAAATGTCTACAGAACGACTAAGAGACTGTCTCCACAAATGACAACAACAACAACTCTGCATTTTGTCAGGGCTACTGGGTTTCTTTTTTCTCCCCAGGCTATAGAGAAAAGACAACAATAAAAGCCTAAATAATTATAAGTTTACCATCCTTTTGTGATATTAATTGTGTTGTTATCAGTCATTTACAGATTCCTAAATCAGGATCATTCTTCATCCTCTTTTCTCTTCTTTGTTAGATCCAGTTGGCTTGTTGAAAAAGATCGACTCTTATGCCAAATTGAACAAATGACATGCCCCTTTTGTTCTGTCACTGTCGGAAAGTATTTCCTCATTCATGACGGACATGCTTTGTTCAGTTTGTTCTTAAACAGCGTGTACCATTCATTTACAAAGAACATCCCAGTTTGGTCAGTGTCACTTAGAGTTGCTTAGTCTCAAAACATGAACATAAGGTCCAACATCAGGTTAATGCTATATATAAAAATATCTTCAATGCATAAAAGGATTTGTTTAAAAAAACAAAAACTAAATCACTCATGATTGAAACACCACTATTGTTAATGCATTTGTTAACTCTGCATCTCTGAAATTGCGGCCTGGAAGATTATGAGTCACCTGCTAATGTTGTGTAGAAACCCGAGGATGCAAATTATCTACAACACTGAGTTTGACATTTTGTGTTGACCATTCATCTTGCAAATGTCTATTATGAAATAATGGCTTTTAAGGCACTGTGACAGTTACTCAGAGAGCACGGCTGCCTGTGAAAGTTTCTCTGTTATAGTTTACTTTTCTGATTTAATCATAGCACCGCATCATTAATCTTCATCTGCTGAAAACTTTGGCATACACTTCAAGAGATAATGAGGAATACGAAATTGTGGGAAGGGAGAGTTCGGGGTTCTAGTTTCAGATTGTGCTGAATCAGTGATCACCCATAAGACCCTGTGTGACTCTGAGAGTCTCTTAGTAATGAGAAACTGTTGGCGCTTGGTTCCTCCATGTACTGAGCTGGAAATGCATTGTCTCAACTACAAGTTTCAGGGTTCAAAGAACTTACATATTTAATGAAGACGGAAGGCTAGAAGGTGAAATGTTGATACAACGCCGCTTAATCTCGACTAGACGTGATATTCTGTGTATCGCGGTAATGAATGTGCACAGTATTATCGCGGGCATTTAAAAATACAGAGAATAATTATAGATCCGAATATAGATTTTTTTGAATTCTTTAGATTTTTTTATTTGTTTATTTTTCAAATAGACTTTTCACTCAATGTTATACTTTTTTCTTTTTTTTTTTATTAAATAAAAATTTCAGGCTTTAGGACCACATCATACTTTTGAAATTGAAGTGCAACATGCAACAAATACATTTTCAGTGGTCTAAAATAAATAAAAAGAGAGATCGCACAATAAATTTTAAAGCTTTTTTATGGTCTTTATTTTACATCCAAATTCCCGATTTGGTGCAGCAAATATGTAGGCTATGGAGTGTTGGCCATTGTTTCACAACCCACGGGCTTGTCTCTTCTTTGTCTCTACAGCTGTTTGTGAGTGGGGAGCTAAATAGGATTTTAAAGGGCTATTTTTTTATGTTTGTCACACACCATGTTAAACAAATCTCTCATCAAAGCCTCCTCTGCAAATAAGCCCACGGAACATAGTCAGTTACAATTTACTCAACCACAAACATGATACCCATTCTTCAAGTCCATGTGTCTCAAAATCCTTACAAGCTGAGCATTGTGACTGTGCATGTCTTGTTAAATTTTGTCATTAGTCATTCGGGGGTAAAAAGCCACACTTTTTCTTAAAATCAACTTTCTCATTTGGTATTTGCATTTACTATAAAGGCATCTTCTAGTTTCAAACTCATGTTCTGCTGACAACATCTGTGACGTGGCATTTTAATGAAATAATTGATACATTTATGATATTTCTGCTAGAGTTGTTCCGATACTAGTATCGGAAATGCCGCCGATACCAATAAAAATTCTGGCATCGGTGTCAGCGAGTACTTCTACCCATGTACCGATCCGATATTATTTTCTTAAACAATATCTAGTTATGCACGCTAAGCTTTGCTTAAAGGAGCTGTATGTAAGAAATGTATTTCAATTAATCATAAAATGGCCCTGATATGTCACTAGACATTAAGAAATCATGTTCATTTCAAATACTTATATCACTGACAACAGTAATCCGGCCAGGATATTGTCATTTAAAAAGTGAAGTTGCAGCCCTCAACTGATGTTGATGTTGTCATGTTGTGTTTTGGTCTGATGCTCCACCCTCCACCTATCTACCAATCACGAAGTCAGTAGTGTTGCAGCATCCGGGATGCTTACCACAGCTGCAGCTACACACGTTCCTGCTGGATCCTGCAGCCTATCTGGCAACCCCGAGTCAGGGAGGAGGGGGAGGGGATACACCGCTCTACAGTAATTTGAAAGCGATTGCAGTACCAGTTTTGGCCACAATCTTACATACAGCTCCTTTAACGCTGCAAATCGGAGATCAATTCTTCTTCGCTGCTCTAAACAGTGGTTGCTTGTGGCGACACAGTAAGTCGTGCTGTTGCCACAAGCAAACAACCACTGTTTAGAGCAGCGAAGAAGACGTGCACGCTAGCAGTATGTCCGCTGTTTGGCAGTATTTCAGACTGGACCAACCAGCCAGTAAAACGGCGACATGTCTCATATGCCAAACTGCAATTTCGAGGGGTGGAACAAGTATTAGCAACTTCAACATGAGTAACTTAAGCATTTGAAGACGCGTCACCCCGCAGAACACGATATTTACACAAAGGCGAGGGCAGATAAGAATGAGCCGCACCAGAATCAACAATCTCTGAAAGCTTCATTCAGACAAAGAGAAAAGTTTTCAAAAGACCGCCCACGAGCGATAAATACAACCGACAACATGTATTGAGTTTATTGTTCTGGATGACCAGCCGCTGTCAAAACTGAAATGCCGTTTATTTAACAAAATTGGTTATGGACTTTAAATTATAAAGACATTCTTTTCTTATATTATTCATATATATTTTTTTAGATTCCTAGATTTATTTGTAGCACTTTTTTATACAGTTATATTGTAAAACTAAAATACCTTTTTCAGTTTACAGTATTAGATGTGTGGTTGCATTTTAAGTTCTTTTTCACTTAAAGGTGCTATGTGTAACATTTCTTCTAAAACGAATCCTTTTTTTATTGCCTGTGTGTGAAGGGGTTGTAATCACACAGTACAATGATCCACTTATCGGGTTTTGATATTACATCTGAAGGCCAATATTTATATTTATATGCGAAGTCTCCGGGTCGGATTTACCGCGAAATTCACCGGAAGTGACGTGAATGCGCGCTCCCGAGCCCCTCTCCTTGTATACAGTCCACAGTCTATGCGACCGACGGAACTTCAGCTAACGACATGGAGTCTAATAAAACCACAAAACGACCTGCCTCCAGCACAACACAGACTCCAAAACAAACTCCAAAATAATATAAAAAACAAAAAAAGTTGTATCTGCTGAAGCTCGTCGGGCCAACTTGATTCGGATCGACTCAGGACGAAAACACGGATCAACATCGGCAGAGCTTTTGAATTGTGGAAAGACCTCCGCTTTGTTTTAGGTATAAAAACAGATCCTGAGTTGGCTTTCCTCCCTTTGGACAGGTAAGCTAACATTACTTTAAAGCATGTAAAATATATTGTGATTTTGTGGTTTAGTTGGCTCAAGATAGCATTAGTTCGCCGGCTAACGCCGACCAGTTGCTAACGTTATCTGATGTGAAATACTACAGTTGTAACGTTATGGCTTTCCACATTACATAACCAGTAATATATGCTTTCAGTTAGTAGAGGTTCATAATTGTCTGAATCGGAATTCTGAAATGAAACCAATGCAATGTCTATTTATATTCTGATAAATTACAAGTTTTCAGATATGATAAAATAAATATTAGTAAACTCTAATGAAATAGCAAGGTAAACTACATGAGACATGAAATGAATACAAAAGACTGTTCTAGGATAACAAAAAGGTGCTTTAGGATGTAACTTATTTTATGTACTAGATCTACTGTCTAACGTTACTCATCCCACTAGCATTATAATAAACATTTCCAGACACGTTCAGTACAGTAATGCTACTTCCTACTGTCTTACTGTTACACTGAAATTGTTCAGTCTAGTTCACCGTTTTCGTTATCATATTATACATTCACCTATGCTGACATTGCTGATTGTGAAAAAGATACACGAATAGTTAGTGAAATGCCTTATGCTAGATAACATCACATGTCGGCTAAATGCAGTCAATGTAACATTATCATGGTACGAGCATGGAGCATTAGTTCAACGTCAAGCTGATAAAAGTAGCCTATTATCGTAAAGTTGCAGTGGGAGTTTACATGAGTTTCCAGCATGTTGTGTGATGCTTTCTCCGTTGCGTTGAAAGTCTCCGTGTGGCCGGTAGTGAATGCTCGCTCTTGAGATCAACCACGCACACGAGCACGAGCGCTCTTGTTGCAATCTGAAACATCACCGCTAGTGGCCGCTAAAATTTACACAGAGCACCTTTAAGAAAGATAAATATTATATTGCTGTGAAATGTATGTCAGATAATAAAAATACTCTAGTTCACTGTACAGTATGTATTTGTTCATGTTTAATTAAGGGATAAGTCTGAAGCACACCATAAAATTATATCAATTCATACAGTGCTAATATGAATTGCAGCTGTATAGATACTGTACACACCCAGGTATCGGATCGGTACTCTGTATCGGCCGATACCCTGAGTCCAGGTATCCAGGAAAAAGGGTATCGGAACATCTCTAGTTTCTGCTTTTAAACTGTCCGTAATGTCATGCTCCCTTGATTTCCATTTCTAAGTGAGTTACTGTAAACATTGCAAGACTCATTTTGATTGTTTTTTTTATTTTTTTTTACTAAGAGACAAGTCAAAATTATTTTCTGTGGTAAAATACAGCATGCCACAAATGCTGTTTATAAAACTGAACCTGGATATGGTTTAGAGAAAGTCTTGACCTAGATGAAGAAGTTATAATGGCTGACACAAGGCTGTCAACGCTCTGATTAGACTTGGCTAGAAAGGCCTTGTGAGTTTTGAAGGTGTGCTGATTGCAATATCTTTCAGAAGTCCTTTGAGAAGTAAATTGCCGTAACCTTGGAGTTTGGTAATTACCCCAGACTGCTATCATTCTGGTAGTAAAAGAAAGGCCTTTCTAAACTCATGCACAGCGTCTTCTTTAATAGGATATTCAGCCAGAGGCTAAGTAAAGGGTAATGACAAACGTCTGCTGTGACTTCTAGACACTTTAGTGCTGGACGACTGCTTCTCAGTGGGCTTTCAATGCTAAGTGATGATGGCTTTATGAGGGTAACGTCTTGCACTCCATCTGTCAGGAGTCGCCCTCACCCTTGTGCTTGTGAAGTCATCAACTTTGCCTGTTGGCAATTCATTATCCAACTTTGTTGCATGAACTTTTTTAGCAGTTATACAAGTTGTTTGTTTTGAGAGAAATGTTGATTTTAATGTCTAACAACTAGGGATGGGCGATATATTATCGTTTGCGATATATCGTTAAAATTTTTCCTCACGATAAGAATTAGTCTTCCCGCGATAATAACGATAAAGCCTATGACGCGGGACCCATTCGCAGTTCACGCGCATGGCGGAAGGCGGACGTGAAGCTGAGGTGAAGTTTATCGCTAAACGAGTAACTTAACTACCTCTACAATCTGGAACTGGTAAACACAGATAGATTTTCACCCGCCCATCTCACCGAACACTGACTGAGCGCTTGAGTGTCGCTCTCCGTCAAGTGATCCGTCAAGGTAAAGCCCACTATATCAGTTAATATCAATGAATACACAGTGTAGGCTATTTGACGCGCAGTAAACACTAGTGTGACGCGCACGACTTGTCACTGTTGAGAGCACTCAGTGTTTCTCACACACTCGATGAGAGAGAGAGTTACATACCACGCAGAATTTAAGTGTACATGAAGTCTACATGTAAATTATATTATTTGTTGTATTTTCCTGTAAAAATAATGGAGTTCATTTGGAATTATTCAGCTTTTATGAGCAAGCAGAAACTAATGCACAAACGCAGACGTGATAATATTCATGAACCCAGCAGCTCATCAATCCTTAGTGCGGTTTATATTTTTATTAGTATCAGAATTCGTAGTAGCTAGTATTAGTAGGCCTATAACTATTTCAAACTTGTAAATTATTTGAATTATTACTGTGTGATGTTTTTCAGTATAGTTGCACTATTTAAACATTATCTGCACTTTTACAGAAGAAACAAATGCAACTTTTCCATTTCTGCAAGGGATGGTGTTTGGATTTTTACTGTTTTTTTATTTATTATTATTTTATGTAGCCTACTGTAATTGGTATTTTATAGGAGCCTATTGAAGGGTACATTTTACTTTGCATGCAGATATCACTTATAGCCAAAAACAGTGGTGAATATGGTATTATATAAATATCGTCATTGATATCGTTATCGCAATAAATGCCAGAAAATATCTTGATATATTTTTAAGTCCATATCGCCCATCCCTACTAACAACTTCTTGGTATCAGCGTCTACGGCAAACCAGCGTCTTTGCATACAGTAACAATTTACATTGCAATGGTGGCGCAGTTTAATTGAACAGTTGTCCAATATTACATTTAATCTTACCGGGGGTGAATCAATGAATCTTACCACCACTGTGGCTAAAATGGGTTGGCCTGACAAAGTTGCAACTTTTCGTTTTTCGTTTAAAAGTAGTTTTTACTTTCTAGCGTCAATGAACAGAATTGCAACTTCCACTTCAAATTGCTTCTATCAGGTTGACCACAGAATAGCAGCACAGAGTATTTAAACTTCTCATGGAAATCAACTTACAAAAGTACAGTATTACTTAAAAATGTCTCTCCATAGCTGGGATAGGAGAAGGCATTCTAGCATCAAAATAAATGCACACTTCACCAATCAAATCTTTGTATGTTTACTTTGAATCTAAAGTTGGACAGCAAAGTTGGAAAAGTAACGGTGCTCCCTATAACCAGTCCATCTCTGGCTTTAAGGGTGAATGTTAGCGGCATACTTGATTTTTGTCATTACCGATGCTAACATATTGATAGAGTCACTGACCACCTGAATTTCCACTTTAAGACTGTAAATGTGTTGCCAAAGGCACAGCTTAGACCTATAGTTCAACAGCACCACTGAATATAAATGTCCTTTTCCTCTGCAAGGCACCACTTGCCACAAATGATTAAGAATGTTTTTATTCTTTTATATTTTTTTAAAGAAGTTAAATTACTGGCTTGACAGCATGTAAGAGCAAAACTTCAGTTTATTTGACAAATAACAGGTAATTGCTTTTTGTGCTAGACATTTACACCGGCCGGGCAACAGTTTGGAGAGTGCAAGCTAACGTTTCTATTCTTAGTGCGCTTGCAGTTATGTTGAGTTCTTTACTTTTCAAAACACTCACAGGTGCTTATCTGAACCCTAGATAAACCAAGAAACTCATGACAGAGACTCCCATTACCTAAACTTTGAGAGACAGAGTCGCCCTTTGCCTTGAGGGAGAGTAATGTTGAGCTCTGCTGAGGCGGCCGGTAATGAAAGCCAGTGGCTCAGTGACGTGAGAGTGTCTCTCAGACTGGGGGAATGGATGTGGATGTCTGTGGTGACACAAGCAAACATGTCAGGCCTGTCAGATAAACCGGGTGATGTGCTGCAAGCCGTTCTCCTTTTACAACACGCTGCCTTTTTCCACCCCAGCAACTGCTATTATACGCGTCATCTTGAAGGTAAGACATAGCACTGCAAAAACAATGTAAATCAATAAATCATCTCAGATTTTCTGTATCTGAAACAAAGCTTTCTGTATATAGTCAAGCTGATGAATTGCCCAGTTTTGTAATGAAACAAAGAATCGGAGCATATAAAAAGACTTTCCCTGAGATGGGAATCTGCAGGCGTTCAGAAAACCCTCTCGCATGAGTTTGTGTTTAATATGGATATCTACAACATTTTGGTGCACTGCAGTTAGGCCTGTTTCAGCAGCCGATAATGGCCACGCTGTCTTAGTTTCATAATAATGTTTTATTTCCTCAAACTGTACATACATATTAGCAAATGCGTTTTGGCTCAGTTTTGGGATTTCATCATTATTTCTAATGGTTGTACATTTTCTTTATTTGCCATTACTGAATTGGCTTTATGTACAATTGACTTTGATTAAAATAAGATGCATTGCCAGCTTAAAGTAAGGTAATAAAATAGTTTGCACTCTTTCTTAGTTTATCAGCTGACGATTTCGCTGAAAGTATATATTAAAATACATTTTTGTTACTGGCAAACAAAACATGTTTTTGCTTTATTTAAAAAAAAATAACTTATAACAAAGTACTCGAGCTAAATACAGCTTTGCTTGTGTGTGAGAGAGGTGCTTGTTTGTGGAAAGTTTGTTGTGTCCCTGTTTGTGTCTGAGCTTAATCTAGGGCTTCACGATTAACTGAAATTAATGAAGTTTTAATTAAATAAATATAAGTGTAGCATGTCTCATGGTGAAGCGCAGCACTGGATCAGAGCGGAAAACACATTGCAATAAGAAGCATTTATAAACCTGCTGTCTAACAAAAGAGAACATTTAATGACATATTTTTACTTCAAACTTACTTCATAACATCACTGCAAAGGCTTATGTAGTTAAGACCTGATACAATGAATCCTACCACCACAGGAGAACATAAAAAGATTACTTATCTCTGATGGAGGATGATTTTTCGGCCCCTTGTTTCTTGGGAATATCCCGGACGAGCCCCCAAATCTGTTGCCGAGTATTTGAAATAACTTCCTTTTGTGATCTGATGTGGCTTCATGTCATAGAATCACAGAAATTATATTATTTTGTAGTATTCTATACAGTGAAAAAAGCTATGTTGATTAGCATTGCATTATAAACGTACATAGATCTTATGAAATACCCCAGATGTCTTAAAGAACACAGATAAACCATATATTGCCGCATTTGTTTTGCCCTTTCATCAGTCAAATGTCTCCCATCTGTTCTTTAGTCTTCTACAAGAATATCTAGATGCATTTGTCTATATTAGGGATTTCCTCTAATGTCATAAGTTTTATTAATTCTTTGAGTCTCACTTGTGGACTTCCCTCCAGCTACCAGCATTCATAAAACTGTATGGAAAATGAATTTCCTTTGTCAGTGACCTGCCTGTTAAAGTGATGAACTGCACAAGTTTGTGGTTGTTTTCAGAGGTGGTAGAAGACATTTTATATTTGTGCTACAACTGTGTGGCTGTGCAACGTACAGCCCTGCATATATATAGTAGATATGTAGTCAGGCTACACATACGCCAAAATAAAAGCAATGCATGTTTGTGTGTAACTATAAATAGTAATTTTTCTATTCTGATAGGTGGTCAAATATTTTTTTCCATGTGGCACCTCAGCTTTAAAGAGGATTTTCCTAAAGAAAATAAAAAATAGTACTTGGTGAATGTGTGTAGTTGGCAGTTGTGCCATATATTGTCAAAGAAAGGAAAAAATATCATAAATTGAAAACTGTTGACAGGTATAAACAGTGATAAAAATACTTATTTTACTCAATTTTGACCGGCTGTTTTTGTCGTTTTAACCCTAAAGGCAACTGTTTATTTGGATGTGGGCGTAAAGGTTCTCGACGGGGGACAGACAGACAGTGCAATTTACCCAGCTTTCCTGCAGCGATGGCTTCCCCATTTTCTCTGACAGGAAGTAATGACAGGATATGACATAACAGACAGCTGAGCCTTAAGCAGAGGTGAAAAAAAGCTTTCTACGATCTGTTTTCCTTCCCAACCCCTTCCTTCTTGCTTTCTCTCCCTTCCTCGTTTCCTACCTTTATCAACTTTGAATGAGAATTCTTGTCACAAAGTGAAAGCCTCTAATGCACGTTTTCATACAATTATAGGAACTTTTGCTATTTTGATACAAGTAGTTTATTGATCTGGTTTCAAGTAAAAAGCCCCATTGGATTGAGTGTGAGATTTCCATGAGCAGCATGATTTTCAATAAATGTTGTCATAACCTTCAAACTTTAAATTTGAAGAATTCAGACATCACAACACCTGATTGACCTTAAAATTGTTGTCATGCACGCCAACATTCAAATGTTTTTTTTCTAGCTTTTTCTTTTTTTTTCTACTGCTCTTTTTTAAAATGCTTTTTTTACGTTTAATTGCATAAACGTCTTTTCTTTTTTTCTAGCAGAGTAGGTAGGGGAGCGCGGGGCACAACCTAACGCGGGGTTAGATGTAACACGGACCGTTTACATAGTTAGTCAGGATCAAGCCGGTTATGTTTCCGCTCCTTTTCTCTCGCTGCCAGAAGACGGTCTCCCGCAAATTTTTGGAAAGTTTTGATAAGATTTCATGAAGATACTGGACAAATAGTGTTTTGACACCATGCAAGTAATTTTTTTCATCATACGTTTTTTTCGGTTTCTGAGCTGGGTGTGTACGTCACCAAATCTTACTTTATATTACCTTAATCGCCGTCTTGTGGGCTAAACCACAGCACCGTTTTGAAACATGTCAGCAACTCCTAGCAACTGTTAGCTATAGGCTTAAAATATGTTTTACACAGCGGGGTTAGTTGTAACACAGTGTTACAACTAAGCCACCAACTGTACAATGATAATCAAATGAAAACAGGCAGCCACACAAGTTTTCAGGTTTGAGTATTTATATATTTATTTTGCCACATTAAACTTTGTTGGGCTTTCACAAACAATGTTGGAATTAACATGTAAAAATTTTGTTTACTATGCATTGATCACTTGTTTATTTATTAAAAAATATAGCCTGTTTTTCATGCAATAAACCCTTTAAATTTGATTTTAAGCTAGTTTTTATTATTATTATTACTGTTATTGTTAATAATAATAATAATTGAGCATGCAACTGCCACACACAAATATAATTAAATTTCAATTACAATATTTGATGATTTTATTTATTTATTTATAGCAAAACTGTGCAGCCCTTTCCTATATCTCTATCCATGATATTGATCCATAATAGAAAGATGATTGGAAGAGGGATGGATGTATGGATATCGATCTATACAGATGCACAAACAATATCAAACTATACAGATAAAATAGTACTGAATTATGTGTGTTACACACAAGTGTTACAACTAACCCCTCTGTCTGTTACAATTAACCCCGCATATGGGGTAAGTTGTAACATTTGCACTTCTGTCACTTTCAGTGCAACTGTACGAAAATGGTAGGTCCTAGAAAAAAACTTTAAGTGTTCAATTTTAGCAGAGATGTGTATGTTGCTTCTGTAAAAAAAATATTAATCTAACTTAATTATTTTTTAAATAATTGAGCCAAAACCAAAATGTGTTAGGTTGTGCCCCGCTCTCCCCTACATGTGTTTTTTTATCATTAACAAAATGCATGCTTAAGTACAGTAAAAGGTTTGATATGCTTACCTGTCCATTCTTGTCCGCCTCGTTTCAGCAATTTAACTGGAAGTTAATATAGCGTTGAATGGCTATTTGGAATAAATTTGTTGTTTTATGTCCACGTTGTTAAAGTGGGCGACCATATGGGACTTTAGTGTTATTGAATCACAACAGCATATGGCCGGAATCCATTAAGTTCATAGTCCAGAAATGTCCCATCATATTTATTTGAAACAACGCTCTCTGCGCTACCTCGTAACTTCACTGTCCTGCTGTATCTTGTGAAATCTGCAAATTCAATATAGTTAATATGCCTGTGTTTTTATGTATTACTATAAGAAGAATCTAGCAGACTTTCAGAAGTATGCTCACAATTGATTAGTTGGAGTGGTTTTACAAAAGACATAACAATGCATAGGGATATTAAAGAGACAGGAAAAACCTAGAAGTTGATCAATTGAAATAATTTCCCCAAAAAAATTGATAAATAAAAGTTCAATAAATTAAAAGTTTGTCATGTGCAGCGTCCATCATCCACTCAATACAGTTGCCTTTATACTGCATAGGCAGCCATGTTTTATTGAAATCACATTTTCTCAGCGGTGAAGTTCCTCTTTAAGACGTATATG
Source organism: Chrosomus eos (assembly GCA_036326025.1). Classification (NCBI taxonomy): domain Eukaryota; kingdom Metazoa; phylum Chordata; class Actinopteri; order Cypriniformes; family Leuciscidae; genus Chrosomus; species Chrosomus eos. Next base: position 2,606,389 of record CM070822.1, on the reverse strand, counting down.
ATGATGAGGACATGAACATTTAATGCATAATGACCCCCATACCCTCTAGACATCACCCTGCATTAGATAAGCAAAAACCAAAAGCTCAACGATCAGCACCAAAATGTGACAAATGACTCCACACAACATTGTGTCAATCTGTCAATGGATACCACGCATAAAATGAGCATGTGTGACCACGGTGCTCACTAAGGATAACTGGAGAGTATTGAGTATGACAGGCCTATTAACTTGCGATATGCATAATGCTACTGACATCGTCTTGTTTCCATGTCTCTGAGTTGGGGTCTGAAACGCTCTGTTTCCACCAGCCCTGGTTGCTCTCTACCTGTGGATGAAGGATGACGGTTGGGCATCTTCCCCTTAATAATGACAGATGAAACTCTTTTGCAGACACATGGCTGCACATGAGTAAAGTAGAACAGAAGTTTGTTTCGTGATTGAGAACGCTTTATTTCAATGCTCCACTTTAGGCATTCTACTGGCTATATGTGTAAAGTAGATGTAGGCTGAGTGGAATCCATAAGTGGGTCTTTATTAAAGGATCTGAGCATAAAATCCAAACAATAGTCACAACTCGTAGTCAGGTCACAGGCATTGGTCAAACCACAGGTAAAACAATCCAAAGACACACAAATCCAAAAAACAGCAATCCAAAAGCGTGAGTCAAAAAGCAAAACAATAACAGTAATCATCAAAAGAGAATGGTAGAACGCTTAGTAAGGCAGAGAACTGGCAATACTTCACATTAAGGCAGTGATAGCACATGGCTTAAATACAGAGTGACAGGAAATGATGTGGCAAGAACAGGAAGTAACAGAGTTCAATATTCAGGTTATGGCTCCCTCTGGTGGACTGGTGCCTGATCAAACGTTACAATATGTAACTTTGCAACTACATGTCAACTTATTCTACTAACCCTAACCTAACAGTCTACTAATACTCTGTGAGTTAGTAGACGTGTAGTTGCAAAGTTACTTAAAGTTGGTTAATGTCCAAAGTGGAGCATCAAAATAAGTGTAACCAATTTTTTTCAGTGAATCTCACAAAACATGTCAAGTCAAGTCACCTTTATTTATACAGTGCTTTTTACAATACAAATTGTTTCGAAGAAGTTTTACAGAGATAACAGGAAAATAATGTTGTGATAGTATTGTTAAATTCAAAATTAAATGTCCCCAACTAAGCAAGCCAAAGACGAAAAAGGCGACGTCAGGAACATATATGGGTCTTATTTCACCTCAAAATCTTTTTTTTTTTTAGGGAAATTTAGCCAATTTTATTTTCATGACCGTATCGCATTAGCATAATGCATATAAATGTGACTGTCAGCAATATAATTAGAAAAGTTTGACATAAAAAGTATGTATACATCATTATAGTACTACTTTTACTGTCTTTCGTGTATGCTGATTTAAATGAAAAATAAATCACTGTATTTTTTTTTTTTTGTAATTTTATAGAAAATGTAATGTAATGACATTGAGAATAATGGAAAAGGCAAAATGCATTATTATTTTTATTTTCACAACAAATTTAAAACAAAAACAAAATATGATCCAGATGAGAGTTTTAATAATATATGCTGATTTGAATAAAACATGAGCCTGTGTTTTTTACAAAAAAATGCTTTATTTAATAAATAACTTGAGAGTATTAGACATCTCAAGCAATCGCTGTTTCCCCCGTATACTAAATGCATTAGTGAATTCATGTTTTCGTCTTTAAAAACACGACAAGACATGTTCCTTAAGTACAGTCTCCTGTTATGTCACTGATTCAAACAGCTTTTAAACAATTGATAAAGACTGTATTCTTGCAAAGCCTCAGAAAACACCTTAAAATAGCTCAATTTTCTTCCGAGGTACAATTGTCTAATGAGTCTTGTCTCTTTTCTGGAAGAATCTGTCCATCTAGAGATGCATTTGCAGCGTTTGAGAGGAGGACGTTTCACTAGGATTCGATCAGGTTTAGCAGGTTTTTAGACTGTATGAAGTACTTTTCCGCTTGCCACCACTCCAGGTTTACAGAGGAAATCACTCATGCTGTCTGACCGCTGTTTCTGCTTTCAATTTAACAGATCTGCCCTCTGCACTTACCTGCTCTATGCCCGCCAGGTGCATGCTGGGTAGCGGCACCGCTGCTCTTCATGAGCCAAAAAGCAGCACTAATGGTTAACGAGAACTTTGCCATCACCAAAAGGGCCATAAGGGACTCTTAATACCACCATCACCCCGGCTCTCACTCTTTCTGCTCTTCTGTTCCCTCTTCATTGCACTGGCTTGAGGGATTTCAGCTTTTTGCATCACAGAGGTTCACAAAACACCTGTAAGTAACATGATGAATGGAGCTGTTGTGTGGTTTCTGCGGTCCTGTATGAAAGAAAAATCACAAATAAGATCAAAGACATTTCATCTAGAAAGCAATTAGATTGAAGGTCAAGTTCAACATAAAATCAAAAGTGACCCAATTAAATTTCTTAGTGCTTGTTTAATATTGATCAAAAACTCTATATTGCTATGATATTCCCCCTTTTTTTTTCTTTTTTTTTTTACAAAAAAATCAATTCCTGATGTATGAGATTTTCCCATCTTATTTGTTCTTATTGAATGTCCAGTTTTACTCAGAAATATGTCTACATTTTTAAGTAAAATTGGTTATGGGTAAAAGGGTGCTGTGATCGGGATTTTGGTGGCCAATACCAATCACTGAAATAAATAATACGCCAACTATTCTTAACAACAATGTATTTTAAGTATTAAAAAAATTAAGAGATGAGAAAGTATCATTAATTGATAAAATCTCCAAAAACCTCCCTTTAGGGACGTCCTCATTTGTAAATCTGGTATAAAAATAAAGTAATTAAAGATAATATACAGTATGTACAATATAAAAAACATTACGTCTAGTGGTGTGTGTGTGTGTGGTGTGTGTGTGTGTGTGTGTGTGTGTGCGTGCGTGCGTGCGTGCGTGCGTGCATTTTTTGTTATGTAATTTTATAGATTTAATGTAATGACATTGAGAATAATGGAAAAGGCAAAATGCATAATTATTTTTATTTCACAACAAATTTAAAACAAAAATAAAATATGATCCAGATGAGAGTTTCAATAATATAGGCTGGTTTGAATGTATGAGAGTTTCCCATCTTATTTGTTCTTATTGAATGTCCAGTTTTACTCAGAATTATGTCTACATTTTTAAGTAAAATTGGTTATGGGTAAAAGGGTGCTGTAATCGGGATTTTGGTGGCCAATACCAATCACTGAAATAAATAATACGCCAACTATTCTTAACAACAATGTATTTTAAGTATTAAAAAAATGAAGAAATGGGAAATTATCATGAATTGACAACTCTTTCTTGAGCAGCATTTTCCTTTCCCTCTCGTAGATTAACAAATATAGCATTTCTGTGAAATCCATCTGAAATATTAGGCTGCGGTCACTTTAAGACTGAATCGCGATATACTGTTACATATGCCACTTATTTCCCAACTGTTTATGTTCACTTAAGACTGTGTTTAAGCGAATACTCACCAAGCCGGGCATTTTGTCATATTTCTCTGTGTTTTTAACCATATAACTCTTTTTTTTATTATTATTATTATTATCGAGTACATCCTGCAGTTTAGACTGTATTTTACGACAATCTCTGATCAAGCTGATTTGGACATTAAGTTTGGGCTTTTAAGGAGGAATGAAAGTGCACCACTGTGAAGGAAAGAAATGCATTCAAATCGCACAGTTCTGTTTCTTGCTGTTATTCCTGTAATTTGCTGTCGTTGCAATGTCTCCGCTCGGTCTTATGAGTTTCGCGTCATCTGATCGGCTCTTCTGATCAGCCTTTATTGATTCAATTCAAACAAGTTTATTTATCCCCGTAGGTCAATTCAGTTTTAGCATACCAGTCGTATCAACAAGACAAGAAGACGACACTTAAGGCCATTGCACACTGAGTCCGAAATATTCATATGCGTTTTTTCGTATTCGTGATTCGGTGGCTCTGAATTGTCAAAACACCATTAAACTGCTTGCTACGGATGCGAAAAACTCAGAAAATCGAACCCGATCCGATTTTTTTATGACGGACGAGAATTTCGGAGGCAGTGTGCAAGCGTGATTGACATAACGTGAGGTTGTGTTTATTTTTAACGTGCGAAAATTTCGGATGCGAATTTGGGACTCAGTGTGCAATGGCCTTTAGTCAAGCATTCAGAAACATCTGTCAATTACATCATTTTGCATTTGGGCACCAGAACAAAGCAGCAAATACACAGGCCACAATACTAAGCGAGACCAACGTTCAAGTAGATAAGTAAATAAATAAATAGATAATAATACTAAGTCAATAATAAATAAATAATAAATACAGAGGTTTACGATGCCTGGCACATATCTAGTTGCCGCTGTCAACAGTATTTAAAAGCCTGATTGAGATCAAACTATATAAAGCTATTATCTGCCGATAATAATCGCCCCCATGATCAATCAGAGCACCCTCATTATGAGTGACTTTAAATCGCATGCTTCGCAAATATTTCTCCTGGCAAATATCGTAGATATCAATGTCTTAAATCGTGCTCAGATCAGCCAAGAAACCAAAGTTTGCAGTCAAGCCCAAAATGAACACCTTTCTCATCCAGTTCTTCTATGATAGCTCCTCCTACCACGTCAACAATATCCATTTATATTTCCAGAGGAATTTTAGGTTGCGTTTAAGACAAAACTGATACTTAAATGAAGAACATTAAGAGAATATTACAATCTTCTTTTGGGTTAAGCCTGATGTTTTTTTCTACAAGGAGATCTAGTAAGGTGGAGGTTCACACAATTGACCTTGTGTACAGCCTGTGCTCTGTACGCCCTCTCGCCTCTCTATACGGTACAGGAACATGATAATGCTTCAGAGACATTTCAGCGTAATGAGAGCTGATACACTTTTATTTGCTCCACTCTTTCACACACTCTGAGCTAATCTGATTGAGGTTTGTTAGTTGCGCACACACAGACAGCGGCACTCAGATATAATGAGCTGTGTGTGGTGTGTGTGTGTGTGTGTGTGTGTGTTGTGTGTGTGTTGTGTGTGTGGTGTGTGTGTGTGTGTGTGTGTGTGTGTTGTGTGTGTGTGTGTGTGTGTGTGTGTGTGTGTGTGTGTGGTGTTCCACATATGAGCCAGAAGGTGATGTCAGCAACATCTTCTGTGACTCATCCGCCTGCCCTGGTGTTTGTGCATCAAAGCTCCACACATCTGACCTCTGACCTGAAAGTGCTGGACACAGCTTTCTGCCTTCTCAGCACTGTGTGTGTGTGTGTGTGTACCTTAACTATATTTTGGGGACAAAATTGTACCCAGTAGTGACCAAAACCTGACAAAATCCCCAAAAACCTCCCTTTGGGGACGTCCTCATCCCTAAATCTAGTATAAAAATAAAGTAATTAAATGTTTTAAATGTAAAAGTTTTGTGTTATGTGTAGGGGCATAGAATATACAGTTTGTACAGTATAAAAAACATTACGTCTATGCAATGTCCCCATTTAGTGTGTGTGTGTGTGTGTGTGTGTGTGTGTGTGTGTGTGTGTGTGTGTGTGTGTGTGTGTGTGTGTGTGTGTGTGTGTGTGTGTGTGTGTGTGTGTGTGTGTGTGTGTGTGTGTGTGTGTGTGTGTGTGTGTGTGTGTGTGTGTCTGTTTAGTCAAATAAATATCAGCTCCACATGACAACATCAATCCTTCGTTGACAGTCATGAGATTTACTGTATGTCACAGCTGGACTGTGACGCTATTTTCTTCTGGAAACAAACTTTGTTGCATTATTTTCCGTTTTTTTTTATCTCTGTAAAGCTGCTTTGAAACAATCTGTATTGTAAAAAGCGCTATGCAAACAAAATGTGTCTTGTCTTGACTTGACTATGTGTGTGTGGGTGTGTTTGCATTGTAATAACCGGTACACATTGTATTATTTTTGGCCTGTCTCAGATGAAAGATGACCAATCATGGTGAGTTCTGTATTCGTGGCTCCTAAACAGTGGTCGTACATTGTACAGTGAGAAAAGTTCAAAGACGGCCGTTGTCACGGTCTTGCGGCCAAAGATAGCCTAATAATTACTGTATCTGACAAAGTCAGAAATTAAGAAATTTTGTTTGCTGCTACAACCTATGTCTACTGGCTAGCCAATAAAATTGCAACGTGAAATGGCATATTGATCAACGCGACATGTTAAGTTTTTGTAATTGTTTTATTCTTTGTTTTATAATCTTAGATTATATGTGCTGGGCTGTATGTAAAGCACTTTGGCCAACTTGTGATGTTTTTAAATGTGCTATATAAATAAATGTGATTATTTGATTGATTGAACCTATGTCTACTGGCTAGCCAATAAACTTAAACTAAAAACTTAAAACTACTTACCTCAAGCTACATTTGCAAAATTGGTAAGCCAAGTTGGCCTCTCTTCTCTTGCCATAACCGCGTCTATATTCTTCTCTTTATTTAGCGCACATAAAAACCAAAATTGCCAAAGAATGATTCATCATGCTCTGATTGTTTACCACATACGCATGCTGATGACGTTTTATTCTTCTATGCTAGCTTGCGTCTTAGCCTACAGATCATTAGGTGTCATCATCGTAGTCTACATGCATGTCGTACCCAAGTTTATCAGATCCATGACGTACAGTGTGATTTGATTTGTAATGATCTTAGGATTGTGAAATCGCAGTTTATAGCAGGCATAAATGCTTCTACTGTAAGACGTGTAGATCTGTAGTCAAGAAGTCAGTATATGCTATATGAATTCACAGATCTTGATCTTTGGTACACGGTGAAAAACAAAATACGTTTGCGTTTCTGCTCTCCCACAAACTGTAAATGGCTAATGAATTATATTGCGTGATTGAAGAAAGAAGAAAAGTTTGTTCTAGTTAGTTCCAGTAGGGCACTCATTACTCTTGGAGAAATCCCAATAACACATGGCTTATCTTTGAATATTGCTTCATTTTTTTAATTTTGTGGTGCCACAGAGAATTAGCATTTTAGTTCAACTTCTGGCAAGCTTTGTAAATAAAGCTACTCTTTATTAATAATAATCAAAATGTGCAGCAATTAAATTGTAATGTCAACTTTCACAATTACAGTTTATTATGATTAATAAGCAACTTATGCCATGATTCTCTAATTGATGCCACCAACACTAAAAAGTCAAATAAGTTTCCCACTGGTAATTATGATATTGTGGTGGCTAGTGTTGTCACGGTACCAAAATTTCAGTATTCGGTACCAATACCAGTAAAAATCCACGGTTCTCGGTACCAATTTCGGTACCAAAGCTTAATTTAGATTAAATTTACATATATTAAAGTGTATATCACGGTTACAAAGATGGAAACTGTATTAAAAACACTTTACAATAAGATTCTATTTGTTAAATAACATTAGATAAAATGACCTAACAATAAACCATAGTTATATACTGTAGCAATTATTCTCATTGGGGTTAATTTAAAAATGTACTAATACATTTTTAAAATCAAAAGTTTTATCTGTTAACATGATTTAAAGCACAATGAATGAAGTGAACAAACATAAACAATCAAGTGTTTGTATTAAATAACATCCACAAACATGAATTGACCCTTCGCGTGGAGCTTGATTGACAGGTGTTCTAACCAATCATACTTCGACATCCGCCATTTTGTCCGAAAAAGCAGCCAGTAGAGTTAGGAGGATTTGAACTTGGTAAAATGAATATACTGACGCCTTTCCGCGGTTAAAACAACATTACTTCTTATGTTCGTTCATGTTTATTTGATGCTATAAATGAACTAGAAGGAAGAGATGATCGGATCACGAGCAGCTTTGACGGATGCTCTACAGCGATCTGTCACGGCACATTAAAGAGCCCCAAAACGGTATTTATTGTTTAAATTTCTTTCAAAAAATGACCACATTTGAAAGCTGAGACTTTGTTTAATATGTTTAATATCAAAAGTAACCGAAAAGTAACCTGGTCTGTCCTGTCTGTCCGCGTATTGTCAGTCTCCTCTCTGCTCCGCGATGTATTTTTCACTGCGTGAGAACATGTTGAGAACATGAGAGCGGGTAGCTTGTCGGAACATAGCGACAGTAACTAAGGAGGGCGGGTCTTTGCGAAGGGTCAATTAATGTTGTAAAAATATATTGTTCACTCAGTGTTGATGTTAGACAACGCATTAAGTAATGTTAATGAATTGTATATTTTTGTAGTGTTACTAAACTATACAGGAGATAAAACATGTTTTATTTGACTTTAACTGTACTTTTATTTAATCCAAAACTGCCAAAAATGTCACTCTTGCCTGATGTCTTCAAAACTTGAGAACCCTGTAGCTGATTTCTAATGCAAGGGTTAGAAATCAATTAATTCTTTGCTGATACTTCCTCGTCATCACGGAGAGCGCAGTTTGCACCGCTTTCTCCTTCTTTCCACAAGCGCTTGTTCTCCCGTGTCTCCGCTATGCAACCATGAACAGCGGCGCGTCTGGAAAAACAAGCTCGCACGTCGCTTCTATTATAAGCGCGCTTCCCGCGCGCCTACATTTGAAATTTGCACGCGCAAAAATACGTGCTATGTGAACGGCCCTTTATGGCAACGTGACATTAGCCTAATTCAAAATATTTCCATATGTGGCTCTTCTTTCCTCCTTTCTTGTCAACAAGTGGATTCAGAGCCACCGCACGCAGCGCCGGTCGCCATGTCTCAGTGTTTTTATGAAGAGGACGCAGTCACGCAACTGTGCACCTTTCAGACAGCGCGTCAAGGACCGGACGCACCCGGTATTCGGTACCTAGAAAAGCTGGTACCGTAACCGTTAATTTTTTTAGTACCGACTTGGTACCGAAGTACCGAGTTTTTTGACAACACTAGTGGTGGCGTTCATGTGCATGTCATCTCATAAATATGATAATTCCAACATGATTGTAAGAGAGTATAGAATGCATAGGAACACGTGGGTTCCTTTTCCTTATGTCTTTTTTTAAAGGTGGGGTATGTGATTCTCTTTTTTATCCATTTTTCAAAATAACTTGAAATCCTCTTCCTAACCCACTTACAGCCACTGAGTTAGAAGCACTGAAATGAAAATTAAGCAATTTAATCATCTGTGGAACGGGCAGGACTCGAAAAACTCCAGCCAATCATTTCCAAGACCACCTAGAATCATTGGACAGTAAGTTAGTCAATCAAACAGTCGTACCACACCCCCCTCCCCCCAGCGCGCGTGACCCAGTCAGGGCCAGCGTTGGAGGAAAGAAGGTAGGACCATTTGAATTGTGTATTTTAAAAATCTGCTGGTTGTTTTCCAAATCACATACCCCACCTTTAAATTTCTATTATGAAATAGCCAGTAAATAAAAGCTTTTTAAATAATTTTGAATAAGAGTGCCTTGGATTTTTTTTCTTTTTTACACTTATTTGAATTCCCGACCCCAAAGAGTATCTTCAAACATCTGACTGAACTCCCTGGACACTTGTTTGTCTTTCTAGAAGGCATAGTATCCGTGCATGTATCAACACTCACAAACACACAATTACTTGGATCGTTATATGTTGACTAGGAGCTGGACAGGTCTGGTTCTCTTGCTGTATTCCTTTTAAAATCAACTAAATCTTTGACAGCCCCCCTCCACTCTTGCCCTTTATATAAACCATGCCGGGATCTCCATGGGACCCTTCATGCTCTTGTGCTGCTCCATGCATTATGTAATACCACATGTAAAGTGTTGTTGTGCTGTTGATGCTGCGCACCAGGAGAATTTAATGTAGATCTGCATGTCTTTCTTGGAGTGATCGATAAAGTGCCTCTCATTAGACCTGGGTTTTACCGAAGGAACTAAGTAAATATTGGGTATTGACCTTAAAGAGGCTATATTGCTGCTAATTGCATGTAATAATGTAATTGAATGCTTGTAATGCTAAACTCTTTTCCAGAATAAGTTGTGACAGGTTGAATTGTAGATGTTAGCCAATCATAGCTGAGACTAGTTACATAATCAAAAATTGCCAGTTTAATATGTTAAAGAGATGGTGGAAAATGGTCACGAAAATGAAATCACACATTTTTTGGTGTGAGAAATCAACTAGAATTGGTCTACAGTGGGAAAGTATCAAATTAAAAAATGTTATATTCAAACATATTGTTGAATATGGCCTGTTTAAGCTTCGAGTTCAGGTCAGACCACGTACAAACTGTAAAGATTCAAGAGTGACAACCGCATTTAAATGTGGGAGTGAGTCCCCTAAATTATTGTTATGTCCACACGACTAACTCCTGAAACTGCGATGATTGATTGATTGATTGACATTTTTTGTAGGCTTGTTATTGTTCGCTTGTGCCTCTATAGGGCCTCACAGCAATATAAAGTGACAGCTGACTTGATGAACTTTAAAACTATTGGCTTTACATCATTTTTTTGTCCTTTGAAAGACTATAATGACTAAAAGTCAGAGCTAATAGTGAGACTGTGTATCATGTTTCTGTATTATTCTGCTCGTTAAAAATGTATTATGCAGAATATTTCTCTTTCAGGCAGAATATCTAAAACCACTACTTTACTAGAAAAAAAATAATTTAACACTATTGTCAAAGTTGATGTTGTGGCTTTATAGATGGTCAGACACTTGCATGTGTCATATTATTAACATTTTGCCAAAATCAAGGGGAGTTACGAGGTTTTTGACCAGCGAATGTCAGACATCTATGTAATTTGTCCATCATTAACGGCAGTAAGTGCATTGCATCATGTTTTCATCAACTTACAGATTATAACGTTTTTAGAGCTCAGTTTTTTTCTGTTATTTGGCCAAAACATCATGTTATTAAAGATGCAAGTACTTGCTATGACTCGACGACAAATGCTAAACTCTCCGCTCCTCAAATACACAGAACCTTAAGCTTTATATTTATATAGTATTTATTGAGTAAATAAAACGGTGTACATATTCAAACAACCAGTTCTTTATTTAACCTTGCATTGCAAACAAGCAGAGACGGAAGACGGCGCTGCACTTCTTTCAAGCATGAGTTAGTTTTAGTCTCAAACTCTTTTTAGTAGTTTCATTGGTGATATATTTGCAAAACCCACGGACCGAAGTAAAAGTGACCAATAGTAATGATTTATATATTTTTTTTAAATGCATTTTTAATCTGTGCATTTTAAATTCAAATTTTGGCCACCTCTGAAATGGGTCAAATCATAGATATTACCTTGAGAAGTTCAAGTAAAAGCCATGGGCGTCGGAACCATTGTATATGTGTGGGACAAGACCCACCCACTTTTTAAGACCAATGATATTGGACCCACTCACTTTTACCATCTCTAATTCAGCGCACATGTCTGTTCGCTTTTAAGAGTAATATCCATTCCACTCGAGGAATGCCCTAATAAATTAAACTCCATTTCTGCTGAATCTGACGTTATTTTCTGACGAAAATAACCACCCGTTGTACCTTCCCGTTGTACCCTTGTACCCTAATAAGGGTAAACACCGTTTACCCTTATTTCTGACGAAATAACCACCCGTTGTACCCTTCGGTCAAATATTGCGTTGCAAACATCAATAACAGCTTTAAGTTATCAATGCTGGCAACTGACCATAGTATCAGCAGCGGATAATCCACGGATAGCTGTGTATTTAATGCACGACGTGAAGCAGAGTTTACTTGTTTAATTAAAAGGCACCAGAATACATGAAATGGCATTTACTCCAGTAACATTTTTCTGGGGGAGGACCCCAAAAATGAAATTTCCCCCAGAAAATTTTTTTTTTGCTTCTGACGCCCATGGTAAAAGCGCAATAATTTCATGCTCATTCAACACCATGCATTAATTGCATGGATGGGGAAAGAACATAATGTTGGCTGTCTGAAATTAGATGTGCACCGTTCTGTTGAATGATAAAGTTTACCCACGGTTTATCTGACGATCAGATGCGCATGAAAGTTGCGTTCGTTACTATTGCACACACACACACACACACACACCCCTTGGGACGTCCCTGATTGAATTCATACCTAACTTTCTCTGCAGGCCTCAAATGCTAGCAACCCTTGGAAATGTAATAAAATTTGGTGTTCAGCAGAGATTATTTGCTCAGTTTCCGGATGCCCTCAGCAGACACGACTTCCATCGCAGTATTTCGAGGTATTCATTTTCTCCTGATGCTGCTGATGTGAGAACAGAGGGAATTAGCTGCAAACCTCCACACACACGCCACAGAACAAGGACACGACGACCACAGAAAATCCACGGAAAGAGTAAACGATCACAGAAGCTCATGAGGGGACGGGATTGAACTGTGACTGAAGAAATGTGGCACTGACGTGACAATCTCTCGAGGGACTTGCTCACGTCCTCCGTCACCAATCTGCTACAGGTACTAAAATGAGTGTGTGTTTATAGATGTGTGAATATAAATGTTTTGTTGGTTATGTAAAAGTGAAGTGGAAATCTGCAAAGAGATTCATTCTTCTTTCTCTCATCTTGCTCTGTAATCTCGTTTATTGGTGATAAGATCAGCCCCCCTCCTCTTCTTCATGTGTTCTCCATATATGAGCCACGTGTCGTGAATATAGATCCCACAGCGCCATCTGTTGAAAAATAAATGCAACAGCATGTCATGCCATCCAAATGTCCACTAAGAAAATTAAAGGTTTTATAACACTTTAAAAGAACATTCACACAGGGAAAAATATACAACTTTTCAATGAATGATAATGTGCGGTCAGCCAATAATTATTGCAAAATAAACCTTTGTGTACTCATTCTGAAGGGGTTTATTTTGCAATAATGACCACCTGACTGTGCTATCCTTCTTATTAAATGGCCACTTGGCAAATAAATGTAAAAAAAGGTCATGAAATATTGATGTAAGAGGAATTTTTTTATCGTGTGAGAAGAAAGAGACAGGAGCTATTATGTTTTATATACATACTGTTTATACATATATTAGGTTTCATGACTGGTAAGAAATATTTCTGGCTTGTAAATATTCTTGATTCACTTTCCATTGGCAGGCATGACAAAAGTTAATTTTCGACCATGCTCACACACATCTGACCGTCCCACTGTGCTCATAAGATGTGCTGTTTTTGTCATTTGCCATGAAAAGCATCACCTGTATCTCTTAAATCCTGCTTGATCAATTCCTGTAGTAAATTGGGGGTTAGCTGAACAGAACCGTTCAACCCAATAACGACCCGTCCTCCGCTGCATGGCACATGTGATTATCTGCACCTTAGCACATTTAAATCATTGATCGACACTTGGCCACGGTCACAGTGTCAGTGCACGTGTGACGGGCAGATCAATTTTTATTCCACCCACTGGATGTTTGACTGGGTTTTGACGCGAGACTCTTCGGCTCCTTATCCAGTTTTAATCAGGAGCTTTTGTGTGGTGATTCAAAGGATCAATAGAAAGCCGCCCAGGAACCGATGTCTGCTCCGCGACAGTAAAAATAGCGACTGATTTTTGTTGCCGGTACTTTCCGAAGCCTCTTTTTGATTTGCGAGACTTTCTTTGAGTCGGGGTCCCTCTTCCTGTGAAATCTCTTCACGCAGCACTGGATTTTCTGACAGATAAAATCAACGCTGAGCCTCTAAGATGCACAGAGAAGAAGCTGTATAAATTCTTTGCTGTGAAGGGATCCGCCACGTATTCATAGGACCCTCGAGGTACTGTAAATATTGCCTGCCTCAAAAAAAAGATGAAGAGAAATGAGAGCAATATAATGCATGTTACTTATAACTCACAGAATCCTCTTAAATATTAACCAGCCCTACAGTATACCCCAAACATCACCGTCCTTAAGTACCAAACGTCACCGAGAAATAGAATCCCATTAAACAGAAACAATGCATCCACTGCACATCATGCAACAGGGTATTTCTGCTTACTGAAGTGTACAAAAGTCCAATAATTTGCTTCAGGACCTGGAACACAGTGCCTGAATTAATATCATACATGCATACAGTAAAAAAAAAATCCAAGGCCACATACACACTGCAGTTAAATTCGGTTGTCAGTTCACCTTTTAGTGCATAATTTTGTTCTATACACACACATTTCAATAAGACCCCATTCAGACTGCAGGCAAAAGTGGCCCAAATCTGATTTTTTGGGCGTCAAGTGACCAGGTCAGACTTTTTCAGAAGTTAGCCTAGAAATCTAGACGCACCTTAGCGGCAGCAAATGTGTTTTGCAGCCAGTGTAGTCTAGCAACTCTCCGTTGGCTTTCGAGCTGGAAAAACCAATCTCTAGTCTCGCCAATTACATTGTGTATAGAGTTGGTGGGCGGGCTTAACATAATGACGGCAGAGTTGTGACATGAATTCCCTGCTACTTGAAAACAAAGAAGATGCGAACAGCGGTCTTTCGAATTGGCTTTGGCCGTGACTCTGGAGGACTTGGAGTTCAGCTTTTCTTTGAGAAAAGAACAAAGAAAGGCACTGAAGTCATTCTTAAAAAAGGAAGATGTGTTCGGAATTTTGCCGACCGGATACGGCAAAAGTTTAATATATCAACAAGCTCTGCTGGTGGGAAAACACATGGGACTCACTCAGCCACAGTCATTCGTTGCTCTGGTTGGTTGTAGCGCTATCCTATTGCGTGCAGAGAATTTGAAAGACAACCGTTTATCCCGCCCTCGGATTGAGCCCTGCCAATGGTGAGTTCCCAGACCTAACATCTTGATCTGGTCTGGCTTGCCAGGCAAGTGAACACTCAAATCTTGCCCAGATCTGATTTTTTCAAAATCAGATTTAGACCACTTCCATATGTGGTCCTGATTCAGACCCAGTTCTGATTGTATTCAATGCGACCACAGTGTTAACAACCAAGGCGGATATGATGCGACTTTTACTTCAATCTACATTTGTCACAAATTATGCACCATCTAGTTAGCCCTAGGAGTCTTGCGGAGAGGCGCAGACAAGTATAATCAAAAATTGCCCTCTGTGAAGCTATTCACATCACATTCCCACCGCTCCTG
This sequence comes from Chrosomus eos, assembly GCA_036326025.1. NCBI lineage: Eukaryota > Metazoa > Chordata > Actinopteri > Cypriniformes > Leuciscidae > Chrosomus > Chrosomus eos. The sequence continues at coordinate 2,591,364 of CM070822.1, read as the reverse complement.
GCTTCGTCTCCATATCCACACAGACCTCTGTAGTGAATTTGCAGCCATAACCCCTCAAAAGGCCAAAATAGCCCATTTTTCCTCTCTTTCTCTTCTTCTCCTCCTCAGCACCTGCTCATTAATGTTACGGCTGCCATTACATAAACATTTTGAAATAAAAGCGAAAATGCTTACTTCCTCCATAAACTCCCCAACTTTAGTGCAACAGCGTGCTGCGTCTGACGTCATTGTTCGTTTGCGCATGCGGGTCAGTTCGAAACCGCAAACCGTTCACACTGGAATCTGATATAGGCCACATTTTAAAAGGTAATGTGAACAGCCAAACAAAAAATCGGATCTGAGCAAAAAATCCGAATTGAGCATTAAGACTTGCAGTGTGAACGGGGTCTAATTTACAGGAGTGACAGCAGAATGAACTCCCAAAAATGCCTGTAGTGACAATCACATTGGTAAATATTGTAGTATTGCGCGATATAAACGCACAATTGCGTGTTATAAAGTAAGAATTGCGAGGTATAAAGTTGCAATTGCGAGGAAAAAAAGTCTGAATTGTGAGTTTATATCGCGCAATTCTGACTTTATAAAAATGCAGTTGCAACTTTATATCACGCAATTCTGACTTTATATAAACATGTAAACTGTCGTAAAAGTCGCACTTATATTTTAAAATATTTTATTCTGTGGTAGAAACGCCAGAGGTTTGATATGGTCACTGTGCTGTCAATCAATGCAGTTTGTTAAGTCAGTCGTATTCAGCACACACACGTGACGGACCGAATTTAGGGGATTTTCACTCCTGAAACTTTACAGAGTGAAAATGGTGCAAATGTCCCTTGAATTGCTCTCAATTTGCAGCATGGATCATGTCGTAAGCACAAACCATTTTTTGTCCATCATCTTCCAAATTAACTTTTGCAAACTTGGGTCATATTTCCTTGTGTAGTTTTTGGTTTTTGTCACACAACCTGCCCACGTTACCATCAGCCCAGCTGACAGATAAATTCTGACTTTGAATTAGACACTTTGATGTTGACAACGCAGGATATGGTAAGTGTTTCCACTATGCTAAGTATGAGATTATACAGTTAGTTGTATTTGATCATTTTGCATTGTTTTTTTTATATCCAGTTGTTTTGAACCTGCAACCTATTGTTGGGTTGCGACCCACTGATATAGTGTGCATGCAGTACAGGAGTGAGGGTTGTATTTCAAAGGCAGTTTGGACATGGTTGAAGTGGCTCATGCATTAGACAGGCTGCCTGAGATATAGGGAGAACTGTCCATCAGTCAGGCCCCCTGTAGGGCGTCCTTCTAAGTGCCTGTAGTGAGTGGCATGTAGAATCCCTGGATGGCCAGCACACTGCAGCAAAGCTTAATGCCTCGATGTCAGTCTTGCACTAAAAGAGCTCTATTCTTAGCATGTATTTCCATCAGTGCAAAAAAAAAAAGGGAAGGCCTCTTTTAAAGAGTAGATAAAAGTTTTAAACGTTGGTTCGGGTGCCTCTAGAGGTTATCACCCTGTCATGGTGGAATTACATGGATAGTGCTTGGTTATATATGGCAAGGCCACTGTATTTTATGATGCATGAAATCATGCATGTCTTGAGCATTGCATCAGCACTTTCACTGGTATTTTTAAACTTCATTTTTTTTAAATAAATTGTGAGAAGTACTTGCCAGTGGTGTTGTACTGGGTTGCCAGGGTGTAGCTATGCGGTTGAGAAGGTGTTCTAAGTGTTGTGTTGCTAGGGTGCTTTTAAAGTCATAGAAGAGGGTTCATAGTAATAGTATGGGTTAAAGTCCCCATGAAATCAAAATTGAAGTTTCTTGGCTTTTAGTATGAATATGTTAGCTCTACTTTTATCTATAAGCTAGTGTTCTCAAAAACAATGACAAAATTTGCATTTAGAAGATATAAGCGTTCACAAAACTTAGTCTCTCACTTCCACCAATATGGATCAATGATTTTGATGACATCACTCTGCACTTCAGCTTCTCATTAGATTTTCTGTCCAATCAAATGCTCTCTAGAATCTGAAGCTCCGCCCCCTACATTATAAATGAAGCTGTGAATAAAATAAGTCACTTTTTCTACTCTCTACATGGCACACAGTGCACTATATAGGGTACAGGGAACGATTCAGACAGTGTATATATGCCGCAGCTCCGGTCCAGAGACACGACACATAGAGCGGATCATATGATCGAGTCGCCGCAGACCAGAAAACGTATCGGATCCAAATTCTGCACAGAATGCTGTATATTAAAGCAATATTGAGGTGATTAGGAGGAGAACCGGTTAGAGATTAGGAAGAAATTAGGTGGCTTTACCGAGCTTTAAAACGCTATTTTCAAAAGGGGTGGAGCTGTTTAATATGCCCCGCCTTCCCATAAAGTTTTCTAATGACTTCAGAATGCAATCAACAATATGCTTCGTACAACAGTGAGCATCAAAAACCAATCAAGGTACATTTAGATGTTCTCTAATAGGCTGAGAAAGGGCACTAACTCAAAGCTTGATTTCAATTGACAGTCTTACGCTGTGCATATTCATTTCATATTGATTATTTATTTTGCAGAGTGCTGTAAAAATATAGATTTTTTAATGCCGAAGGCCATTGCCTGAATATCTTCTAACTCAAGGCTTAGCTTTTTTCCTGTCAACTGTCCTTAGTTCGTTTAGTTTCATTTTTTAAAAACGTGTAATACATTTTTTATTGATTTTTCTCAATGTACAAGCTCATTTCTGAAGGCTGTAAACACACAAGCAAACACAAATCACATTCAGTCAATATCCTTATACAGACCTTGTCTGACGGCACAAAACAGACAGATGAGGAGTCGCTCTGCTGAGGTAAATTATCCTTTGAACATGAACGGCTTGAAGGAAAGGAAACGGGAAGGCTCCCGCTGGGAATATGTCTTATAATTGACAAGTGGCCGTAAAAAAGGGAGTTTTGTTAACTGGAACATATTGAGCAGGGCAATGCTCTACCTTATTAAGGAATGGTTTGACATTAAGATGGAGTGCTGGAATGAATTTGTGTGGGACTGGAGAAAACCCTTTGATTGTCTAATCCACTGAAGTTAAATTTGTTGCTGCTGAAGCCAGACAAAATGAGATCATGCGTGAGTAGATGAAGAGAGAAAGAGTGATGGAGCGCTAGTGACTCAATTAGCTTATCGATCTACCGGCCAGCTGCTAAAATGATGCATGTTGCTTTAACGGGTCTTTTTTTCTCAGTGATGAAAATTCAAAACAACAGTCTCCATCTTTCTTATTGAATTCAACCATGGAGAAGTTAAGAAAAATCTCTTTTTAAAGATGACTCTGTGGTGTTTTACAAAACCTGAAATCAAAATGCACCCTATTTATTAACTTAATGCAAATCCGGGTTCACTTTAAAATGAGTCGCGTTACAGCAGTAAAACGTGAGTCTTTGAAATCTATGGAAGTAAAATAATGACAAATGTTTTTGAAACAAAAAGCCTGTTGAATTGCACTACTTGAAATAAATATGCATTACATTAACCCTGCTTGTATTTTAATGCATTGTATTTTTAGGGCTTGTATTTTTTATGGGCTGAAATTTAGCATGGTTGAATATTTAAGCTGTGAATATTTCAATTCAAAACATTTCAAACACATTTTCATTAGTAAAATTTCAATAATCCATTTTCACCTTCCTCAAATTCAGTGGTTTAAATTCGACAGTAAATTCAACGTTGACATCCAGGAAAAGCAGGAGATCACCGAGCATAATCTCCATCTGCTGTTAGTCGACCTCACCAGCAGGGGGTGCAAACGCGTGTTGTTAATGAAGATAGAGTTAGCAAGCCATTCATTTATGAAAACTGTACAACAATTGAGCATGCATTACGTTTTTTGTGATGATTATCTGGGTCAGTATATATGCGGAAAAGACGATTAAGGCACAAAAGCTGTTTTTATGTTTCATTCATTAACTTCATTGTTACTTTCCCTGTGTAGCCTTACATGTTATCAGCTTTTTCTACCATGAACGGGATTATCGGTTTCCCTCAATACCTCATCATCATACTCAAAGATTCCCTTTCTGTCGGGACAAAACGGCCAATTCCTGTAATGGAATAATACAGTGATATAAAAGACAAAACTCGCACCTTTATTGAGGAAGTATGCCAACATACATGTACTGCATTAGATTAAACTGGGAAGGTTCATAGCACTTTCATATTGTTGTTCTATATTGTTAGTTTAACTGTAAATCGCTTTGGATGAAAGCGTCTGCGAAATGACTAAACGTAAAATTGTCTTGACATTCGCATATTTAGGGACCGTCTCTAAAGTAACACTGGTAGTCCTATTAGGCCTAAACTTTTCTAACTTCAATAGCAAACTTCAATTTATTTGAATAAATTGCGCATTATGCCTGACACCTACATGAACACTTTACAGTTGGTTTTATGACTGTAAGTCGTTCTCTTCAAATGCTATTGAAGTTAGAAACGTGTATACCAATGTCGTATGTAACTTTAGAGATGGTCCCTAAATGTGCGAATGTCAAGCCAACTATGCCAGTATCACTGGGAAACGCTGAGCAATAAACTTTGCGCGTTAAGTTCATATTCTGAGTCCTTCTGCTTGCCTGCGAGTTTGGTCTTTTATATCACTGTATTAGTCCATTAAGCTACGTTAAGCGTTTTATATGTCCAGCAGGGAATCCTGAGGTATTGAGGGAAACCCTAGTAATGCATGCAGCACAATCGCCGCAACTAAACAACCAATAGATTATGTCAAACTCAAATGTAACATTGGACCTGTACATCCGCGTCGGGGGAATAACATTATATCTCGTTCACGGTAGAGAAAGATGCATGTAGGCTACACAGGAAAAGTAATCGTGAAGACACTGAATTTCACATAAAACAGACGTCATAATCACAGAAACACTTACATTGTTGTAAATTATTTTTTATGAATGAATGGCTTGCTCTAACTGCTCTATCTTCGTCAACAACACGCGCTTGCACCCCCAGCTGGTGAGGTCGACTAACAGCAGATGGAGATTTTGCTCGGTAATCTACTGCTTTTCCTGCAGTTCCTGGATGTCAACGTTGAATTTACTGTCGAATTTAAACCACTGAATTTGAGGAAGCGAATTTGAAAGCGAAATAAAATGGACCAAAAACCGCCTGTTGAATATTATAGGTTGTATTTTTAATCAGTTTGAATATTTTGGAAGTGAAATATGAAAGGTGAATATAGATTATTGAAAATGTACTAATGAAAATGTGTTTGAAATGTTTTGAATTGAAATATTCACAGCCTAAATATTCAACCATGCTAAATTTCAGCCCATAAAAATACAAGCCCTAAAAATACAAGCAGTAAAATACAAGCAGGGTTAATGCGATGCATATTTTTTTTCAATAAGTACATTTCATCAGGCTTTTTGTTTCAAAAACATTTGTCATTATTTTACTTCCATAGAAATCTCTTATTTTAGTCTGAAATGAGTGCATATATGGATATGATTCATATTTAGCATGAGTCTTCATTGCAAGTGGCATTTTGCTTGCCCTTTACATGCACTTATGATACATTCACAGTGCTTTAACCCAACAACAAATAAGATGACATATAATTGTTCCAATCTTCCACTTTATAGACAAGATCTGATGACATTATTGAGCTCCGATGGATCCAAAATGTCCTCTTTTTCTTATTTTAGTTGTGTGCCTTTATCTATGATAAAGCACAGATGCATGGTTGTGTTAATAACACCTTGGCATTTCAGATATATTCAGAACAGTATCTGCCAGTTAATTGCTTTTCCTCTGTCCAGAAAGTGTCCATTTAAAAAAATTAATTTAGACATGTTGAAGACCTATAATGTTTTTTGATATTATGATGCTATTATGTAATTCAGCACAAATCTAAGGATTTTTCGGAGAAGAATATTTCTAAAGCTGTCTCAGCATGACAGAGTTTAGTTTGTGACAAAACCTTTTACAGTGCTTGCATTATATTGTTCTTTCACTGCTTATAATAATTCATACTCTGAGAGTAGAATTTAAGTGACATATTCATTACAAGTCGTTAAATCATTTTAAAATGCACTTGCATTGTTTTGCATTTTTTCAGTCGAACAAAGACTGTTTTTCCAGTCATATTAAAGAATTCTTAGGGTGCTTTCACATCTGTAGTTCGGTTCATTTGGTCCGGACTAAAGGCGAAAAATTATACTTTGTATTTTTTTTGGTTCCTTTTCACACCACACTGATTGCTCTGGTCCGAATTAGTTGATGAGTTGATGAAACGAACCAAAATGCAGTCACGTTACAACATCACTCGTTGGCCAGATGTGTCTTGAACATATTTCCATAACTGCACTTCAATTGGTCAGAATAAACGTGTGGGAAAATTCCAACATAACTCCAGGAAGTAAAGAAAGAGGAGGAAAATCCGGCAGACATGTGGAGAATTCGCTCACAATGTAGGCTATGTTCAGAATCAGCACAAGGTTTATCCTTTCGCAAATCATAAACAACGAAGTCTAGACGCGATATAAATAAGAGATTCACTGTGCAGTACGGACAACTTCAGTGTTTATGAGGAGAGTTTTAGTGAGAGTGCAGAACGCAGTAAGTCAGTCATGGCTTAAAGGGAGCGCTATTGACAATCTAAATAATAGTTTTGTTTGACTACAGCAGCTGGTTTAGTCCAAAAATGCGCAGTTCTTTGGCAATTGGGTCTGTTTAAGGTCGGATCACATTCTCACCACAAACGAACCGCTCCAGAGTTCGCTTAAAAAGCTCTTCAAGGAGGTCTCGGTACGCTTGTTTGGTCTGCTTTTTGTCCGCACCCGAGTGCGATTGCAGCATTCACACCTGCCCAAACGAACTCTAGTGCGATTCAACCGAACTAAATGAGGCAGGTTTGAAAGCACCTTAAAAAGTAGTGTTAAAATCTCGTCTCGTTATCGTGAACCCAATATTGTGTATCAGCTAAGTGTATCATCACACCCCTGATTATAAAAAAATAAATCAATGGCTATATCAGTATATCAATTTGATGTCACATTGAAAAAGTATTAAATCCATTTGGTTTAGTCAGTAAAATTCAAACCCACTTGACTTATGACATCAGTACTTGTCCTAGTTCACTGTCTGCTTGAAACCTCGAACATTAAACACCCACGGTGGCATTCAATGTGTTTCCAATGTGTTTTTTATCAGTTTTCCAAAATTACAATGTCCCTTTTCATCTTATTAACTGATATTTTGCTATATTTCCTTCCCCTGCTTTTCCTTTCATTCTTTCCCTTTATCACTTCTCCAGTTCTAGGCCAGCATCCCTCAGCACGACCAGTGGTGATGAATTATTGTTTGCTCGCCTTGTGGAAGTGCTAATTCATCTGTGTGGTCAGGCTTTGATGTGTTATGATGCAATGCTTAAGACGCATCATCAATTCAGTCTCTAATGCGCTCGAACGCCTCTGCACGGCCCTTCCAGTGAATGCACAATACCCGCAAGAACAACAGGCAGGCCACACAGCAAACAAAAGCTGTCCTCCTCCGGTTTAAACCGTCTTTAGTCTGTTGTGTTGTCTTCCCAGCTGCTTTTTCTTTAGCAAAGAGCTGATGGACATTTTCTATGTGCTGTGCCACAAACATTTGAAGATAACTTTGGCCAAGTTCTAGTGATGTATGTCTCGAAACCGGTCTTGGTCTCGAGACCACTTTTACGTGGTCTCGGGTCTTGTCACGGCCTTGACGGTCTTTGGTCTCGGCCTTGTCTTGGTCTCGGACCTCTCGGTCTTGTCTAGGTCTCGCTGTCTCAGACCGACATAGTGGTCGGTGGATTTAGCAATACAATACTACAATATCCACAACGATATCCGCAACAGATTGAAGCGCGCGTCCGAGTGAAGACAGTGTGTGTGTGTGTGTGTGTGTGTGTGTGTGTGTGTGTGTGTGTGTGTGTGTGTGTGTGTGTGTGTGTGTGTGTGTGTGTGTGTGTGTGTGTGTGTGTGTGTGTGTGTGTGTGTGTGTGTGTAACCATAGCGACGAAACGACCAACTTTCGGATCCTGCACTTAAGCCTATAATTTCGTTTTTAAAAATATAATTATGTATTTAAAAGTTGCATTCATTTGGAGACTTCGAAATCGGCGGAGATAGGCAGGAAATGCAAAACAAAATCGTACAAGTTATTGCTTAGCTTCAACACTAGTCTGTTTTTTTTTCCATCCGGTCTCGGCCTTGGTCTCGACTTGGTCTGTCTTGGTCTATGTCTTGGTCTTGGTCTTGGTCTTGTCTTGTCTTGTCTTGTCTTGTCTTGTCTTGTCTTGTCTTGTCTTGTCTTGTCTCGGTCTCGGTCTCGGTCTTGTCTTGTCTTGTCTTGTCTTGTCTTGTCTTGTCTTGTCTTGGTCTTGTCTTGGTCTTGTCTTGGTCTTGTCTAGGTCTTGGTCTTGGTCTTGGTCTGGTCTTGTCTGGTCTTGTCTTGTCTTGTCTTGTCTTGGTCTTGTCTTGGTCTCAACTTGGTCTGTCTTGGTCTTGTCTTGTCTTGTCTTGGTCTTGGTCTTGTCTTGGTCTCAACTTGGTCTGTCTTGGTCTTGTCTTGTCTTGGTCTCGTCTTGGTCTCGACTTGGTCTGTCTTGGTCTTGTCTTGTCTTGGTCTCGTCTTGGTCTCGTCTTGGTCTCGACTTGGTCTGTCTTGTCTTGTCTTGTCTTGGTCTCGACTTGGTCTGTCTTGGTCTTGTCTTGTCTTGGTCTCGACTTGGTCTTGTCTGGTCTTGGTCTTGTCTTGGTCTCGACTTGGTCTGTCTTGGTCTTGTCTTGTCTTGGTCTCGACTTGGTCTGTCTTGGTCTTGTCTTGTTTTGGTCTTGACTTGGTCTGTCTTGGTCTTGGTCTTGTCTTGGTCTCGACTTGGTCTGTCTTGGTCTTGTCTTGTCTTGGTCTCGACTTGGTCTGTCTTGGTCTTGTCTTGTTTTGGTCTTGGTCTCGACTTGGTCTGTCTTGGTCTTGTCTTGTCTTGGTCTCGACTTGGTCTGTCTTGGTCTTGTCTTGTTTTGGTCTTGGTCTCGACTTGGTCTGTCTTGGTCTTGTCTTGGTCTCGACTTGGTCTGTCTTGGTCTTGTCTTGGTCTCAACTTGGTCTGTCTTGGTCTTGTCTTGTCTTGTCTTGTCTTGTCTTGTCTTGGTCTCGTCTTGGTCTCGTCTTGGTCTCGACTTGGTCTGTCTTGTCTTGTCTTGTCTTGGTCTCGACTTGGTCTGTCTTGGTCTTGTCTTGGTCTCGACTTGGTCTTGTCTGGTCTTGGTCTTGTCTTGGTCTCGACTTGGTCTGTCTTGGTCTTGTCTTGTCTTGGTCTCGACTTGGTCTGTCTTGGTCTTGTCTTGTTTTGGTCTTGACTTGGTCTGTCTTGGTCTTGGTCTTGTCTTGGTCTCGACTTGGTCTGTCTTGGTCTTGTCTTGTCTTGGTCTCGACTTGGTCTGTCTTGGTCTTGTCTTGTTTTGGTCTTGGTCTCGACTTGGTCTGTCTTGGTCTTGTCTTGTCTTGGTCTCGACTTGGTCTGTCTTGGTCTTGTCTTGTTTTGGTCTTGGTCTCGACTTGGTCTGTCTTGGTCTTGTCTTGGTCTCGACTTGGTCTGTCTTGGTCTTGTCTTGGTCTCGACTTGGTCTTGTCTTGTCTTGTCTTGTCTTGTCTTGTCTTGGTCTTGGTCTCGACTTGGTCTGTCTTTGTCTTGGTCTTGACTTGGTCTGTCTTGTCTTGTCTTGGTCTTGGTCTCGACTTGGTCTGTCTTGGTCTTGTCTTGGTCTCGACTTGGTCTGTCTTGGTCTTGTCTTGGTCTCGACTTGGTCTGTCTTGGTCTTGTCTTGGTCTCGACTTGGTCTTGTCTTGTCTTGTCTTGTCTTGTCTTGTCTTGTCTTGGTCTTGTCTTGTCTTGGTCTCGACTTGGTCTTGTCTTGTCTTGTCTTGTCTTGTCTTGTCTTGTCTTGGTCTTGTCTTGTCTTGGTCTCGACTTGGTCTTGTCTTGTCTTGTCTTGTCTTGTCTTGTCTTGTCTTGTCTTGTCTTGTCTTGGTCTTGTCTTGGTCTTGGTCTTGTCTTGGTCTCGATACCCTCTGGTCTTGGTAGTGTCTTGGCCTCTGTTTAGGCGGTCTTGACTACAGGTCTACCAAGTTCACACAGCAACAGAATACGGTTGTCAGTTATCTCTTGTCTATCAAAATTGATTACTTTTCAGTTTTATGGATGTCGTCATCTTTGATATTACTTTGGTCAATGTCGCAATGCTTACTGGTAAGAAAAACCTTTATTTAACTAGGACTTACTGTTTTTTTACTGGACTTTACGGGAGTGTCCTGGCCAAGATAGGCAGCTGAGTTCACATAGACAATTTATATATATTTGTATAAACTGCAGGCGGCCAATACGTTCAATAATATTGCAGTCTAAATTGCTTAGCACTTAAGTGAGTCACTGGACAACGGCCAGTTTCGACATTTTCGGATTATTTGAGGGTGCTGTGTTAATTGCTGGGCCGAGACAGCTGTCCTCACTCAGTTATTGAGCACATATATATGTAGTGTGCGCGCTGTCGCGGAAGCGTCAGCGGAAGCGTTTCAGCCTCCTCGTGTGAAGACCGACTCGGGTAAAGACCATCGACTCTACCTGTGCGACTCCACCGAGCAACGACATCAGCAAAGCACTTAAGTATCTACATCTCCCTTTCCTTCCTACTTTTATCCTATTTCCCTTAAACATCATGTGCTTTCAATACATTCCAGTTGTCTCTCGACAACGCTCACTCATCACGCACAGAAGGCAGCGCAATACTGCTAATCTGCGTCCTATTCTCTTATCCTCACACTCACCTCTCACTCTTTCTATGGGTCTATGGAACTGCCAATCAGCAGTCAATAAAGCTGACTTCATTCCTGCCTTTCATCTCATTCTACTCTTAATATCTTGGGCTTGACTGAGACCTGGATCCGTCCAGAAGACTCAGCAACTCTCTCTAAGTGCTCTCTCTAACAACTACTCTTTCTCTCACACCCCTCGCCAGTCAGGGAGGGGTGGGGGCACTGGTCTTCTCATTTCTAACAATTGGAAATACTCAACTCTCTCTTCTCTATGCAATAGCAACTCATTTGAATATCATGCGATTACACTTACAATTCCCATTAAGATCCATATTGTAGTTATTTATCGCCCCCCCAGGTCAACTGGGAAGCTTTGTAGAAGAGCTAGATGTGCTGCTGTCCTCTTTCCCTGAGGATGGCACTCCACTGGTAGTCTTTGGTGATTTCAACATTCATCTAGAGAAGCCGTATGCTATAGACTTCATCTCTCTCCTAGCCTCATTCGATCTCAGACGGCTCATCACCACAGGTACTCACAAGTCAGGTAACCAACTGGATCTGGTTTACACACGCAACTGCATCACAGACAACATTTCGGTGAAACCTCTCCATGTCTCAGATCACTTCCTCATTACCTTCAATCTAAAACTCACTACTCATGCTCCAGCAACCTCCCCACCATTTACTTTCAGACGAAACCTCCGCTCACTCTCTCCGTCCCATCTTTCCTCTGCTGTGTCATCTTCTCTTCCCTCAACCTCAAAATTCTCATCTCTGGACGTGAAAACCGCAACGGATACTTTTTGCTCCACTTTAACTTCTTCTTTAGACACTATCTGCCCTCTCTCCTCCAGGCCAGCACGCGCCACTCCCTCTAACCCCTGGTTATCTGAGGTTCTTCGTGAACACCGGACCAAACTCAGAGCAGCGGAGAGAAAGTGGCGCAAATCTGAAGATACATCTGACCTGAGTATGTATCGATCTCTGCTCTCTGCTTTTTCTGTTGATGTTCACACTGCAAAATCTTCATACCTCCACAACAAGATCAACACCGCCCCTAACACACGAGCACTGTTCAAGACATTCAACTCTCTCCTCTGTCCACCACCACCACCACCCACCTCCTCACTAACTGCTGATGATTTTGCTAACTTCTTCACTAACAAAACAACAACTATCAGCAGTCAGTTCTCTAATCCACACACGCAGGAACCTAGACCAACCACTCCCACAGCCAATAACCTTCTCTCCTCCTTCTCTCCACTAACCGAGGAAGAGGTATCTAAACTTCTCCTCTCCAGTCATCCTACCACCTGCCCTCTAGATCCCATCCCCTCACACCTTCTACAAGCCATCTCTCCCACACTTCTACCAGCTCTCACACACATTATCAACTCATCCCTACACGCTGGCATTTTCCCTACAGCATTTAAGCAGGCTCGGGTAACTCCACTGCTTAAAAAACCAACATTAAACACATCACTCTTAGAGAATTACAGACCTATCTCTCTCCTACCATTCATTGCGAAAACACTTGAACGAGTTGCTTTCAACCAAGTATCATCCTTCCTGTCTCTGAACAGCCAGCTGGATGTCAACCAATCCAGCTTCAAGAAGGGGCATTCAACCGAGACCGCATTACTGTCAATCACAGAAGCCCTGCGGATCGCAAAAGCTGCCTCCAAATCATCAGTTCTCATTCTGCTGGACCTGTCTGCTGCCTTCGACACTGTGAATCATAAGATCCTTCTGTCCACTCTCTCATCACTGGGCATCACTGGAACCGCCCTCCACTGGTTTGAGTCCTATCTCACAGGTAGGTCCTTCAGGGTCACATGGAGAGGCAGGGTATCCAAAGCACATCAACTGACTACAGGGGTTCCCCAGGGTTCAGTGCTTGGACCCCTCCTCTTCTCCATTTACACCACATCACTGGGACCCATCATACAGGCACATGGTTTCTCTTACCATTGCTATGCTGATGACACCCAGCTCTACCTCTCATTTCAACCAGATGATCCCACAGTAGCTGCTCGAATCTCAAACTGTCTGGCTGACATCTCGGCATGGATGAAGGAACATCACCTGCAGCTCAACCTGACAAAGACTGAGCTTCTCGTCCTCCCTGCCAATCCGTCTCTACAACACGACTTCACTATCCCGCTAGACTCTTCCTCAATCACCCCATCAAGGTCAGTCAGAAATCTTGGAGTAATCTTTGATGACCAGCTGACCTTCTCAGACCACATTACAAAGACAGCTCGATCATGCAGGTTTGCAATGCACAACATCAGGAAGATCAGGCCTTTCCTAACTGAGCATGCAACACAGCTTCTCGTCCTGGCCCTGGTCATTTCTAGGCTTGATTACTGCAATGCTCTCCTGGCTGGACTTCCATCGTGTGCAACTAAACCTCTACAAATGATCCAGAATGCTGCAGCTCGTCTTGTCTTCAACGAGCCCAAAAGGGCCCACGTCACTCCTCTGTTCATCTCTTTGCACTGGCTACCACTCGCTTCTCGCATCAAGTTCAAGGCGCTGACGCTTGCTTACAGATCGACCACAGGTTCAGCTCCCTCCTACTTTCACTCGCTCCTACGAGTCTACATCCCTACCAGAAGCCTACGATCAATCAATGAGCGACGGCTCGTGGTACCTTCACAAAGAGCCACAAAATCACTCTCCAGAACTTTCTTATTCACGGTTCCATGCTGGTGGAATGATCTGCCCACCGACATCCGGAATGCAGAATCCCTGACAGCATTCAAAAGACAACTGAAAACTCATCTCTTCCGTGAGCACTTAACATAAAACACACACACACACACACACACACACAAAAAAAAAAAATCCTCACTTGTATGGTTTATGCTACTCTGAGCAATGTTTGAACTTGGTATTTTGAGCACTTCTTGGGTTGCTATTGTCTCTTTACGATGACTCGTTTGGCTTAGTCCTCAGTTGTAAGTCGCTTTGGATAAAAGCATCTGCTAAATGCCTAAATGTAAATGTAAACCAGCACAGATTCGGCTACATAATAAGGAGCTTAAATTATTATAATTATTTATTATTAAATGTCATCTTGTTGTGTTGTTGGGTGCAAGAATCAATGAAAAATGAATATGCTGTATCTGGAATTTTTATTTCTAGAAAATATTCACATCATTTAAATTGCACCGTAATGTCACTCTTTACATTGTCGTCTTCTTGGCGCTGTCTCGGCAGAACTGCGGATCGTACACACGAGTCTTGTACATGACCATTCATCACATAGTTATAGGCATCTAAAGATTTATATGCCCTCAGCTTTTCTTTATGCTCGGTTTCTCTATCGGATAGGTGTAGAAGTCAGGCCACTCGTTAATCCTGTCAGATCGTCCATCATTGAGTGAGCGTGTACGGGTCAGCCAATCTGGTTCCGTCCGTTAAAATTAACTTTTGCAAATAACAATCGCGGTCCTGGACAGTGAGTGACCTTGCACATTAAGATAAAATCGGATTTTCTCTAGTCATTGTTAAAAAACAAGCTAACAAATCTTGGAAACTAGCGTTAGTGAAGTGGCCAGAGGGATCGTTCTACCACCACCTAAGCTCCGCCCACAGAAAAACGTCACCATGTTTACCAACTGAAAAGGGGTCTATTGGGCAGATCATCAGCAGTCATGGACGGGGCTTGTAACATCACAGTAAGGGGAAATCTAGAACAGCGTATTGTCAGACACGGCTTCTTATTTTTAGGATTTATAAAAAACAAGGAGTGGGTGGATTTTTAGCATTACAGGCTGATTGTTTACACACTCTGTGGACACATCAATATTCAAACTCCATGTAAAAGTGAATTTTGCATAATAGGTCTCATTTAATGTTCTTCACACTAAGGACAAAATTGTCCTTTTAAGTGACCTATTAACTGAACGCTTACTTGGGGTTCTTCAATGGCGTCTCTGCAAAACCCCCTTTTTGAACCTTTATTTTTAATAGTGCAACAACCTGATACTGAAAAATAGCAAAGTGTACCATTTTGTCGCATTGCGCAACTAATTGTTATAAAAAGTAGCCTGTTATTGTATGCTACTGGTAAATGTAATGTTAGTCACTCCCCAACACTGAAAGGAGAGTGGTAGAGTTTTGTTCTCCATGTTGTTGTTTATCTTTCTCTCTAGTGTTTCACAGGATGAATCCTGTGAAAGTGACGCTCACAGCCGGTGTATCTAACAGTTTTTTTTCTCCACTTTCTCATCTTATTGAGGCCAGGAGGCTGCCGATGTTCCTCATATTTCTAGCTGACACAGGGAGTTGAGTACATCCCCAAAGAGAAGTCTGTGATGACTTGTTTAGAAATTGTCTTATACTTCAGCGCTTTCCTTCAGTTGTCTAGCTCACAAATTCATCCATGATATCCCCCCCCCCCCCCCCCCCCCCCCCATTTCTTTCAGCACGGTAAATATTTGAACAGAAAGTTTGTACTTCCAGAGCAATTTGGAGAATCCCCATGTGCCCTCGTGCATGAAATGATTTGATGTTCTCAGAGGAAGAGTCACACACCGTCACAATGGCTATCAGGTTTGATTTCTGAACTGTGATACAGTTTATGCTGAATGAGAAGGGACTATGACCAGGTTTATGAAAGCAAAGATCCCTGATGTGTGTGTTCTCATATTCCTGTGTTCTCTGCACCTTTTTCCAGAGCTTTCTCTCAGTCTCCGAGTGCACTGCAAAAAAATACTTTTCTTACTTAGTATTTTTGTCTTGTTTCCAGTCCAAATATCAAAACATTTCTTAAATCAAGATGCATTTACTAAAGTAGGAAAATGACGTAAGATATTAAAGGATAATTCCGGTATTTAGCACTTTGAGTCTATTTTCTACTGTGTTTTGGATGAACTAGAGTGGTGGACACAGAAATGTTGACGATGGGTCCCGTCTCGACTTTTTGACTCTTTTAGAATCGCCTCTGAGCGCTTCAGAGTGGCTGTCTATGGGCATGCACAAACATGTGCTTAAAACAACCCTTAACATTCATTTTCAAAACTGTGCAACTCACCGAGTGGTTAGTGGTGTTCGTTGACGATTAAAAACAAATATATCGGTGCAATGTATGATTTCAATCTGTGTTATTTGCTATAGTGGAACTATATTTTCAGAAAGCTCACAACCATGTATAAACTTCCGCTCGATATTTGAGTCTGAAGCGTTAGCACACTCCCGACCACTTGATGGCGACACACGGTGTCTAGTGCATAGACCTTCTGAGAGACAGAGAACAGAGCAAAAAGACTACAACCAAATGTAAACAGACTCCTTTTCCGTTTCCGGTAGCGCAGTAATATCAATGAGCAACGAGTCCTCCAACAGACATCAATGCGATTTTACAAAATGCCAAATAAAACACGGCAGAAACTGTATTTCGCTACGCTACTTGTTTTTAATCATCAACGAACACCACTTACCACTCGGTGAGTGTCACAGTTTTGAAAACGAATGTTAAGGGTTGTTTTAAGCACATGTTTGTGCATGCCCATAGACAGCCACTCTAAAGCGCTCAGAGGCGATTCTAAAAGAGTCAAAAAGTCGAGACAGGACCCATCGTCAACATTTCTGTGTCCACCACTCTAGCTCATCCAAAACACACTAGAAAATAGACTCAAAGTGCTAAATACCAGAATTATCCTTTAAGTCTTGTTTTCTGGGGAAATAAATCAAAATTAAGTTAGTTTTTGAATTATCTGGCAATAGGGTGGGAAAAAAAAACTTGTTTCTGTTTGAATTAACATTTATTTTAAGCAAAAACTCAATTTAGATTAATTCCCTCAGAAAACAAGACATCATCTCTTATGTCATTTTACTCATCTAGTTTGATTTAAGAATTGTTAGATATTTGTACTGGAAACAAGACAAAAATACTGAGTAAGAAAAGCAAGTTTTGCAGTGTGGCAGGTCATTCATTATTTTCCTACAACCTTTCTTCCACCCACATGGGATGAAATACTGTGGCGGTGCAGGTGTGTTGTTGAATAAATGCACATGCATATTTCATGATGTCATAAAACACACAAAGCAAATTGGATTCATATTAGATATCATTCAGATCTACCTTTCAATTTACATTTTTCAGTTTGAAAGGTCATATGTCTATGGTATTTCTTGTTGATACTAACTTAGTATTTTCTTCTTTTGCATCGCGAGATGGAATTCCAATTTAATCAGAACTTTGATCATATTGGATTGATTTTTTTCCAATGCATTCTCGGATTGGCTTTTCCACAAAATTTCAATGCTAGCAAATAAAGCTTGAGAATTTGTCCCAGGCATGGTATCTTTGAAGGCAGGATAATTGTGCTTCCTAGCTTTTGAAACACGATTTGCATCAGAAATGCATATGATGCCTAAAAATGTTTTCTAGGTCATCTTTTGGGTTTAACAAAATGTTCTTTCTGGATTTCTAATGTCAACATGCCAAGTGCAAATATAAAACACAGGCTACAGACAGTGTTCATTTTTGTTCCCCCATAGTAGTATTATTAGCTCTTGTCTTAAATTTAGTCAATGTGTCATTGCCATATTAATTCATTTGCCATTAAATGGCTTAAATGCCATCAAAAAGATAAAATATTTAGACATTTGATATTTTCAGCAGCTAAGTCTTAAAGCTACACTGTGTGATTTTTACCCCCATCTAGCGGTGAAAAGGTATATGATAGGGGTGTAACGATTCATTCGTTTTCTCGATGCATCGATTACAAATCCTGACGATGCATATGCATCGATCTTGAAACGTGTATTTTGAATCGTGAATCGTTTATTCCGGTAAAAAATCGATTTAAAATGCTAAGAATCGAATAATTTCGATTCAGTGCTTTAAAACATATAAACATTAAATGACTACATGCGCGAATTAATGAGGCGTTGTGCGCTGTCATTTCGCGTCCTCACAGCTCTCCTTCACTCGCTGCACTCTTACCATCTTTCACTGGATTTCGCTCGCGCTCGGTCCCATAGCTCTCATCTACAGATTTTTGAGCAGTCCATGTTTGAGCTCTGATGCATGATGAACTAACAATACTTAAAGCCTTTTTAAATCTTGGTTTACATTTCTACAAATGCCAGTGTTGTGCCTGAACGCGTTCAATGAACGATATGAACTCGTTCATATTTTGGGCGAACGTGAACTGAACGTACTGAATTAGGCTACTGCCTGATGAACCATACTGTGAACGCGTTCATTCTGGTGTCTGTGAACGCACGCTCTCTCACGTTCAATAGGGTGCCAAATTTGTGAACTGAACTTTGAACTAGTTCATGTAGAAAATGAACTTTCCCAACACTGACAAATGCTAATTTATAGGCTTTGGATTTTTTTTTTATAATAATAGATTAATTAAAAACTAACATGAACTAACGTTAACAATAGACAAAATGTCGTTGTTTTTTTGTTTTTGTTTTTCACTCTCTGACCCCCGAAGGCCGCTGTATAATTCACACCCTGACTAAGACCCATTGGGGGAAGCATTTAAATAATCCTATGAATGCATATAAAAAATGAAGAATTGAATCGAATTAATCGAATCGCATCGAATTTTAATGTGAATCGCATCGAATCGAATCTTTCTGAATTTGCAAAAATCGTCCTTGAATCGAATCGAAAACCTATGAATCGTGAATCGAATCGATTCGCTGCCTACCCAAAGATTCACAGCCCTAGTATATGACCATCCAGTAAATATTATTTTCTGTTCCTCTCAATTCCGATTTGGTTTTAACTCCTACGGTGGCCAATTTAGTCCAAGATTAACATGGCTTTCAGTTCTACCTTCTCGACACGGTGCCATCGAGTGTTAAAACGCGAAAGGCGAAGCTTGAATTAACGGAATGTCCCTCTTTGGCTAATGTACTTTCAAGATGGAGGGGCAACATGGCGACCGACATTAGAACCCCTTACCCGTATGTATTTTCAATGGCATATTATACACTCACGAGAATACTTTATTACTTGAACGAAGTAAACATACATTAATGAGCACATATATTTTTGAAAGAACGAAGTGTTTTTAGCTAAGAATAAACTAAAAAAATTACACAGTGTAGCTTTAATTATAACTCTTTAATTATTTTCATCATACACATTTTCATATCTGTTATTGTTGACAAATGTAAGAAAGCCTTTAACATATTCTTCAGTAATTTTATTAAACGGATGAACACATTTTATGTTATACATAAAACTTTCATCTTATGAAAAGAAATGACACCTCCAAAATGATCATCATAAAAAATGGCTTTTCCTCTCCCAAAAAAATAACTCTGTTATTAACAAACACTCAAAAATGTGCTGATGAAATGTCTAAACCGCTGAGCCATTTGTCAGAATTATGAATATGGCGTTTTTGGAGGACATTAGTAATCAGGCGGCATAATTCAATCAAGGAGATATTGAATTACGACCAGCGATACAAACATGTGAATATTAATGAATGCAAACTCCACTGCAGTGGATATTGTCTCAAAGTGGCGAATAAAACTCCTGAATCAGCTCCATGTACCCAAGTCTTCACCATCTGTCCTCTCATTTTCTGTGTCCACTCCCTGCGGAGCGTCAGATATCGAGACTGCAACATTATCCACCTGAAGCACTGCTGAGACAGCAAGCGCTCCAGACTCACACACTCGCTTTCTCTGACGCCTCCATCAATATCCGAGTGCAGAAACTCTCCCGACAGAGAGGAAGACACCTGTGATCATTAACCTTTTTTCATATGGTAATAGTTTAGCATAATGCGGAGAAACAATGGATCGGCAGTGTAAAGCACAACTTGAAGGTGGACCGAATCAATGCATAAGTAAGTATACATCCCCAAATCAGAAAGAGTTGGGGCATTTTGTAAAATGCAATAATAATATGTGATTTCTATGTAACCTTTTATTAGCTGACAAAAGTACAAAGAAACATTTCCCAATGTTTTCACCGACCAACATAATTGTATTTTGTAAATATGAACAAGTTTTGATTTAGATGGCTGCAACACACCCCAAAAAAGTTGGGACCGAGACCAAACAAAAGTGAAAAGATTATCCAAATTAGATTATCCAACTATTTTGAAACGGTCCACAATGAGCAGGTGAATTGGTAATAGTTGAGGGTATCATTAATGTTTGGGTGTAAAAGTGCTTCTCAGTCTTTTTAAGCAAAGATGGGTCATGGCTCATCACTTTGTGCCAAATATCTTGAGAGAATCATCCAACAATTAAAAAATCACATTTCTTCCAGAGACCTGTGATCATTAACCTTTTTTCATATGTTAATAGTTTAGCATAATGCAGAGAAACAATTGATCGGCAGTGTTGAGCACAACTTGAAGGTGGACCGAATCAATGCATGCGTAAGTATATGTTGAGACTGAACATATGAAGGTGGATTGGATTAGTGTTAAAGATCTGCACTGGAGACCAAGCGATTGTTGGCTTTAACCCAAAAGGGAGCCATGTAACTTATTGTGCACTTTAGTTCACGTCTCTTTTGTATTCCAGTGGAACTGTCCCTAAATGTAACCCAAATAAAAGTGTATGCAAAATTAAGAATAATAATGATATGCTGCAACAACAACAACAAAAAAACATAGGCAGACATTTGTCATTATTTTAAACAAATTCACTTAATTTTTCAGAAAACCATTTTTTTGTTTCTCAAGTCTTGATTTAACAATGTTTAGATATTATTTAAAAAAATAATTTTTGCAGTATTGGTTTTTTACAATTTCTAATGGGGGTTGTTTACATTTTTGGCCAAAATTTGTCTAAGCAAACGTCAATAAAAAAAAAAAAAATTCTTTAATTTGCAGATTCAACCATATTCTCTTAAGTTAATTTTGTTAATTTTGTCCTTTGAAAAAAGTCCTTTGAAAAGCAAAATGCCATAATGTATTACATCTTATTTTCAGAGTGATATAAAACATTTTAATGATGTTTATGCATAAAGGTGGAATAAAAGTCAATGCGCTATAAGAAAACGTCTCCGGTTGCGTATGCAACCCAAAAGAGAAGCTGTGCCAGAGATTTGGGGAACACCATGAGCGTGACCGGAGTCTGAAGCACGTGTAAACGGACGCCAGTATTCATTGGCGGACTTTAAAAGGGCGTCTGTAATGCATGCCATCAGATCTCTTGTCTGAAGGAGATGTGCAGGTAAGTGTTGTGATTCCTTGTCTTGTGTGGACTTTTGTTATTTCCTGTTCTGTGTTTTGTAGTCCTTTGTAGTTTTTCTTGTTTATTAGTCTCCCCAGGTGTTTCTGATTATCCACGTCCCCTTGTTAGCTTGTTTGCCTTTGTATTTAAGCCATGTGTCTAGATCAGTCTTTGTGAGTTCTTGATGTTGTAATGTTGATGTTGGTTGTTCTGTTCATTTGTCTAGTTTGAGTTGATGTAATAAATACTGCTGCACTTGGATCCTGTAAGCATCTCATTCCCTTTCGAAGTGGAGTTGACGCTATGGGGAACCAATACCCACTATAAATTGACTCACAAATACAGTATACTCCCCAAAATATATTGACTTGTATGAGCGGTGCCACTTCCTAAAGGCGGGCGTACATGGTGCGATTTTTGCTGTTTTACGAGCTCACAGATTATTTTTTTTTTTCACTCTGGAAAAATCAATTGGAAAGCAGCGATGCTCGCATGGTTGCGGCTCGCAGCGTGTGAGAGGAATTACGTGCCGAGCCGAGCACGTTACGAGCACCTCCAAGACTCCCAATCATTTTTAAACATGTTTAAAAAATTCGAGGAGTTGGCCCGATTTTCACCAGTGTATAGGCTGTCCCCTATTGCCAAATCATACACAACCACAGGCTATATCCATGGGGCTATACCTCAGTGGCAGCACCTATACAGCATGCGCATACACTGTCACACACACACTTCTCTCTCTTATGTTGAAAGGAATGGTTATACTGTTCTCTGCTGTTCAACAAATTATTTACACACAAATTTCTGTCATTTTTCTATCTTGCCTGCAACACTGAAAGCTCCAGTCTCTGTGTTTAGCGTGAAAGCTCACGTGATTGCCGCCGGCTCGGGATAAAATTCGTGCAGGACAGTCGTGCCGGACGCGATTATCAGGTTAACTGACTAGTAACGTGTGCAATATCCAACGCATTCTCATCCTTTGGCGTCATATAGGTGACGCCATATGACATTTTGTCGAAATCTTACGCACATGGCACCCTTTAGCGTCAAAATAACACGCACTGTTATGGGTAGGTTTAGCTCTGGGGTAGCGTTAGGTTATGGCGCCTTGGGTTCGGCGTCTCATATTGACGCTAAAGGGTGCCATGTACATAAGATTTCGACGAAATGTCAAAAGCGTCACATGTATGACGCCTTGGGATGAGAACGGGCTGCAATATCTCACGACCTCCCGAGTGCCCGAACTCGCACCGTGTACGCCCGCCTTGAAGGTCACATATTGTCAAAACTGAAATTTCCTGGTTTCTACATGATAACAGAGGTCTCGGCTCTATGTAACTACCGTATAAGTTTCAAAACAGTGGATCCACAGACACATGCACACAGCCTGAGTAAAGTATCTGTGCCTTTTGTGCCCTGTGCCGAGCCGTTGTGACTTCTGTATATTTGTGATGTTACAACTACTCAGTCCCCGCCTTCAGTCTCCACCCCGACCAATGGTGGCTAACTCAGAAAACAACAGGCCAATCAGAAGAGAGGCTCATGAATATTAAGTAGACAGGCCAAAATCGAGCTGTTCTTGGCAGAGCTCCTGAGAAAGAGCTGTAAACTTATGCATATATTGAGATGGTTTTTGGTACTTATACCGCAAATATATATTCTTAAGGACACCAAAACCTAAAATAAAACTTCATAAAGTTGTACAATATGGGACCTTTAAGCCAATATCTCTAGGATACTAATACCAATGATACCAATACTAGGAGAGTTCCTCCCATGTCCTCGAGGGCTAAATTTGCCCCGTACAAACGCTGGATTCTCATCCCTCAGGAGAGAACGAAGCAAGGATAGCGCTTACGGCCAGTGATGCCGGTAACGCGTTACTTAGTAACGCGTTACTCTAATTTGACCACTTTTTTCAGTAACGAGTAATCTAACGCGTTACTATTTCAAAACCAGTAATCAGATTAAAGTTACTTATCCAAGTCACTGTGCGTTACTATTTTTGTCATTTTCCTTAGTAAAAATATATATTTATTTCTTCTTGCATCTCGGGGAGTGTGCGCGACAAGTCACGTTTTCAGCATGAGGTTCACGTCACGTGTACGTACCACGCAGCGACACAAACGTAAACAACAATGGAGGGAGGAGAGAGATGCGCTTTTTCTAGCTGGAAATACAGTCACTATTTTGAGTTTGTGTCTGTCAGCTAAAGATGGCAACATTAAGGTCCGTTGTAAACTCTGTGCTGGTGGCGACAAAGTGTTATCTACCTACAGAAACACTTCGTCGAATTTGAAAAAAACATATGGAGTCGCAGCACCGCACAGTCAAACTTACGCCCGTTTCACACATACTTGTCTCCGTCTGCAGTGCATATTTTTTCCCGTACCCATGTTAACAGGTTAGAGCTTTCACACTGCACGCGGGTGCGGTCCGTCGATCCGTTCCAGGTGCGTGAGTATACAGCAGTGCAGAGATCGTTTCCGCACCTAGTCTATTTTTGCTGTGCTGCACCGTGCTGAATTAAAGTGGCAGCGCATTGTTCATATTAAAATAGACATAGATTGACAAGAAATTGTATTAATTTCATCATATACGCAAAATTACAGTTAACGTGTTCTACAGTTACTAAATTACAGGGTCAAGAAAAACAAAAAAAACTATATATATTTTATAAAAACAAGTATTTATATTAAGTGAAGTCAAGAAAGACTGTTTTTTCAGGAAATAGTTTTTAAGTTCAACTTTAAATGTCAGGAGATAGATTGTTGATATTACTGTTAAAACTACACTTCCAATAAAGTGAGTGTTGGCAAAACCGGTTGTCATTTTTATGTTGAGGTGGCGGGGGTGTTGTCGGCAACTGCTGAATGTAACTAATAAAAGTAACTTGTAAAGTAACTTAGTTACTTTTAAAATCAAGTAACTTGTAAAGTAACTTAGTTACTTTTAAAATCAAGTAACTTGTAAAGTAACTTAGTTACTTTTTCAAAGTAACTGTGGCAACACTGCTTACGGCGAATGCAACACAATCAGTGAATCCAGCTTTTATCTTACACACATATACAAACAAGAAGCTCCTGAAGATAAAAAAAAGCTAAATGACATGTATTATTGGGATTTATTAACACGTGCTTCAGACATCGGTCACGCTGACGGCATCAACTCCACAAGTTCCACTACAAAAGTGAAATAAACTTTCCCTTTGAATTGAAATTAAACCACCTTTTCATCCCTCGCCATATTCTACCTCTTTCTTTCGTTCAATAGCACTGCTTTTCATTTAATTTCTGTTGTTTTGTAGTGAAGAGCACTGCAGATTTAAGTATGGACTTGTCGGCCTGATCGTTTCCCTCCCCCTTCGATTGCCCATAATGCACGTGTGTGTGTGTGTGGTGTGTGTGTGTGTGTGTGTGTGTGTGTGTGTGTGTGTGTGTGTGTGTGTGTGTGTGTGTGTGTGTGTGTGTGTGTGTGTGTGTGTGTGATGGACTCTGTGCTGGGAGAGTTTGGTGTGTGTGTGCGCTGGGAAGATGATTGCAGACGAGCACAAGTGTTTGGTGTCAGTCTCTGTTACAAGGAGATAATGAAAAAGAGTAAAGACTGAGTCACTTTCTGTTAATGCACTGCATCACGTGTGTGTGAAGGTCACATTTCAGCACATCAACAGGAAAAAAAAATTATAAAACAATAGGCTAAGGGAGGAAATGTGCTTAATTGTTAAATTGTATTCTCTTTAAACAAATTGTCACGTCACGTTACGTATTTTCAAAGCAGCTTTACAGTGATTAATTAATGCAACAAAGCTTGTTTCTGCTGTACAAGCAGATCTAGAAGAAAATTGTGTCATAGTCCAGCTTAAAGTAAGTTCAGTGAAGGTTCACTTTTGTTGTAAAAAAGTTATTAATTTAGTTAATTTATATATCTAGCCACTCTGGAGAAAAAATAGGCATCACCAGGACAAAAATAGAAATACTCTCAGAAAAAAAGGTACAAAAGCTGTCTCTGTGGCTGTACCTTTTTAAAAGGTACACCTTTGTACCTAAAGAGTGCATATTGGTCCCTCAAAGGTACATATTGGTAACTAAAGTGTACATATTAGTACCTAAATGGTACATATTAGAACCCTTTTGAAGAGTACTGTCCCAGTGACAGCTTTTGTACCTTTTTTTCTGGGAGTAAGACGATAAAGGGGAATTGTGCTTAATTGTTAAATAGTTTTTTTAACAAATAGTGGGTTGAAATATGACCTGGATGTGTGTATGTCTCTTAAGTGTATATTTTAATCAGTTTGGGTGTGTCTTTACTCATGCATTGCAGCATACAGTACTTGCCGCATTATTCCACCCCTAATCTCTTTATTTACAGTGTCGTAATTGAACAATGAATTGAACTCGATGCACTGAACACAAATAGATTTGTTACAGCGGTGCTCAGTGCCTGCGAGCTTTAATGTTCCCCTTTTAGAGCGACTTTTTACAAACAACTGTAAACAGAAATGGCAGGGATATGGCAGAAGCAACTGCAGTGGTTAATCATGCTGTGGGCTGCAATTATTGCCCACCGTTTTTGCTCATTTTTCTCATCCTGTGCAAACACCCTGCGTCAAACTAATGCTTAGGTCTGTGCAGTTTTTTACAGCTGAAACTGATGCTGAAGGACACTTTTTTTCTTACATGTAGTCAACCTTAGGCTTTGCACAAAGTGTGATGGTTTGGAAAGTGTCTCAAAGACAGAAGCAGGTCAAAGAGGAGGTCGAGACAAATTGATCTTAAGTAAACCGCACATGTGAACTCTTAACCACAATGATGGCTGATGCTAACTGGACTGATTAGGATGGTGTCTATTTCACCTTTTATCCCATGGATCCTCACTAGAGAAGTACACACTAGCCGCGTTTCCATTACCCTTCAAATTGCGCAAATTGAAAATACGCCCAATGGAAACACGTCAGTTTCGCAAAAACTCCCATTTATCGCAAAGTTTTTACGCTCGCATGAGGTGGTTTTTCAGGCAATTCGAAAAATATATATTTCGCAAAACTGCAATGGAAACCGTTTTTGCGCATTTACAGGTCACCTGACGTAGATGCGCGCTGTGTTTAGACAGAATAATAGACAGAGTTTTTTATTAAATTCATAAACGATAAAATAATTACAGGAATATTGGATTCTAAACCTCAAAGAAATGCCACAATCAAGACCTCGATGCAGATATGAGGGAGAAACACCCAGAAACACCTCATATGTGCCGTAATATGTCATTTCGCAATAGCTGTTTTGTCGATATTTAGGAAAAATAGCAAAAGTTTTGCGCAAATCTGTAACGGAAACGCGCCTAGTGACAACTAGCTCAAGAAACAAGCCCTGTTTACTGCTGATTGACAGAACTTTATGATAAGTTATGAAATGGTTGATGAAATCGTGAGTAGCACTGTGTGTGCAGTAAAGTGCAGGGCTTCACAATGGAGAGATTAATGATGCAGTAAAGCGGAGCACCACACACACACACACACACACACACACACACACACACACCACTGCGGTCTCTGTCATACAGCTCTGGTTCCCATACACACTAACAACCAGACAGACTCGCTCAGTGTGGCGACTTCAGCCCACACACACCCACGACATGAGTCTTTATCATTCTCTCGCTGTCACACACACTCATATGCTTGCACATCGCACATTTGGTAGTAGTTTTGCTAAGTCGAGCATCACTGTTTCTGTTACTACTCATACTTGGGAGGTTAAAAGGATTGTTCACCCAAAAATCTTGTCATAATTGACTCACCCTCAAGTTGTTCCAAACCTGTATGAGTCTCTTTCTCCTGTTGAACAGAAAAGAAGATATTTTAGGTAATCAAAAAGGTAATCAAACATATGAAAGTCAATGGCTATCGTCAACTGTCTGGTTATCAACGTTCTTTAAAATATATTATTTTGTGTTCAACAGAAGAAAGAAACTCGTGTAGTTATTGCAGTTCACCATGTAGAAAATAGTAAATATGTGAACAAATGATTTCAGCTGCAGCTTTTTATAATGTAGGGGGCGGAGCTTCCGATTCTACAGAGCATTTGATTGGCCGGAATGTTTAATGAGAAGCTGAAGTGCAGAGTGATGTCATCAAAATCATTGATTCATATTGGCGGAAGTGAGAGAATGTAAGTTTTGAACGCTTATATCTTCTTAATGTGAATTTTGTCATTGTTTTAGAGTACACTAGCTTTGATTTTGTTTTCATGTGGACTTTTAAGGGTTTGTTTAAATCACCAACCTTTAGCATGTAACTCGTCTTTCATTGTTTTTGTTGCAAATCCCTTGCAACTGAAGACAAACAAATTTAAAATACTGTTGCATCCCAATGCACTGTAGCCTTGACTTTTGCATGGGCAAACACCACACAGATTCCCTTAGGAACATGTAAAAACCTTATTTATATGGTTTATACACACATGCACATTCCCTCACACTGCAGCTATCAAACACCCTCCCAATGAAGCATGCTGGAGCCTATTAGTGACTATAGCACAGACTCTATCTCTCTCTCTCTCTCTTTCCTCTCTCCCTCTCTCTCTCTCTCTCTCTCTCTCTCTCTCTCTCTCTCTCTCTCTCTCTCTCTCTCTCTCTCTCTCTCTCTCTCTCTCTCTCTCTCTCTCTCTCTCTCTCTCCCTCTCTCTCTCTCTCTCTGCCTCAGGCACTAAAGCTGAGAAGAACTGCAGCGGTGTAAAAGCTCTACCTCTAACACTTAATTGTTTCCCCCAGTGTTTGTAATTGCATTCTCTCGCACACTTGTAATGACTGCGCATCTGTCACTGAGCCACAGTGCCATCTGCTGACAGCTTGAGTCATGAGCCTTCCCACAGAAAACACAACCTTGTAATAAAAGTTGAGACGCCACCGAAGTGATCGGCGTGACAAATAGCCCTATTTTAGTTTTTTGGCCAAAGATAACAAAGCCGTAACTCTGTTATTTACCAACACTCAAAAATGCGCTGATTAAATGTTTCAAGTCCGGAAGCATGACATGACGTTTTGGGGAAACGCTAGATTACATAATTGAATCTGTCAGAGGAGATATTGAATTATGTGCAGCGATCTTCTGTCTGAGCTCTGGATCAGAGTTTGAATTGGACAGACGCACTGTGGGCTCAGCGAGGCTTTGGGTCAACGCCCGTCCAATTCCTATCCCATAATCCTCGCTGAGAAGCCCCTCCGGATGGGCTTTGTTGTTGATTGGCACTTAGGCCTTGGATTACAAGTCTTCCGCTTGATCAAATCTTGTAGTTCTGTTGTTAGTGACATTTTCGAAGGCAAGATATCGTTCTTATTTAGTTTTACAAACTACATTTTGTGGCGTTTGACGATAAAATAGATTTATACGGAGCCGGATTCACGAAGAGTTCTTAAGAATAAAATGTCTTATTTCCTAATTTAAGAATAAAGTTATTAATATTTTGTATTCCTAGAAAAACTTTTCTTAATGTTTTTATCTTTTATTTTAGGATTATTCTAAAGACACGTTTTAAGAAAAATGTAAATTCCTGAAGAGAGAGTTCCTAAAAATCCTCATAAAGTTAGGATAACCTCCAACAGGGTTCCCACGGGTCCTTGAAATCCTTGAAAATTTGTGAATATGAAAAAAAAACTGTCAAGGCCCTGGAAAGTTTGTGAAAAAACATAGGCCTACAATGTAAAAAATGAATCATGGGTCTTGTAATTTTCAAATGAAGGTGATAATAAAAAATATTGTGTATATTTTAAGAAATTGAATTGAGGAACCAATTAAGATCAAATTAAGGAAAAAAGGCTACCTATTTATTTTAAGAGAATTAGCTCAATTATGCGGTTTTATTTAGAGACACCATTGTTAGTTCCCAGCATGCTTTGCACATGACTGGTAATGGAGAGGAAATGTTATTTGATGTGTTTTTGAGTAAAGAGAAACATCTGTGAAGGTTTAATGTTCAGTTACGTTTGACATTTGAAAGAGTTTCTCGCCTATTATGTTTAAGTAAGTTTTGATCGTTATCATTGTGCAGAAGAGTAGGGCTTATAGTTGTGTTGTGAATAACTGCATGTATTGATATTAAGAACCATTTAGCCA
Organism: Chrosomus eos; assembly: GCA_036326025.1. NCBI lineage: Eukaryota > Metazoa > Chordata > Actinopteri > Cypriniformes > Leuciscidae > Chrosomus > Chrosomus eos. The sequence goes on along the minus strand of CM070822.1, from coordinate 2,562,227 downwards.
TGTTCATAGAGCAAAAACTTTGCTATAACGCTAGTGCAGTAACACAATTGGTTGTGCTAGCGGTATATAGTCTTTTAATAATGCAATATATAACTCAAAGTCAAATATAAACAGGTTATTTCCATTCACTCTAATTCACACACTTTTAAATAAAAAAGCGTATACTAAAAATATTAAATTCATTGCATCACAGACTAAATAATTAAGGGGATTTTACATGATGTATTCAGGTAGAATCCATGAAAGAAATCAAGCCTTAACTACTCTAAAATATGTGTAATATTGTTAGCATCATTTTTTTTTATTAAATAGCAGTAACATTTACTGTGTAGATACAGGTCATTGAAAGTGCTTGAATTTATTTTGTGCGAGAAGTTTTCTGGAAAACATTTCATATTATTCCCTCCGGTCCACTAATGTGTCATTTCTCCAACACTTCGTGGCCTATGCATACTAGCTTGCTTGATTTACGTTAGTTAAGCGCATTTACGCGTTATGTCAAGGGTTTCCCGTGTGAGGTACTTTGTGTTGTACATTGCCATGACGATCACTTGCGCAAAACTGTAACAATGTATCTTACAAGGTAACCAAGCGGCAACATTCTAATCTGAAAAATGAAGCCTACCCGGAAGTGCGAAAAACTGCAACACATGTAAAATCCTCTAGGGGCCGGTCTGGTCCCAAAAGAGAGCAAATGTCCATAGACCCCCATGTTAAAATGTCCATTTTCACAGCATAAATTCATGTTTTTACAGGTTGGTCCCATGGACTTTTATTGTATTTTTCGATAGGTTCCGAGTGCCTGAAAACTGTGAGGGGGTGAATTTTTTTCTAACTCGTTAGTTTAGATCGTATTTAGATATAAAATGTATGACAAATAAGGGCGTGGTTAACTTTGATTGACAGCTGATAGCCGAGTGGAATTCCTGAAATGTGACGTCTCGGCCATGATCTGACCCAACACATCACACCACCTCTGTATCCTTTCTGAAAAGATTTTCCAAGATGGCGCCACCCATACCCCCCATAAACAGCCTCAAAACCGTTCTTCAGAAAGTCTATGGGTGAGGTCACAGACGCACAGTCCATATTTTATACAGTCTATGAAGGTAACACAATGTAACCTTGCTCTCCCCTGAAATGTCAACAGGCTTTTTAAATACACGGTACATCAAAAAATGTTTTGATTATTAGAGGAATCTGAAGTTGGCATTCAATCAGAGACTTTAATTTTTTTTCTTTAGAAAAAAAGTAAGATGTTCTCAATTAGACATTTGAGAACTTCTTTTAAGGTTTTTCAAGAATTGCACATAGGAACATTTTTATCTTTTATAAGTGAATCATTGGTAACACTTTATTTCGATGGTCCACTTTTGCAAACTTTAAATAATTTTTGCAACTACATTTCAACTAACTCATTAGAGTATTAGTAAACTGTCTGCTTAATATCTGCTAACACTTTATTTATACACTTTTATTTGATTTTATATTGACTCTCTGATCTCTGGCAACTAGCCTAGCATTAATTTTGCATGTGTACGCCCAATGCATTTTCTGATATTATGTAAAAATTATAAGTAGCACGAGCACACACAACTTATGTTGGCTAAACTCATTTATTAAATACAGCAGATTAGACTTTTAGAGGTGAAATAAACCCAAACAGGGCTTTGAAAATATGCTTAAATATTTCTGTCACGCTTTTGTCTTGCACTCAGGATCCTAATCCGTTGTCTTCGAGGTGTGGCGATAGGAGACTTTTTAATGAGCGAGTTTCAGATCTGGCACTTCACGTCAGGTTTGACGGTCTCGATCTCGAGGGTCAGACGTGCCGTGGCACTGGGAAACTTCATTTAATGTAATTGGCCATTAAAACTATTTGTTGAGGAAGTTAAAGGCAAACTTTACTGCCATCACACACCGCTGGAGATGATACAGGTGTCACTGCAAATCTCCCTTATTCATTCCCTGCATCTTTTTCTCAGCAGTCAGCAGTTTCACCGCACACTGAATGGGAATAAAACGCACTAAGACGTGTTTTTGTCGCTAGCACTTTAATGAAATATGACAGGCTTACTGCAGAAAGAGTTATGATTTATACAACCATTCGCTGGTGACTAGATTTCATATGGGCTATTGTAATATGCCACCGGTTTCATTTAGAATTGTTTTTTGTTTTCTTTTTATTATTTTTCTATCAAGCATGATGCATTTTTCCTTCAGCGATGATGAATTGTTTGCCGTTTGCGGGAATATGGATATGAATTGTTCCTAAGGGAGAGAATATTTCGGTAGTTTGGTGTGGATTTGTTTGTAGGACTGTTCAATAATCCCGGCCTCCCTCAGTAAGTGTCTTGTTTTGATCCCATTTAGTCGTTCTGCGTATTTACTTTGTCAGCATATTTTGACATTGCTTAGACAAGCACACTCTAAAAAATGCTGGGTTGTTTCAACCCAACTTTGGGTCAAATATGGACTAACCTAACCGTTATAGGTTACATTTTTAAATTACATTTTTAAACCTACGTTTGGGTTTGTCCATATTTGACCCAAAGTTGACCCAAACAACCCAGCATTTTTTAGAGTGCATCACTATACTTCTCGTACTTATGGTAAGGCATTTGAATAATTCCACAATTATGTTGATGCATAACTCACTGTTTCTGCTATACTGACATCAATGCATTCCATTGCTTTTCCTTTTCTAAGCAATTTGAATTTAAGGATTTAGCCTTTGGATGGGTTAAATGGGTGAAAATGTTTACATTGAGGATGCATTTCTAGAGACTAGAATACGATGCACTATTGAGGTTTTGACTTGGGCCAGTAAGGAAGCTTGTTTCCACCACAGAATTAAAAAATATATAATTATAAACAAGGTAATCGCGACTTTTTTTCAACAATTGGGGATCTCGTGATATAAACTCGCAATTGCGTGTTATAAAGTCAGAATTTTGAAATAAACTCGCAATTGCGTGTTATAAAGTCAGAATTTTGATATAAAATCGCAATTTCAACTTTATATCTCTCAATTCTGACGTTATAACTGTAAAGATCCACTGTAGGCAAGTTGTATAGAGAACCCAAGTGAAATTTATTTATCCATTAAACAAAACAAAAACATGGCGTGGTAATGAAACGCACGAAAAGCATAAAATGAAACGAATGAAAAGCATAAAACAAAAACCATGCCATGACGCTTACCGACAGGGAATACATTGAAATAAAACTTGACCAGGACACATGGCAAACATGAGGGCTTAAATACACAGACTAATGACAAGACAAGGGACACCGGTGAACAATGAACAGACGGTTAACCAATGACAAGACACATGGCAGGATCACATGACAAACAGGGAATCACATGACAGACGTGGAACATGACATGAACAAACCAAAACGTGACAATAACACGCAATTACGACTTTATAACACTCAATTCTGACTTTATAACACAATTGCGACTTCATATCACGAGATCCCCAATTGTTGGAGATCCCCAAATGTTAATTTTTAGAAATAAACTTGCAATTCTGACTTCATATTTATATCTCGCTATTCTGACTTTATAACACGCAGTTAAGAGAAGTCAAATTGCATGATATGAAGTTGCAATTGTATGTTATAAAGTCAGAATTGAGTGTTATAAAGTCGTAATTGCGTGTTATAAAGTCGTAATTGAGTGTTATAAAGTCGCAATTGTATGTTATAAAGTCAGAAAAAAAGAGTATTTCTTTCCTTAGAATTGGTCTTTATAACTTGCAATTGCGAGTTTATATCTGACAATTCTGTGAAAAAATGTCAAAATTGCAAGATATAAACTCGCAATTATGAGATAAGTCGCATTTATCTTTTAAAATGTTCTATTTTGTGTCGGAAAAAAGCTTTCGTAGCATCCATAACCATTTAGAAACCTGCTAAAAAAACACTCTTTATAACACTTTATAAACTGCAAAGCAATGCATTAAAACATTCACAACCCTGTAGCATCACCATATCTCAAGCAAAGCTTTATTAGTGGCAGTAGAGGTCAAACTAACACTAAATCTCTGAAAAATACCTTATTGATTCAGGACTACGGGATTGGCTTTATTCCAGTTGGAAACTGAATGTTGATGTTTAGATGTCGAAATCATAAGGCATAAGCATGCAGAAGGTTGAAATGATCTACACCCGGTGAAAAAGCTGATATGTTTTAGTCTGAGGGAGACTAAAGTGTCTCCAGTCATCCTCGCGTCTCCGTCTGTGTCTCATCTCGGTATCAGTGTGTGTATCATCCTTCAGCGCTGTCTGAGTCGAGCCTGCAAACCCGACGATAGCAGGATTCCTGTACGGCTGCCAACACACTCTCGCTCCCTGGCTCGGCTTCAGCCCTCAATTTTAGCCCTGTAATAGAGCCGATGTAAGCGAGATGCTTTTTTTCTCTTTTTATAAGGGCCCTACAGTCAGCCAAGATGATAAGATTAGAAGTTAAAATTGCAGTCTTGTAAGAGAGTGTCAAATCTCTTCAGGAATGGCACTTGAGGATTGACCAGTGAGCACCATCATGTGGACAAGTTAAAAAATACACATTAAATTGGCTACTAGTGCTGTAAAAAAGATACAGTGATTTACCATTAGTCTTTAATACATATATATTTTAAAAGAAAATATAAAAACATTTGGTAACACTTTACTTGAAGGGGTGTGCATAAGACTGACATGACACGTCATGAATATGAAGTAGGGTTTATGCATGTTTATGACAACTGTCATTAAGTGTCATTCGCTCAATGACATTTTTAATGCAAATATGACATTGTTTGAGATGTCTTTATGACACCTTGACATAAATCAAAACATCATAACCTGTCAGTGTCTTTGTCATGATAACTTGACATTACTAAGACAACACAATCTGTCATAAACATGACATGGCTTTATTGGTGAACATCACATTAAACTGTCAGGTGACTGGTTTTGACATTGGCTGTCATGAAGCCATTATAACTTTTTAATGACAAATTCAATTTGTACCACTGTAGTTGAGGTCACGAAAAAAATTAATGACACAGTTATAATGGCCTCATGACAGCCAGTGTCAAAACCAACCACATGACAGTTTAACTTAATTTAATGTTAAGTTATCATGACAAAGACACTGACAGGTTATGATGTTTTGGTTTATGTCAAGATGTCACAACACAGACATCTTAAACAATGTCATATTTGCATTAATAATGTCATAATTGAGCGAATGACACTTAATGACGGTTATCATAAACATGCATAAACCCTACTTCATATTCATGACATATGTCATGTCAGTCTTACGCACACCCCTTCAAGTAAAGTGTTACCAAACAGTTAAATACATTTTACTGTAAAATATTGTGGGTTTTTTAAACATATTGTGGGTTTTTTAAACAATTCACCCACAAAAAATATTATTATTACTATTACCTCGTGTTGTTTCAAACCCGTAAGACTTTCGTTAATCTTCAGAACACAAATGAAGATCTTTTAATGAAATCTGAGTGATTTCTGTCCCTCCATTGATAGCTACGCAAAAACAAGTTCATAAAAAAATGGTAAAACTGATCCATATGAATTTTCTGAAGAGTCTCGATCGCTTTATATGCTGAATTTAGGCTTTTATACACATATAAACAACACGAAAATGAACCTCATTGGTTCTCGCCCGTCAAGTGAACATGCTTGAGCTTCCGTTTACCATTATTTATATGTGAATAAAAGCCTAAATTTCATCATCTTAGCAATCAAATCTCTTTAGAAAATTTGGACTAAACCGCTCAATTCATATTAGTTTTATGATCTCTTTATGAACTTTTTGAAGCGTCAAAGTGGTCGTTTCGAGGGACAGAAATTGACTGTTAGTAGATTGTGAGTTTTTAATGTATAGAAATGTCTCTGTCTCAGAGTTAGATATCTGTCTCTAACTCTCACGCACATTTAGAGCCGATCCAAACCTTTCTTCCCTGGAACACAAAAGTTAATGTTAGGCAGAACACCTGTTTTCTATAAAAGTGAATGGTGGCCAATTTGAACTTCATAAATAACTAATAAAAACAGTATAGTACTTCTTCTAAAGCCATATGATAGGAGGCCTACAGTAGCTGGGCCCGTATTCAGAGAACTCTCTCAGAAAACTCTTAATTTAGCTTTAAATCTTCTACATATGAGTCTTGGCTTAAGAGCGATTCGGGGCTGATCTGAGAGCAACTCTGAGTAAGGAGAAGACAGAAACGTTCATCTTAGTGAGGAGGCGGGGCTAACCCTGTTAAGGAGGCGGGGCTAACCCCATTGAGGAGGCGGGGCTAACCCAGTGCGATGTGTGACACAATCCTTTGAAGACTGTGATTGGTTGGTTGTTCAATAAAGGGAAAAAAAGTGATTTTAAGTATAGGATCTATTCTAAGCCTTCACTTTGAAATTACATGTAATTTTTCCTATTTGACCGTTCTCATACACACACACACACACACACACACACACACACACACACACACACACACACACACATTATATATGTGTATATAAATCCTTTTTTTTATTTACCATGCTGTTAATTTCCTATAAGGTATTTGATTGGCTTAGAATGATCATAAGATAATAAGATCAGTCACAAACATGATCTAATCTATAGCGTGTTATTAACTCACTGTCATCCATGTCTTCTCCCTCTTCGTCTTTCTGCCATCTTCTCCTCTGCAAAAGAAACTCTTAAAAGTCCTCGTCCACTCATAACAATTTTGACCTTAAGACCTCTTTTAAGGGTTAAGATGCTTTCTGAATTACTTTTTTCTTTATTAGGATTTTTTCTTTAAAGGGTACCTATTATGGCATTTAAAATGTTCCTAATATTGTTCTGGGAGTCCCCAACAACAGTTTTACAAGCATGCAATGACAAAAAACACTTTTGTTGTCTTATAATATGCATTTATTTTTACCTGATTTGCTCACCGACTCCCAAATGAATCGTTTAGCGAGTCATTTTTCCAAACCCCGCCTTTGCGTGACGCTAATCTGTGGTGATATGTTAGACACCCAGCCGACGGGGTGTCATTGGTTGTTGCGCTAGATCTTACCCAGATACAACAGTGCTATTTTCTGATTGGCTAACAACACCAGACGAACAACACCTGAGGAGACCAGGGTTGCCAGGTCTGCACAACAAAACCAGCCCAATTGCTCATCAAACTAACCCAATCACGGCCAAAAATATTCAAATAGCGTTCCCGGGTGTTTCCTCAATAACAATCATGTTCCAGTGGATAAAACAATCGCGTCAACCAGCGTGCACTACACAAACAACCCGTGGAAACAGTGCAGGCATACGGACCTGGCAACACTGGAGGAGACGCGCTTGAATCCTGCCGGTTCCACAGTGAGTGAGTTTTGGGCACTGCGGCATATTAAATATATTACAAATAGTTTTTCAGCGTGAGAAATACAATGTGTGGCCGGAGAGCGTGACAAAAGACCGAAATGAGTGACTGTCACGCTCAATGCGTGATGCGTGACACTCGAGAGCCCTGTGACAACTCCCTTAACAACGACAAACACTTCACATATTTCAATACAATTGACATTGAAGACCTAAGTTAGCTGCTAGAAGCTGCGCTGTGCCTGTGCGTACACAACACTCAAAATAATTATAGAACATGATACAAACATAAAAGCAACAGCCTACTTACAGATTGTGATTCGGAGAAGGAAGCTGATCCAAATAAACTCGGTACTGAACCTCCCTCCTTCAGTATCAGCCGCCTCGCAAATTCATACTTTATAGCATTTAGGTTTGTGAAGCAATCATCTTCAAAATGACGCGAACACAGAACAAGTTCGGGCTATAATACTTCTGTGGTATAGTTATGAACTGTAGCCACTGTCTTCAAATGCTCCTCACTGGGCAGATGAAAAAAGTTTGCTTTTGCGTCGCACTTCAAAACACAGCAGCGTCTCGTCGACATGATGTTTTCCCTGGTGTCTCCTAATGCAATGAGTGGGCGTATCTTATTCAAATAACTTGAACAAGTGACGTACGAAAGTGCATCGTTCGTCTATCAATTCATATCAACGACTCAGAGTCGACTCTTACTTTTGAGAGATAATAACTTTGTATACGGTGAACTTTCATATTTAAAACTTTGCAGGATGTTTTCGTTCACTTAGATCTATGTTACACACTACATGAAAGGTAATTTTCAAAATTCCATGATAGGTACCCTTTAATTTTAAGAGTAGACGCCCACATTTCTAAGAATTTTCTTAGAATTTTGTCTACTCTTTTCATTAAGATATTTATGAATACGGGTCCTGATCTTCATGTTTTGGCGAAGCCTTGATGAAAGTTGCTTGAGGATCTGGTGTGGATGTTAAAAAGGTGGATGTATCTTTGTTTTAGTAATTATCAGCTGGTAGATTGAAGAACAATCGCCTCTTCTATTGTCATCCGGTACCGAGTTCTCGGCCGCGCTCCAAATGGCTTTTGAGGTTCTGTGTGTGTATGTGAATAAAGGGAAGTGTGTGTTTCTCTCTCCTTTTGTCAGTTGTCAATATGTGTGTCAAATGCGAAACGAGGAAGCGGTGGGAAACAGACAGATGTTTGCGTGTCAGAAAGTGAAGGGTTTACGATGATGAGTTAGTCCATGACTGATCGATCCTGACGTAGCTTTCCACCAGCACATATTGAGTGAGATTTCCTTCTGATGCATTGTGACACAAACCTCAGACGTGTTGTATTTATCAAAAACTCATGATTAACGTTGCTGCATCGTGGTGGAACAACAACATAAAATGTATGATAATGATCATCTCAGGTGCTTTATTTATTGTAAAAAGCACCTAATGAATATCATTTATTGCTGTAGTGAATGCGACAATGGATTCACCTCAGATCTTAAAAAACTGTCAACTTTGATCTGATGGTGAATCAAGTTTCTTAAACTCTAGTTCTAGAAAATGAAGAACAAAGAAATGAGCATCGGGTTCTCTTACGAGAGGTTCTCTCGTATTGCGTAAGCTAGCTTACGCTACGGGAAAGATTCCATCTTTCTGAGAAATTGAAGCCAAAAATTATCCTATAATTTTGTATCCATTGTCAACGCAGTTCAGCTGCAGCAGACCATGAGAAGGCTAGCTAGCCGCTCATTGGTTCGCTCACGGAGAACTGCTTAAGCCTATGAGGGAGCGCGGATGAACCCGCGACCAATGAGAGTCTGACTCGCTCTCCCTACGTCACCGCCCCCGAAGCGGGCGTGGACGAGGCTATAAATACCCCGAATAGGCTGAATAAATCTGATTTTTTCATCCTTCAGCGACGCACCTGCATCTGCTGATCCTGAGAGAGAAGCCGCCGTCGTTTGAAAAGGCACCTTCTAGCGAGCGTTTGGGAGACTGAGGAAGCCGGCCGTCTTCGCCACCTTCAGCCGTCCTGTGAGCTAGCGCCATCCGACGGAGCGTATCCTTTTACTCAGAGCTTTTATAAAAAATCCTATTGTATCTAAAAGAGCGAGCGTCTTTTTAAAGATGTCTCGAAATTCCTGCGGCTCCTGCCGCGCTCCTCTCGAGGCTGGAGACCGCCATGTCATCTGCGCCGTTTGCCTCGGACCGGAGCACGCTGAAGTCGCCCTCGCCGACGGCGGCTGCGACTTCTGTGATTCTATGCCTATGTTGACCCTGCGGGCTCGACTGTTGGCTGCTAAAAGCGCTCCCAAGCCACCTCTGTCTGCGCCGCGGAAGAAGAAACGCCGCGCCCAGAGGCCGCCGGAGCCCCAGCAAGAAGCGTTCATCCCGCCGGAGCCTGTAGCCTCCCGCTCTCCTTCTCCGCCGCTTCCGGACGAACAGTTGCCGCCGAGTGGCCGCTCTGTTGCCTCCGATGACGCCGCGGACATCAAGGACTCATGTTCGCTTCTCGCTTCCGACAGTGAGGATTGGTCCGGTTCTCAGGTCTCGTCGAACCGCGAATCCTCCAGGACTCGCGCGGGCATTGAAGAGGAACTAATGCGCCTCCTCACGCAGGCCGTCGAGCGCCTCGGTCTCGAGTGGTCCCCTCCCCCCGAGCAGACCATCAACCGCATGGACGGCAGCTATTTCCGCCAGCGCTCGACTCCCGCTGCCAAACGGGCTGCGCCCTTCCTGCCCGAGCTGCACGCTGAGCTCTCAAAGTCTTGGAATGCCCCGCTCTCTGCCAGGTCTAGCTCTGATTCTTCCACCCCGCTCCGCGTTGTGGACGGAGCCGCAGAGAAGGGCTACCTCACCATCCCGCCGGTTGAACACTTGGTCGCCGCACACTTATGCCCGCCCTCTGCTAGATGGCGCTCATCACCTGTGCTTCCCTCGAAAGCCTGCAGAGCGACTTCAAGTTTTCACGGCCGCGCATACTCAGCCGCCGGCCAGGCAGCGTCTGCGCTTCACTCGATGTCTGTGCTGCAAATCCTGCAGGGCGATTTGCTGCGTGAGTGGGATGAGGGCGGTAAGAACCCCCCGTCAGTCGCGGATTTGAGAAGCGCCACGGACCTTGCCCTTCGCGCTACAAAGTCTGCTGCTCTAGCCTTGGGGAAATGCATGGCCGCCATCTGCGTGTCTGAGAGACACCTATGGCTCACTCTCGCCGACATGGGAGATTCCGAGCGCGCCGCCTTTCTCAACGCCCCGCTCTCTCCAGCCGGCCTCTTCGGATCCGCTGTCACGGGTATCGTCGACCGCTTCTCCGAAGTACAGAAAGCCTCGCAGGCCATGGACCTCTTCCTGCCTCGTCGCGCTAGCTCCTCTGCAGGCCGCCCACGTGATCGGCCTCCTGCACGAGCCCCACCCCAGCGCACAGCTCAGCACAACCAGACTGCTCAACGACGCCAGGGCGGCCGCCCGCGTTCCCGCTCCGACAGCCGCCACAGGCCGCCGCCTCCTCGGGGGCCTCGGCCTAGAATCACGCTGAAACCTGAGCAACCAAAGTCTGCCTAGCACAGCTGAGAAGAAAAAGACGGCGCTCTCCCGCTGCGGCCGGACCGCCGTCAAAGCTCTGCCCTCTGTTAGTCCCCGCCCAGGCGGTTACTACAGCAGTGTTTTCTGCCATAACCAAGCCGGTCTCCCTTCCCGCTTGCATGAGCACAAACGCCGTTTTCACGGCGACCCAGAGAAATCTCAAAAAGAGCATAAAAGCCTCTTGTGTACGAAATGTGCCCGCAACACTGTGTTCACTCATACACAAAAGCACTCCAGTTCCCCTGTCTCACACAGAGTCCACTCTCATAAAACGGGCCAAGCCCGTTCGAGTCCCAGAGTACATAAGCGCGCCCACGAGCCCGTGTGCGCGTCCCACCTCTGCTCACTCTGTTACAGGGCCCTTAAGCTCCTCTCCAAGTGTAAGTCCCGCTGTTATAAGCACTATCAGCGCGCTCACGCAGCCCGCGAAGTGCGACAATGGGGACCATGTAGCCATTCACCCCCTAGCGTCACGCTTCAAGGCGTGGAAAGCTATTCCGGGAATCTCCCAGTGGGTGTTAAACACAATAAAGCTAGGCTATCGCTTACAGTTTCGTCGCCGCCCCCCTCGCTTCCGAGCGCGGCTAGAAACTACGGTGAACCCAGAAGCAGTGTCACTGCTCCGTTCAGAGATAGCAAGTCTGTTGTGCAAGAAGGCTATAGAGAGGGTGCCTCTGGCTATGAGCGAGTCGGGGTTCTACGGCCGTTATTTTCTTGTTCCCAAGAAAGACGGCGGTCTCAGACCAATATTAGACCTCAGGTTTTTGAACAAAGCTCTCATAAAGAGACCGTTCAAAATGCTCACTATCAGAAAACTCCTCGCGCATGTGCGCCAGGGGGACTGGCTCATATCACTAGATCTGAAGGATGCATACTTCCAGATCCAGATAAATCCCCTTCACAGGCCATTCTTACGTTTCGCCTTCGAAGGCCAGGTTTATCAATACACCGTCCTCCCGTTCGGCCTATCCTTGGCACCCCGTACGTTCACGAAGTGCATGGATACGGCGCTCGCCCCCCTGCGGAGTCAGGGGCTGCGAATTCTGAACTACTTGGACGATTGGCTGATTCTGGCACAGTCTCAGGTGGAGTTACTGTCTCATCGTACAGTTCTCCTCGACCATCTGAAAGCTTTGGGCCTCTCTGTCAACTGGACAAAGAGCGTACTACAACCCAGTCAGACTATCTCCTTCTTGGGTATAGAGCTGGACTCGGTCACGATGACGGCGCGTCTATCGACGCAGCGCGCGCACCGTGTGCAGCGCCTCGCCGCATCTTTTCAGATGAACAGACTCACGCCTTTGAAAACTTTTCAGAGAGCGTTGGGTTGTATGGCCTCAGCCTCTGCGGTGCTCCAGCTGGGGTTACTGCGCATGCGCCCGCTTCAGCTCTGGTTGAAGAGCCGTGTGTCTCACCGAGCGTGGACCTCGGGCCACCAGCTGATAAGGGTAACGCAGACCTGTATTACAGCTCTGCAGCCATGGTTAGTGGCAGAATGGTTTCAGCGCGGCGTCTCCATGGGGACTGTTTCATGCCGAATAGTCATCTCGACAGACGCCTCCAACACGGGGTGGGGGGCGGTCTGCGAGGGCTCACCGGCCTTCGGCCTTTGGTCAGCTCAAGAGAGCCTCCTACACATAAACTGTTTGGAGATGTTGGCGGTCGAGAACGCGCTCAGGCGGTTTCTCCCGCGCATTCAGGGCCATCATGTGCTGATCCGTTCGGACAATATGTCCGTGGTCTCCTATCTAAACCGTCAGGGCGGAGTCAGATCCAGGAATCTTTTCCGGCTGACAGAGCGCATTCTAGTTTGGTCTCAGTGTCACCTGCTCTCGCTCAGAGCGTCGCACGTGCCGGGACAGCTGAACGACGGTCCAGACAGCCTGTCCAGGAACCCCATTCCCCCCGGGGAATGGTCCCTGCACCCTCTTACAGTCCAGAAACTTTGGCGTCTATTCGGCAGAGCAGAGGTGGACCTCTTTGCCTCGGCGGAGAACACCCACTGCCCAATATTTTTCTCAAGGAGCGAGGACGCGCTAGCCCAGACCTGGCCCAGCCGCCCGCTTTATGCCTTCCCTCCGGTCTCTCTGTTACCACAGGTGCTTCAGAGAATCAGAGAAGCGCAGCACTCGGTGCTCCTCATAGCCCGCACTGGGAGGGTCAGACTTGGTTTCCGGAGCTCACGCAGCTGTCTCAGACAGCGCCGTGGCCCATTCCAGTCAGAGCAGATCTCCTCTCTCAAGCTCGCGGCTCGATCTGGCATCCCCACCCAGAGCGCTGGGCGCTTCACGCGTGGGTGATCAACGACTACCCGTTGCTTTGCCAGAGGGAGTGATTAACACGATCATACAGGCTAGAGCGGCTTCTACCAGAAGGCTCTATGCGTCAAAATGGTCTGTGTTCTCGAAGTGGTGCACAGATAGGGGTCTGGACCCGCGGTTATGCGAGGTTCCCTCCTTACTAAATTTTCTCCAAGAGATGCTGGACAAGGGCAGATCCCCGTCCACTCTCAAGGTATATGTGGCAGCCGTCGCGGCGTTTGCTGAACCCCGACGCGGCCAGTCACTGGGCAAAGACGGGCTGGTAGTCCGCTTCCTCAGGGGAGCTAGAAGGATGAATCCCCCGCGCCCCCCTTCGGTGCCGATCTGGGACCTTTCCATAGTTCTTGATGCTATGAAAGCTCCCCCATTCGAACCGTTAAACACCGTGGACCTAAAGTACCTGTCGCTAAAGACCGTTTTTCTACTCGCGCTCGCATCAGTAAAACGGGTGGGAGACCTACACGCGCTGTCCACCAGCGCGTCCTGTCTTGAGTTTGGACCTAATGACTCATTAGTCGTTCTTAAACCTAGGCATGGCTATGTTCCCAAGGCGATTGGCACCCCGTTCAGGGCACAAGTTATATCCCTATCGGCTCTGCCTGCTTCCGATAGCGAATCAGATTCTAATCTCCTATGCCCGGTCAGGGCTCTGAGATTATATGTCACTCGCACAGCTCCGGTCAGACGATCCGAGCAGCTTTTTGTTTCGTTCGGCGGGCACACCAGAGGGTTGGCCGCCTCGAAACAGTCCCTATCCAGATGGATTGTTGATGCCATTGCAGCAGCATACGCATCGAAGGACCTGCCATGCCCTTTGGGCATCAGGGCTCATTCCACTAGAGGCATGGCCTCATCGTGGGCATGGTCCAGTGGGATTTCCATTCACGACATTTGCGTGGCAGCGGGATGGGCTTCCCCCTCCACCTTTGTCAGATTTTACAATCTGGAAGTACCCGCTTTGCAGGCTAAACTACTAGCAGTCTAGTATGTTTCAGCTCTTCTGGTTGAGCTGCACTATAGGGGGTTAATTCACACAGACCGAGTTCGTTCTGTCCCTCTCTTTTATGTGCTTATGTACTACACAATCACCGGCCCGCTCCGCTGGCCGTTTGTCACTGATACATATATTCATTCCCACTTTCGGTGTTCCCCGGGATGCCCCGCGGGACTAATAGTGGATGCTTAGCACGCACGGCGTTGACAATGGGTTCCCGTAGCGTAAGCTAGCTTACGCAATACGAGAGAACCTCTCGTAAGAGAACGAATCGGTTACCTAACGTAACCTCGGTTCTCTCTAGATGAGGGAACGAGTATTGCGTTCCTGGCCGTGCTTGTGCTACTGGCGATGTTCGCTTCAGAATTGAAAAAAACAGATTTATTCAGCCTATTCGGGGTATTTATAGCCTCGTCCACGCCCGCTTCGGGGGCGGTGACGTAATGAGCGCGAGTCAGACTCTCATTGGTCGCGGGTTCATCCGCGCTCCCTCATAGGCTTAAGCAGTTCTCCGTGAGCGAACCAATGAGCGGCTAGCTAGCCTTCTCATGGTCTGCTGCAGCTGAACTGCGTTGACAATGGATACAAAATTATAGGATAATTTTTGGCTTCAATTTCTCAGAAAGATGGAATCTTTCCCGTAGCGTAAGCTAGCTTACGCAATACTCGTTCCCTCATCTAGAGAGAACCGAGGTTACGTTAGGTAACCGATTCGTTTTCTTTGTTTTTTTATGTTTTTAATTGATTCACTGCAACATTTATCGTTACATATTACATTGTCATATTATAATGCCATCATATTCTGTGCACAATTAGCTTACTGTAAATAGAAACGTCTAGTAATATTACTGCTAAATACCTTTAAGTATTGTGTTATTCCGCCATGTTTCTCAGTGACACGTACACACAACTCGTAAAAATCGGGGCTTAAAGAAAATCCCGAGCTTCCCACTCGTATTTACGACATTGTGGTGCCGTTCATGTGCGCTCAACTAGTAAATACGATCTGTACGAGATGACTTGAACGCACCAATGTAGCTCAGTAGCCTATTTATTTTTAATAATGTTAAAATGGCGTAATATTTATGTATTTGATTATCCATTTGGTTGCGAGTGCAGTGCGCTGACAAAGAGACTCCGCCCACACGCTCTTCTGATTGGCTGTGATTTTTATTTTATTAATTTTTTTTTTTTATGGATTTTTTTCAGGTTAGGACATGGTGTAAGAGAAATATTGTGCAGTCTATTATATAAAGATGCATTTTCAAAGCTCATCTGAATGTCACAAGTATAACTGGTAAGTGGTCATTGCATAATGTACGACTACCACAAAAGTAATAGAGAGGTGTGCTATTAGATCTCTATTTAATCCGACAGACAATTAAAGCCTGTTAAATTCCTTAGACTTCCATTAAAGAGTCTCTCGAGCCATTTCTAGAGATCAGAATATCATGTGCACCCCATTATGATTTGGGCCATATGCAACTACCAAGCAACCACTTAAAAGCATGCTAAAAGACACCCAGAACATCTTATAAACTGCTTAGCAATGCCTTGAAAACAGTTTTATTATTTTAATTGGTGCTTAAACATTGCATTACTGTTTTGTAATACTGTTTTGCTCTTTTTTTGCAGATTAGCAATTGAATGGAAAAAAAAGATCATTTATAAAACAAAAACAAGCTTTGAGACGTATATTTCTCGTGCCATTTATACAGCAAAAATAGTTTTCGCGTGAAAAAAAAACATTTTTGCCGTATAAATGGCACGAGAAATAACATTTGTGGTACGAGTCATCCAGAGCAATCCGAGAGCACTGACAGTCCTCTTCCTCTCACACACGAACTGCTGTCATCACGCCACTTCTCGAACAGATGCGATGATGCTTCTATTGAGTGGAGGAGTGAATGGCTTTTACTCAGACCTCGACGGACCCAGGATGAGTGCTCATGTGACATTCAAGGTTTAAGATATTGTTCTCTGTGATGCGTCAAAGTAAGCGTATGAGTGTTTCATCCGGAAATTATATGTTTCACCATCAGTCTTTTAAAATATGGAAAACAAAAACACGGACATTTTTGCTGAACTTTAGGGTTACAAAGAAAGCAAAAAGTCATGCAGGTTTGGAACGACATGAGGGAGAGAAATGATCAAAGATCTTTATTTTAGAGTAAATGCACTTCGACTCATTGATTAAATATTATATAAATTTCTTTATTTTAGACCCATGGTTCCATAAAAAAAAAGAATAGGAAAAGGAAAGAAAAAGAAATGTTTGACAGTACATTTAATATTTTAAGTCATCATAGAAAAATTTAAAAGACATACAAGCTTTCTTTCCAATACCTTCAGAAACAGGAAAATATAATATTAATAAAATATATTATTATTAATATAATATTATTATTATATCATAATATATTATTTAAGACCATTGTGATAACTTTTGAATCACTCAACCGACATATGAAATTATACATATACTTCCAGCATGCAAAGTGGATACATTATACTTGATTGATTGATTGATTGATTGATTGATTGATTGATTGATTGATTGATTGATTGATTGATTGATTGATTGATTGATTGATTGATTGATTGATTGATTGATTGATTGATTGATACATACATGCAGACTCCTATCTGTGATATTGTGAATCTAGAAGTGAGTTATATGCTGATGCTTGTTCAGAGATATGCGAGTCCTTCATCATCTCACGCTCATGTGGAAAGCCGCGGATTGATCACAGAAATATACACTGTCTCTGGGTTATTCCAGCTTCATTAAGTGTGTTTTAGGGTTAATGTGTGTTAGTCTTTCTGTCAGTTCTCACACTGCATTAATTATGTTTATGCAGTATTGCTTCACACCGCCAGGTGGCGCTTTGAGATTGCTGTAATATCTGTTCCACTCAAATGACCAACCCAGTTGCTTAGTGATTCAAAACAGCTGATGCTTGTTGAGCCTGTCATGTATCCATGTGTGCATTGTTAAATCATCTCCAAACAAGCATATACAGAATATGACAGTCTTTTTGTCTTGTTTTCTCATACAGGTAATCCCAAAACAAAATTGCATAACACATAGAAACTTATTTCAGAAGATAGGCTATAGCCTATCTCAAATGTAAGTATATTTGGGCTTTTGTTTTCATCTAAATGTGATTTTAAAAAATGCATGCTTAAAAGAATATGTAAAATGTTGCTGTTTGGAGGTGGACAAACATGTTTATATATAAGATATGTTCTATGTTCTTTTGCAATGCCGTTTTTGCTTCTCATGAAACTATCTTTTTTTGAAGGTTGTTTTGCTATCGTCTTTCTGAAGATCAGGACACATATACACTCAAAAAAATGTGGGGTTGTTTCAACCCATATTTGGGTCAAATATGGACAAACCCAGCCATTGGGTTATAATTTTAAATTAACATTTTAACCAAATGGTTGGGTTTGTCCATTTTTGACCCAAATGTGGGTTAAAAGAACCTTGCATTTTTTAGAGTGTAGGCCCTAGTGAAATTATTTTTGAAAAAGCTATTTAAAGAAGGCATAACAACAAAGAAATCATGTAGAAAATGGTTTTAATTTATAATTTAATTGAGTATACAAATATTTATTTTTGTTATGCCTAAAAAATGCTGGGCTATGCTCTATGCTGGATTGTTTCAACCCATGTTTGGGTCAAATATGGACAAACCCAACAGTTGGGTTAAAAAATTTTTTTAGAAATACAACCCAACGGTTGGGTTTGTCTATATTAGACCCAAACATGCAGGTTGCATCAACCCAGCATTTTTTTAAAGTGTATGAAACAAAAGAAATTCAATTCACTATTGAAAAAAGTCCTGAACGTCTGGCTAATCATGTTGCTCAAATCATTCCTTTCATTCCACACGCAAAAATATTTCAGTCAGCTTTCCGTTCTTGTGAAGTACAGTATCTGACCTTGCGGCTCACGCTGTTATTTGGCGTTTTGAACCCCATGTTTGGACTTGGCAGGAGTATCAGTTCTAGCAAAGCCTGTGCCAACTCCAGTAGCTTGTGTCCTGCACCGGGCCTCGCTGTTTTACACCTCAGTTTACTGCCAAGCGCTCAATGACCAGCACGACTTAGAGGAGAAACTTTGGACCCGGCCGAACAAAGAAACCAAAGCATGTCTGAGCTTAAATGAGGAGCGTTTCCACATGATGTTTCGCAAGGCAATGAAAGGCTGTTTGTAAATGTTCGCCCAAATTTCTGTCCAGAAGGAAACCTGAAGCAAGTCGGTTCTTGCCCTTCCGCTCTGTAATTGTGACATTGCCACAGGCTGAGAAAACCTGTTCGACATACCAATGCACCGAAGAGCATTCAGAAGTGAGAGTAACTTGCTATTGATATCCTGTGACCCCAAAAAGTGTTTATTCACTTCTGTTAAAGGCTAAAGACTGCAGCCTAGCATCTGTCGCTATACGCCTATTGAGATCCTCCGTTACACGAAAAACATGGATCCCAATGTTGTTGTGTGTATTTATATTAATATCATTTACTTATAAATCAATTTACAGTTTATTTTAAGGTGTCCTTGTTACAGTGTAATTATACATTGAAGTATATTAAAGGGATAGTTCACCCAAAAATGTAAATTACCCCATGATTTACTTGCCCTCAAGCCTTCCTGTGTGTTTATGACTTTATACTTTTTTAACATGGATCTTTTTCTCATTGTTTTGCTTCAAATGGCATTTTTTTAACCCCCAGAGGCGTGTGGATTACTTTTATTACGGATGGGTGTACTTTTTTGGCCTTTAAAAATCTTATCCTCCATTCATCATAAAGCTTGGAAGAGCCAGGGCGTATTTTTATATAACTCGATTGTATTCGTATAAAAGAAGAAAGTCATATACACTATATGGCTTGAGGGTGAGTACATCATGTGGTGATTTTCATTTTTGGGTGAACTATCCCTTTAATTATCAAAATGTAACACTATAGGGTCAAGGTTGGGTTTGGTTTAGGGTTAGTTGCTTGTAATTATGCAGAATTTATAGTAATTAATGTAACCTGAACTTTTTTCTGTTTAGGCTATAATCTTTACCTTTTGTGTATAGGCATATCCAGTGCATATGTAGCTATACCAAAAAAACGATGTCTTGTTTCGCTTATATACCAACAACATATATTGATATTTATATTCAAGTATTTTGCATGTACTATGCACGTGTTGAATATTAAAAAGACAACGTATAAGCTACACTATATATCACGATTCTTTATTTTATGAAAAATGTTGACGTTTCACTTTCACTGTGTTTCTGTGGCACAACGTTGTAATTTAACTCGTATAAGCCCGTGTTACATTCTAGACTGATCGGATTATGATTCTGTTGACATGCGTAATTACGCATGGTAATGAGTGCGCACGGGCGGGGCCGGGTCGCTCCAGCTGCGGTGGTCCACGGGGCTGATGCTGATGGATCCGGTTTGACAGAACAAGGTTATCCACCAGGAGAGATAGATCCCGTCCATTTTCTTCATCAGCTTCTCACTCGCAGCAAAGCAACTCTCCGCACGCTCGCGCCACGGAGCGCGTCCCCGGGACTCCGCTTCTCCGCGCACGGCAGACTCCAGGTTGCCGCGCCCAACAGATCCCGGGATGCGACCGATTCCTGCAGCTGGCTGAGATGCAGTGCGCCTCAGAAGCTGAAATAATGTCATGTGAAGGGAATAACGCCACGCTGTCACTTTGCTAAGACGCGGAACGCGACGGGAGAATCTCGAGGAGCAGGTTTTCTGCCGCACACAACCGGAAAAGTCATTTGCATGGATCTAATTAGCCTTTCCCGATCATTCACGTGTGAACTTTTTCCTCTGACCATGTGAATCTGGGAGAAAAGCAAAAATTGTGCTTTATATGCAATGCATCACAGTATAGTGTTTTTCTAACATCTTCAGCACACTGACTCGTTGAAGATGCAGATGCTGCTTTTAAGAACGATCTTTGTCATTGCAGGATGTCCACATGTTTTGTTGCATGGGGAAACCAGCAATGCACACACCAAAAGAATCAGGCTGGGTTACTCTTAGGAGCTTTCATGATCCGAAAGCCAGCGGCACACACCCTGCGAGGCATCGAGCCCCAGGTACACCTGCCTTTGACATCACACACACTTCAGGAGACAACAGGAACTGGTCCTCACATCTCTGGAGTGCAGGTAAACCCTTTTACCTAAAAAACCTAAAAAATCTCATGTCGGCCACAGACAGTGAGACAAACCTGCATAAGCGCTCGCGGCGACACAGAAGGAAAAAGTTGAATGGTGAGATGCCTGCTACCATGGGAACAGCAGATGGACACAATAACTCAAAGCCATATTCAATGGGCAAGAGAGAGAGAAACCACCGACGCAAAAGAGGCACAAAGGAACACCACAAGAAAGCGTTTAAGAGGGGCCCGAATAAAAGCACACCCGTTGAAAGTTATTACAACGCCCTGACGTCTTCTTTAACCCTGTGGGAACCGATGCCCAAGCCTCAAGCGCTCACCTCCACAGATTTCCCATTTGATCTCACCAGATATACTGAACTCCACACCAAACCCATCGACGACCCATGGGACGCCACGCCAATGACCCCTCCGTACGCCGAGGACGAGGAGAGCGAGTTCTTCCCCAACCCCTTCTACCCCGTCACTAGCGAGACCTATGGGGCATACGCCATCACTATCGTCTCGCTGCTTATTTTTGCTGTTGGAGTAACGGGGAATGTAGCAATAATGTGTGTGGTGTGCCATAACTACTACATGAGGAGTATCTCAAACGCTCTCCTGGCTAACCTGGCCGTCTGGGACTTTGCACTGCTGTTGTTTTGCCTTCCTCTCGTGGTGTTTCACCAACTCACGAAGACCTGGCTGTTGGGCCAGTTCACCTGTAAAGTCATACCATATATTGAGGTAATGCATTGTGTTCATTCATATTTGTGTGCATAAAGTGGCAATTAACACTTAGCTCATACCTATAGTAAACCTTTTGCATTTTCACACTTTTCACCTAAAATGTTTCATTTTATTGGCCTCAAATTAATTGTTCGAAACTTGCATTTCTTTCTCTTGTAGGATACAGGAGTATATATATATATATATATATATATATATATATATATATATATATATATATATATATATATATATATATATATTATATGCTGGGCAACGATTAATCGCGATTAATCACTTCCAAAATAAAAGTTTGTGTTTACATAATATATGTGTGTGTGTACTGTGTATAATATATATATATATATATATATATATATATATATATATATATTATATATATATATATATATATATATATATATATATAAGAAAATATGTTATTTATATATAAAATATTATATTTATATATAATATTATGTATATATATATATATATATATATATATATACAGTATATACATGCAAATGTTTCTTAAATGTATACATGCATATGTGTATATTTATATATTTAAAAAAATTATACACAGTACACACACATACGTAAACACAAACTTTTATTTTGGATGCGATTAATCGTTGCCTAGCACCTAAATGTAAGATTTATCCATTTGAATTGCATATAATATTTACATCCATTTGGATGATAAACAAACTAGTAAACTTAATATGATGCATATTTCTCAGGCATTCATAAATGAAACAGGTCTGGCCTCGAAAAACCCTGGTCTAGTTTATCAGCACCAATTTGCATCTATTTGTTTTTATTTGAATCATATTTTCAAGATGCACTCATTCAAATGACTCAGAATCAGCATAAATCTGTTCACGTTTCCTCAGTTGCAGGTCATGCACATATCGTCTGCGAGTGTTAGGTTTGCTTTTTTTGCTTTGCACTGAAGGGTGAGGTATTGTGGGTAATCCTGCCTCGTGTGGAGAGACGTCATGTAAAGGAGCATCCACCCTGCCCTCGGGACACCTGCACTGACCTCTGTCACACTCCCGTCACACACACACACTGTACAGCGCAAACACAACCTGAAATCTGCAGACGCCCCGCTGTGCTCCTCATCTGCTCACCACACCCAGTTTCAGCACGGCTCGCTGTACCATACACACAATGTACCACACACACACTGTACCATACACACACTGTGCCACACACACTGTACCATACACACTGTTCCACACACACACTGTACCACACACACACTGTGCCACACACACACTGTACCACACACACACTGTACCACACACACACTGTACCACACACACAATGTACCACACACACACTGTGCCATACACACACTGTGCCATACACACACTGTGCCATACACACACTGTACCATACACACACTGTGCCACACACACACTGTACCACACACACTGTACGACACACACACTGTTCCACACACACACTGTATCACACACACACACACACACACACACTGTGCCACACACACACTGTACCACACACACTGTTCCACACACACACTGTACCATACACACACTGTACCACACACACTGTACGACACACACACTGTACCACACACACTGTTCCACACACACCACTGTACCACACACACACACACTGTGCCATACACACACTGTGCCACACACACACTGTACCATACACACACTGTACGACACACACACTGTACCACACACACTGTACGACACACACACTGTACCACACACACTGTACCACACACACTGTTCCACACACACACTGTACCACACACACACTGTGCCACACACACACTGTACCATACACACACTGTACCACACACCGTGCCACACACACACTGTACCACACACACTGTGCCACACACACACTGTACCAAACACACACTGTACCATACACACACTGTACGATACACACACTGTACCACACACACACTGTACCACACACACTGTTCCACACACACACTGTACCACACACACTGTGCCACACACACACTGTACCATACACACACTGTACCACACACCGTGCCACACACACACTGTACCACACACACTGTGCCACACACACACTGTACCAAACACACACTGTACCATACACACACTGTACGATACACACACTGTGCCACACACACTGTACCATACACACTGTTCCACACACACACTGTACCACACACACACTGTGCCACACACACACTACCATACACACACTGTACCACACACCGTGCCACACACACACTGTACCATACACACACTGTACCACACACACACTGTACCACACACACTGTGTCACACACACACACTGTACAAAACACAGACTGTACCATACACACACTGTACCACACACACACTGTACCACACACACTGTGTCACACACACACACTGTACCAAACACACACTGTACCAAACACACACTGTACCATACACACACTGTACGATGCACACACTGTACCACACACACACTGTACCACACACACTGTGCCACACACACACACTGTACCAAACACACACTGTACCATACACACACTGTACCACACACACACTGTACCACACACACACTGTACCACACACACTGTACCACACACACACTGTACCACACACACTGTTCCACACACACACTGTACCACACACACATTGTACGATACACACACTGTACCACACACACACTGTACCACACACACTGTACCACACACACACTGTACCACACACACTGTGCCACACACACACACTGTACCATACACACACTGTACCATACACACACTGTTCCACACACACACTGTACCACACACACTGTTAAAAATCCCAATTAGTCACTCTTGGGGGACACGCCCACTTCCTGGAACTTCCTTCACCTGAGGATAATTACCTTACCAATCAACCTCACTAGGGTGTTTGTCTTTGTGCTGACTGTTTGCTCCTCAGCTTGCTGCATGTGTTTGCTGCGTCTATGACTTTACACCAGCAATATGCAACAATTGTGAAGTCATATTAAGGAAATGGGAGAACCAAGAAAGAAAGCAAATGGCAATAAAGCAATTGAGAAGTAACTTCTGGACTCATTCCTGTGTTCTAATCGACACACCATTCTGGTAGCACTCATCCTTAACCAGTCAAACACCAAATATTAAACATGGTCCTTCGAGCCGGAGAGGCTGCTGGAATGGAGTCCAAAGATAACCCGAGGAAACTGAAGTGTTCAACTAGGCGTGTGAGGCCTCCAGTGTGGCATCAGGATTATGAAATGGTACATCCCCACTCTTCTGCTACAAATGTTCAAGGTCAATTACAAGGAGGAGTGAATCCAGAAGCCCTGCTACCATCTGAAAACACTGATGTGAAGTCTCTGACCGAGGAGGTCAAACACATGAAAAGCATGTTGATAAATTTGGGAGAAATGATGAAGAATATGCAGGATCAAGGTGAATGTTCTTCCTTTAATTCTGATTCACAAAGCTTGCGTGCTGCATCTCCTGAGAGACGGGCAGGAGAGGGAGATCCATCAGTGGACTTTAGGACATCCTTTGTGCAGGAGCTAGGAGAATGTCTGCGTCAACATCAGGGAGAGAGACAAAGCCTGCATCCTCTCTCACCACCAAGGTTGAGTAGACCAAGCACTCTTCCATCTCCACCGGCCTCTATGCTTCCCACACCCTCTGTTCGATCAAGTAGGGAACCAACGGACATGCAGGCAGGCCTAAACGTTCATTCACGTCCTGAGCCATCAGTTCCATGTCAGAGGAACTTAACTTTACAACACCCAATGAATGTGAATCCGATTCCACATTACCTGAATCGGCCACGAGGTGTCAATCAAGACTTATCTCAAATCTACGATTTTGGTCATCCAGGACTTTATCCCAGTGACCCTCAGTTAGCAAGGAGTGATGCCCACCAATATAGTCAAATGCCAGGAAATGCTTTCTACTTTCCAGGCCCTTTATGCCCTCCATGGATGCCGCCGCCTTATGTTCAAAACGGTGGAGTATTTAGGCCTTCGTATTTCCCTTATCCTTTTCCTGATCTGCCATATGCCTTACCTATCCATCCAGAGTATGTGGATCCACTAGCTGCCGCACGACAATCTCCTCAGGCTCCCCACGGGCCTGTACTAGTTCCATCGATTGGAGGGACAGCTTCTGCTACTAATCCCCTAGTCATGCCTGCTTGTAGTTCTCGCCATTTGCCTCTGGGCCCAGCACTAGTCGATCCTGGTAGGCACCTAGAAGAGTATGCAGCCAGTCACCCTAGAAATGTTCAGTGCCATTCTGTCGCTGATATGATTCCCACAGTCTCGGCGTCCCAGTCTCATGAAGCACCTGCGGATTGGGTGCATTCTCCCCGTAGGGTTCATTCTACGACAATTGCTCATTCCGGTCTCCCAGCCCAGTCAGCAGTTCCTGTGTCCTACATATCAGTGCCCCTGTTCAGCTCGGAAGGTCAGCATATGAGAGGCCTTCATTTCCGTTTTTTAGAAGAGAAGACCCTCATGAGTTTGCAATGCTAAATATGGCTTTGGAGAACTTATTGCCACCTGAGGAAAATGAGCAGTATAAATATCATATTCTTCTTGATCACTTGAAATTGGATTCAGCCCGTCATCTTGCCCTTGCTTATGCTCATCATCCACAGCCTTACACTACTTCTTTGAAAGCTCTCCGGAAGAGGTACGGCCAACCCCACCATCTGGTGTTAAGAGAAATTACTTCTGTCCAGAGCCTTCCAAATGTTCGCTCTGGAGATTCTCGAGGATTCAGTCAGTTTGCCGTACGTATTAGAGCTTTGGTAGGCATGCTTCAGTCCTGGGGCCATGACGAAGGTGCAAGGGAGCTGGCCTGTGCGTCCCATGTCCATCAGCTGCTTAGTAAGCTCCCCCCTGACCAGGTTGCTAGTTTTGCCAGACAAACCCGACTATTAAGACCAGATGTGCCGTATAATCTGATAGACTTTTCCAACTGGCTAGAGGAGGAAGCAGAATGTCAAAGTTTGGCTGTTCAAGTGAGTGAGTCATCACGGAGGGTTACAGGGCCACTGGCCAGAGATCATTCCACCGCCACTTTCTTTCAGGGTGTAAGTCAGGAAGAGAGTGCTAGAGATCACATCCAGAATCAAAGCACTAATCCTCGTGTGAAATTCTCTAGTGAATCTGCATTCCCCTCCTGTGCTTTCTGTGACAGTCAAGCTCACCATCTTAGTCGGTGTTCTGGATTTCAAGAATTTGATGCAGCAGCCAAGGAAAAGTGGATTACGGACAATGGCCGCTGCTGGAGGTGTGGGCGTTCCCATCGTTCATCTAACTGCAACTTAAAGAAAGGCTGCCCCCAATGCCAAGGTCGGCATTTAGGAATCCTGCATGAAGTGAATACTCGTAAAAGTGAGCAACAAATTCTCTATCTGAGTAGGCCCAGTGGATTCAATTCTGTACTCCTTAAAGTGGTAAGAGTTGTCTTGACTCATAACGGGAAATCTCTGGAGACCTATGCCATTCTGGACGACGGTTCAGAAAGAACCATGCTTCTGTCATCTGCTGCGGAGAGTTTAGGCCTCTATGGGGCGGCGGAAACCTTAATCTTGCGCACAATCAGACAAGGCACAGAGAAAATTGTGGGTGCTACAGTGTCATTTTCAATTTCATCAGCTTCCCAACATCAGAAGAAATATGAAATCAAAGATGCTTTTACTGCTAAGCAACTAGATCTACCTGAGCAGACTTACCCTATTACCACTCTGCAGAGACGTTATCAGCACCTCCAAGGCTTGCCGTTGCAGGAGTTCCATAAGATCAGACCATTGCTGTTGGTGGGTGCAGACCATTCTCATCTCTTGTGCTCTACGGAATGTGTGAGATTTGGCCCCCCTGGAAGTCCAGCTGCCCTGCACACTTGCTTAGGATGGACGTTGCATGGTCCGACCTCTCTGGTGCAGGAATCCAGCTCTGATACCCGGTGTCTTCTTACTTCGCTTGACAAAGACCAGTTACAGAGGGACGTGGAACGATTGTGGCAGATCGACATATTTCCATATTCTAAGAATCCTAAAGCGGTTATTAGGTCCAAGCAGGATCAGCAAGCCTTTGAGTGCCTAGAGCAACAAACCGAGCGCCATGAGATTAATGGAATACAGAGATATGCCACTCCTTTGCTCAGAGTCAAAAATGCCCCCTTATTGCATGCGCCTCCTGAAGCAGCCCTGCCAACCTTACGTTGCATTGAGCGACAGTTATCCAGGAACCCAGAGCGTGCAGTTATCTATGAGCAGGAGATCCAAAAACTCATTGATGCTGGGTACGTCAAGAAACTGAATTCATGGGAAGTGGGAGAAAGTCATGAGTCCTGGTATATACCCCATCATTTAGTGGAGCACAATGGCAAACACCGCCTGGTGTTTAATTGTTCTTACCAGTACCAGGGTGAAAACCTTAATGCTTACCTGTTGCCAGGTCCAACGTTAGGCCCTTCCTTGCTTGGAGTCCTCATCCGTTTCCGAGAGCATCAGGTTGCCATCAGTGGGGATATTAAAGGAATGTTCCATCAAATTCGCTTGCTACCCACTGATAGGCCCCTGTTACGCTTTCTTTGGCGTAGCATGAAGAGAGACATCCCCCTAAAGTTCATGAATGGCAGGTCTTGCCTTTCGGCACTACGTGCAGTCCATGTTGTGCTATATACGCACTCCAAAGGCATGCCCAGAGTCTTGCTGCAGAACATTCTGATCTTCAGACTTCAGTCCTGAGTGCCTTTTACGTGGACAACTGCTTACAAAGTCTACCTTCTGCTCTTGAAGCTAAAGCCATGGTCGACAAACTGCGCTCCACTTTGATTGAGGGTGGTTTCGAAGTTCGTCAATGGGCCAGTAACCATGCCTCTGTAATCAATCATTTACCTGTTGACGCACGGTCTGTCCATTCTGAGCTATGGTTGAGTCATGACTGCTCTGACCCATGTGAGGGGGCTCTTGGACTTACCTGGCATTGTTTGCATGACACCTTGAGCTTCAAATACCGCCCAGTGGAGTACACAGTCCTCACCATGCGGATCCTATATCGTATTCTTGCCCGGCAGTATGACCCTCTCGGGTTTATCATTCCATTCACCACTCGTGCAAAAGTCATGCTCCAACAACTGTGGATGAAGCCAGCTAGGGAATGGGATGATCCAGACATCCCAGAGGGCATCAGAGTGGCTTGGACCACATGGGAGGAGGAGTTACCGGGAATAGTTAACATCCAAGTTCCCCGGTGGTATAACTCAATAGGAACCGATGAGATGGCTGGCACTCGAGAGCTTCACCTGTTTTGTGACGCCTCTGAACAGGCATATGGGTCAGTTGCCTATCTTCGTGTCACAGATAGACATGGAAATGTGTCTGTTTCCTTTGTTATGGCCCGTTCTAGGGTAGCCCCAAAGAAGACCATATCCATTCCACGTCTTGAATTGTGTGCGGCTTTAGCTGGGTCTCAGCTGGCTTACTTTCTGCAAAGAGAACTTACCCTGTCCATTAATGATGTCATGCTTTGGTCCGATTCCACCACCGTTCTGACCTGGATTTGCTCTGACAACTGTAGATATAACGTCTTTGTGGCAAACCGCATCACAGAAATCCTTGAGCACACTCAGCCTGAACAGTGGAGGTATGTGGATACCGCCAATAATGCTGCCGATGACATCACAAGGGGCAAGAAGTTGATAGAACTCATCAATACCAGTCGCTGGTTCTCAGGGCCATCTTTCCTGTACTTACCCACAGATCAGTGGCCAAAGTCTCCAGTTTCTCCTTCCAATGAAGCCGTGCCAGAACTGAGAAAATCCCTGTTCTGTGGACATGCCCAGCAGTCTGACAGCTTATTAAAATCTGACTATTCCCAGTTTAGCACCTGGACAGCTTTACTTGATGCTACTGCTGAGAGTATACAACTGGACTCCACCAAGCCCCAACATGTTCAAGCAGAGCTCCATCTACTCTGTCAAGCTCAAAAAGAGGATTTTCCTGAAGAATATAGGCTACTTCAAAGTGGCCGAGATGTCCCTCCTCAAAGTCGCCTGGCTGAATTAGCCCCAGAATATGACTCGGCTACAGGATTGATTAGAGTGGGTGGTCGACTCCGTCAGAGTGAGGATCTTGAGCCTGATATTATCCATCCAATTGTTTTGGATCCTAAAAATCATATTACCTCACTGATCATCTTGGGAATTGATTCTTCTTTGCGTCACCCTGGGCCACAAAGAGTGTTTGCCCATCTTCGGCGGAAATACTGGGTTTTACGTGGCCGTCAAGCTGTGAAGAGGGTTCAGCAAACATGTGTAGATTGTAAGAAATGGAAAGGCTCTCCATCTGTTCCTCGCATGGCGGACTTGCCTGCCTCTAAACTCCGTCTCCATAAGCCCCCCTTCTGGTCAACTGGTATGGACTGTTTTGGCCCTTTCACCATCAAGATAGGCCGAAGGCATGAGAAGAGATGGGGCATTCTTTTTAAATGTCAGACCACTCGATGTGTCCATCTTGAGCTCCTGTCTAGTCTCGACACTGACCGTTTCCTCCTAGCCCTTCGGCGATTCGTAGCCCGACGAGGACGTCCTCGTGAACTTATATCTGACCAGGGCACAAATTTCCGAGGTGGCGAAAGGGAGCTCAGAGAAGCCTATGCTCTACTTGCCCCTACACTTAAAGAGAAACTGGCACAGCAGCAGATCAAGTTCTCATTCAATCCGCCACATGCTCCTCATTTTGGAGGACCATGGGAACGTGAGGTGAGGTCTATTAAAAATGCCCTGCGTGTTACTTTGGGAACTCAAGTTGTGACCGAGGAAGTCCTTCACACTGTAATTATAGAAGTGGAAGAGATAATGAATTCAAAACCCCTTGGCTACGTGTCATCGAACATCTCGGACACGGATCCGATAACGCCAAATATTCTTCTGATGGGGCGGCGAGATGCATCCCTTCCACAAGTAATGTATGCTGACTCTGAGCTCTTGACCCATAGGAAGTGGAGACACAGCCAGATCCTTGCTGACAGGTTCTGGGTTAGCTTTATCAAAGATTATCTCCCAAGCCTTCAGTCCCGTCAGAAGTGGAAAACGGATGGTCCCTCTATCTCAACTTCTGCTGTGGTCATGGTGATGGATACTCAGCTCCCTCGTAGTTCCTGGCCCATAGGGACAGTCTCTAAGGTCCTGCCCAGTTCTGATGGCCGCATTCGAGTGGCTGAGATCGTCATAAATGGCAAACAATTTATCCGTCCAGTTAGCCGATTAATCGTTCTTCCTGCCTTTCCCACTGATCCTACTGTATGAGTGGGATTTCTTTGGACAAATATGTTGTCATATTTGGGGCGGCTGTTAAAAATCCCAATTAGTCACTCTTGGGGGACACGCCCACTTCCTGGAACTTCCTTCACCTGAGGATAATTACCTTACCAATCAACCTCACTAGGGTGTTTGTCTTTGTGCTGACTGTTTGCTCCTCAGCTTGCTGCATGTGTTTGCTGCGTCTATGACTTTACACCAGCAATATGCAACAATTGTGAAGTCATATTAAGGAAATGGGAGAACCAAGAAAGAAAGCAAATGGCAATAAAGCAATTGAGAAGTAACTTCTGGACTCATTCCTGTGTTCTAATCGACACACCATTCTGGTAGCACTCATCCTTAACCAGTCAAA